>OY735199.1:89903658-90046158 GCA_963457665.1 Thysanoteuthis rhombus | reverse complement strand
TTAGGCAAATGCAATTGCATCACCCATCTAATAATTATGCATTTGCGTATCAGCCATTCAGTTTTGCAATTGATGCATTCCTAGAGTATTCTGATTCATTTACCCCAAAGAAAAATGTTGCCTTCTCAGCATTATACTAAAAATATATCCTTATATACACAGGTTGATCGTCTCAAATTTGGCAAACTTAGAAACGGTGCTGCACTGATATTCAGAATATGCTGATTTTTGCAAAAAGATATAACATAACTATTATTTATTAAATATTTAAAATACTGCTGATATTTTACTGAGCAATGCACAAAATCAATCGCTTCAAGCGCTTCCAAAACACAGTAACATGTCTGAAAAATAGATAGAAACATAGGTCGTGTTTTTTTGATGGCGTAGACTTTTTTTCCATCGAGGAATAAGTGTTTCCAGAAAGAATATCTTGGCTATAAGACAGTGATACTGGATTTCCTTACCTTCTCTTCTAATCTCTGATTTGTGCCCGATTACTTTTTTTGCTCATTAGCCACGATGATAATATCCTTTCGAATGAACTCTTTGAAGATTCAAGAAGAAAAAATAAAAATCTCCTGAAGATTCAATTCATCAGCAACGTCATTAAATCTTGTCCTTCATGTATCTGCTTACCCAAGAAACAAAAGGGTATCCATAATCAGGTGTTATTTATCTTGGGATTTTTTATATACGTACGCAAATGGACATTTCCCTTAAAAATCTCAAGGGAGGTAACCAAATTTGCCATTCTATGTCAGGTTTGACCAATCTGACCTTTCAAAAACATTTTGGTAGAGTCATATTTGAATTTTTAACACTTTTTGTCTTTTTACATTTGTTTTATTTGATGGATTTCTATTTTTAATATGTTCAGAAATATTACATTGGTTAATCAAAAGTCAGTATTATCAAATTCTCTAATACTATCATTTACAATCATCATATTATGTTTGATAAAGTTTCTTTAAATCACAACAATACTGTAGACACCATCATAAAGTTGTGATCAATTTTATTTTACGGTTGCTTTTTATTGAAAATTTACTTTACATCATCATTAATTTGCAATAAATATAATTTTCGAGTCATTTTCTATCAAAACTTTACTGCAGATAATACCATGAAATTATCATCGATTTTAATTTTCAGTCGTTTTCATAGCAACTCTCTCTGAATTCTAACATAAAGTTGTGATCCTGTAGCTTTTTATCGAAACTTTACTCTGGATGTCCTCATGAAGTTGTGATCGATTTCTTTTTCATTAGACTATATTTCAACTTCACTCTGAACGTCAACACAAAGTCAAAATCGATTTTACTTCCTCAGTTGCTTTAAATAGCAACGCCATTATAAAATTGTGATGATTTGTTCAGCACTTTTTATAACAACTTTACCTTGAACATCAACATTAAGTCGGAAACGAGTTTATTTCTCAGTCGATTTCCATAGCAACTTTGCCCTGAATGTCATCACATGGTTGTTATTGATTTCTTTTCTGTCGATTTTTATAGTAATTTTGGTCTGAACGTAATCTTGAAATTGTGATCATTTTCTTTTCAGTTATTTTTATCGTGATTTTATTCTGAGTATCAACATGAAGTTGACAATGATTTTATTCCTCAGTCGGTTTTTATAGCAACTTTGCTCTGAACAACATCTTAAAGTTGTGGACGATTATTTTTCATTTTTTTTTTTAGCAATTTTAATCGAACGTCAACATAAACTAGTTAATTATTTTTCCCCAGTTGCTTTTGACAGCAACTTTGCTATGAACGTCATCATATGATTGTAATCGACTGTTTCTTTAGTTGCTTTTTATGGAAAATCTACTTTGGATATCATCATAATCATTTACAATTAATCTTCCATGAAACATCGAATCAAATTGAAGAATTGTTTTTTAAACAATCGTTGGATTCGGCCATTTCAGCGGGTTTTTGTCCATTGGTATCTTAAGATATCATGTAATCCTGCATTTTCCAATAATTTGAATCAGTGCATCCTACAATCTGGGTTGCATCTCTTTGATATAACAACAATAATCTCTGGGTCGGATGTTGAGGATACTTGGGTACACAATAACGGATTCAATTATGAAATGTTGATTAGTGAGGGTTAGGCATTGTTGAAGAAATAAATGAAACTGATAATACTTGCAGAATAAACACACATATTATATCATTAAACCTCGAATGAAGCAATTTGGAACACCGTTGATGAAGAGTGGAGGAATTACATTTACTATTTAAGGTAAACCTATGACTTCATTCAATAGGTTTTTTGAGCCGGGTAAACTTCAGAAATGGTATCATAAATTTAGATCGTACAACGTGTTTCTCAAAATACATATGAGGACTGTCTGTCATCGATTCAAATACTATCTTAGTTATATCACCATTTTTGGGATGGATAACACTTGCCTTCCAATGGTCATTTACAGTGGCTGATTCTATTGGCCTCTTCGGGGTTTAATATGTGATTCTCACTGATTTAGTTAGGAAAACATTTCTATATTCACACACACACACACACACACACACACACGCACATACATATACATACAGGCATATATATATATGTGGGTATATATATATATATATATATATATATATATATATATATATATATATATATATATATATATACATATACATATATGAATATATATATATATATATATATATATATATATATATATATATTAGTTATATAGTCGGGAGAATTAGTCATGACAATTCTGATAAATACTAGTATCTCGAGCAAAAATCTTTCCGTTGAAAGTGTTACTCTTTCAATATAATCAATCTCCCCCACAAAATCCAAATGTTCAGATGGTACAGAAAATCAAATGACAGTAATCTGTTCCAAAGTATCTTAACAACTTTTGTTAAAAAGACAGGTTTATCAAACATTATATGAGAGCTAATAACTTTCCACATGGATGTCAGAAAAGTTCTTTCCAGACATAAATGTTCTCTGATGTCCTACATTCAATTACTTATCACATGGATTGTTTCTCCTCTTGGGACGACGGTCTGTAATCTTTTATTCGACTGTCAATGCAGGAAATATCATCGTAACAGATCAAAAAGATAATCGATACAAAAAAATCTGGCAGAAAACTAATGTGACAAAACATACTTTATCTTCGAACTACTTTTTATTCATATTTTGTTTTCCTTTTCCTGTTTTAATGCTGAGTATTATTGGAATGAATAGTTTGAAATGCCATTCGTTCGTAACACTCATCAGATGTCCTGCTGTCCGTAAAAAATTATATTCCAAATAAGTTTTTGAAGTTTCTCGTCATTTTAATCTAATTTAACTAGTCTGGTAAGAATGGAACTTTTTTCCGATGAGACAGCAGTACACTTTTTAGCAACTTTCCATGCAATTTATGAATTTCAAGCCCGTTTCAATTGAGTACATTTCAATTTTTGGATTGAAATTTAGGTTGTATTCAGCTCTACAGTAAATGGGACAAGGAAGGGAATTGATTTTCAATGAAAGTTATGTATGGATCAGTCAGAATAGTCCAATGTAGAAGATAAAACTCACAAAGTCTAAGATACATAAAATAGGAAGTAGCACGTGCTGAAAATGTTTTTCTTTGACGCTCAAATGATGCTTTAAAGGGTTTTATCCGAAAATACAGTTTTTGTCCCATCATTAAAATCACATATAATACTTGAAATCACAATCCAAACGTAAAACGTTCAGAAACACATGTCCATTAAAAACTTGTTCTCGACCTGCATCAACGTTAGTTATTGACAATGAAAAAAAGAATGATATGACTCTCTGTTTTTTATTTTTAATCATAAAAACAGATACTGAACTGTATTTGATATTTATTGTATGTATTTGATATTATTATTGCGTCCTTGTTCGGTTTACCTTTTTCCAAGTGGTTGAATGTAATACACGAGAAACATCCCCAACTGGCCAATTAATAGAAACCATCGACTTCTTTTGGCAGCATTTCATATTGATAGGGATCAAATGAATGTTGGAGAAAGAGGTGATCAATAATTAGCTTACTTTTGATGAGCAATGATCACACAACATGTCTAAACTCTGTTGGGCGAAATCAAACAGACAATTTTCTTCTAAAATTTAATTCCAAACTAACCTCCAACCATAAACTTACTACAGAGTGGAAAAAAACCCTTTTCCTCGACATAAAAAGAGTAAATTTTGAAATTTTTCAGCCTTTACGCATGATACACACACACGCGCGCGCGTACATAGATTGAAAGGTACCCGGTTAAAATCATCGAAGACCTCAAGATATCGATGTTGACCGTTTGAGCTGAGACTTACCGATAGTGAATCGAAGTTTCACTTTGATGTATTCGCTTCAGATATTAGCACACCACAAAATCCATTCAGAGAGAGTGAACAGCATCCTCCCATATCGTCCTGATGGAGCCAGTGAAAGTAACTGGACAATACATTATGATGGAAACAGATGAGCTGAAAAGAAATATTTTCATATGCTATCAAATAGTAATTTAATTGCTATAGGGTGAGGAATGAATCAAACAATGATTGTAACAATCCCAAACGACCCTTTTTACAAACAAAATAGACCAACAAATGATAAAATCATCGACTGATCAGTTTCCTATCACATCAAACGATTCACAGGGACTGAAACGAATCGACTAAACAAACAATTGATGAACAAAAACCAAGAGAATATAAAAGTCTCTGACGCGCGTTTACCACATTGCCGGAATACAAATCCCGCTTCTCTTTTCTATTCATCAAGTATGAGAGATCATATGCGAGAGATTTAAGATCAATTAAATGCTGATCACCTTCATCAATTAAGGAGTTCATCAAAATTATGTACAGCTTTTGGAAGCAATGCTTGTCGTGCTACATATGCATTGTTTCCCCTCCTACAGAAATACTTATATCAGTTACTAAAAATGAGCCGACCAAATGATACAAGATCTCCATTAATAGTCAGCGCTCGTCTCGAAGTAAATCCCTGGAAAATTCCGAAAGGATGATTAAATCCAAAAGTGAACCACAGACACATATGGATTCAGACGCTATTGTATTTGAAAAACAATAGCCATAAACCATATTAAAATGCCGAGTCGAACAGGGACGGATAATGGGACTCAGAGTTACAAAAATTTAATGTATCCTCAAACAATACATGAAAACAGTGGACTTTTTGAGCACCTTTTTTTTAATTTACTGACAGTAAAGCAGAAATACCATTTAAAACCACGCGTTCCATGGCACCAATGATATTTATATCTTTATATGTTACTTTTATTAGGCCTTAGCCATATGGGAGTGACCTGCTTCAGAACCACTTGCTAATTCCTACCTTATCTCTTATGATTGTTGCCTTGGCTGTTTCGCCAAGTATATTTTAGATTAATTGTTGGCCAACCAATTTCACATATGTTCACGTACACTACCAAAATGTTCATAGCGGAATGCTCTTCAAGAGGTCATTTTCAAGAGTTTGACCTAGAAATGTCCAACTTGGCCACTTTGCTAAGAAGCAAGATTATTGAGAGTTTTAACGTCAACTACGGTTTTTGAATATATCGGCATCTTTTATCCAATATCTTAACACAGTGTCGATTTTTTGCATGAACAAATGTCTATTTTCCAGTGTTGGTTGGGACACTCAAACCGGATGAATTCCACTTAAAATGGTCAGATTGATAAATCCAGAATGACGCAATTATATCAATGCAAAATTGTAAGAATAATATGGCCTATAAATATGAATTCTTATAAAATAACCAAGTTGCCTGTATTTAGGATATATTCGTATATAACAGATGGCAAAGATGCGTTGAGGGACTTTAAACCTAACATCCATGAGTAGAAAACTTGCAAACCTAAAAAATCAGCATTTAAAATGTCGGATTTTATCAGAAATTAGAATTGATGGGAAAGTATACCATCATTCCACACTGCAACGTTGGCCTTATTCCAAGAGGATAAACAGGTCTTGTTAGCCACTTAATAGAAATTGCCATATGATCAGGATATTCTGATGCATTCTGTGAAAGGTGAGACCAATGAAAAAAATCATTCCAGAAAATCAATTATCCGATCGATGAATGGGTAATTTTCTCGCTTTTTGTTGCTTCAAAGAACAAGCCTGAAAAACGCTGGACACAGAGTGAGGGATCAGTTTAGAATAAGCATTCTCTATTCTAAAAAAAGGGCGGGGCAGTAAAAATATCAGTTCCATTAGAACATAAGATTTCGAATGTTAATATGTTGTGGTCTCTGAGTCTCACTGTCATTTAGAGATGAACGAACGATTGTAGTAGATTATAGAAAGATATAAGAGACTGAGGATTGCATTATGTAGGACAATATCAAACAATTTAGATTTTTCTTATAATTACATCATTTATTATCATATTCACTTGCACGTTTTGGATGTTTTGAAGGGGCGGGTGCTTATTGTCAGGGAAAGAGGCTGACATATTTGTCTTATGGAACTACGAACTTAGGCACCCTTTGAAAACTGACTATGTTATTTGAATGAATAAAATATCTAAAAGCATCCTGTTTCTCAACATTTTTTCAACTATAGTCGACAAAAACGAAACTGGATACTTCACACATACTTTTTTTAAAATCTATTCCTGATTTGATCTGATGCCTACACTAGCTCCTGATTGGCTCTACATATACATTCTATATTCATGTATGATTTTTTCTATGTTGCCTTTCAAATGCTGTTGTATTATTAATATACGTATCATATTTCAAACTATATTTCAGATTATTTTATGGTAAATTTACATTTTAGCTGAATTGTTGGTTTGAAATATTGAACAGAATTGTCAATTGTGGTCCTATCTGGCCAAACCATAGAACAGGCAATGAACATTTTGTATTTTGTTATATTTGATTTCATTTTATTTGTACAATATAGAAGTGATAGGCGAGCTGAACACTTCCAGATTCGTAAGACTATTCTAAAACCAGTTTCAGATGAATGCATCCAAGTATTATTTCTAACTGACTGTTTCGAGATAAATGTTGCTTTCCTTGAAACGAAGCATATTGACTCCATTGTGGAATAATTTATCCGACATCACGAATCAAATAGGTTCTGTCATTACTCCCACCACAGAAGCAAAAACATTACCAAGGAAACTAACGTTAAATACATTATAAGGAACGTGACGACAAATATGAAATGGTTGAATATTCGGAGCACATCAAGTCACATTTTCTGTTGATTAGATCGGGGAAACTGACGCATATTTTTAGCGAAAGGAATATTGGCTTTCCGATGGAATAAAAATTCATGATCGACTGTTCAGGCATATATATCTGCTAAAGACATGAAATACACGCTCAAGATCTTTGCACTTTAAAATGTATTTATACTCGGATATGGGGTTACATGTACCCACGTGAAACCCGACACAACTTAAGAACAATACGTACACCGGGCAACACTATACAACAACTAAAGGCTGGATGGAAAAAAACGTCAAGAATTAAAAAAAAATAAAATGGTGACGGATCTTTGATTATGTAAATTTCAGTTTGTTCCCAACCTTTTCTCCTGCTAGATAACAGAGGAATATCATAATCGAAATTAATCATTTATTTTTTAGCCAATGAACTACCTTTCAATCATCCAATCTCAATCATATTGACATATAAACACACGGGTGTAAACGAATGATTACTTACAGATTTTCATCTGAATTCTTCTGCAGAAGTAATTTACGGAATATCTCTGAGATTGACACAATTATATACATATACATATACATATATATATATATATATATACATATATATACATATATATATATACATATATATATATATATATATATATATATATATATATGTGTATATATATATATATATATATATATATATATATATATATATATATATCGCTGGAGTTTTGTAAGTCTGTACACCACAAATCCCCTCAAATAAAGTTGCTAAGGCCATACCCTAGCAATAGGTTGCCCTGCCACAGACAACTGATACATTTTTTATTTCTTCTGAAATGGAATATATATTCCCTAACCTTTATATTGTTATATCAATCGATAAAACAAGCTTACTCACAGCAAGGACAAACACTGCTCTTAGTTCCATTTTGACTGAAAACGATCATTGCAACTGTCGTGATGAGTAAACTTCAAAGATAATGTGCTATTAATTTCTCAGATTTTTGCCGATATAAAACATACAGGTTTATAAATGACGTTATTCAGTTAAGAAAGGGAAGAATGCCCCCCCATGGTCTTTTAATTTTGAACATGCATTCAGGGAATTGTTGCCTCAATTTAATTTGATGATAATTGTTCTTGTTCCTGTCCATGTCGTCACAGCTGGAAAAGAAAGCTTATGATTTTAACTGGTGTTCATAAAAATAAATTTATATGGAATTCTGCAATTTTCTGTCCCTCGAGTGACATCAAAAAATCATTTTGCCTGAGTTTAGTGATGAAAATAAGCGCGTTGAAGGCCAGCAGTATAAACTTCAGCCCATCAAAGTTGGATGGACACATCTATAAAGACCCTCCCAGTCTGATCTGTTGCAACTGAGTATCACTTTTTCTTTCATTGGCCTCGATTTCGTATTTTAATTTTGGAGATCCACGTTCAAAGTCAAGGTGCTCAGCTTTTATCCAATCTATTCCTTTATTTCAAATTTATTTTAATTACTGAATGAAGAGTTTCAGCACATCAATAATCATTACTAGTTTTTACTCCTTATTTCCGATTAGGCTATTCTATCACTGCCGTGGGCACACGGTCCGATTTTTAATGTAAATTAACTGAATTAAGATTAGGGTATCAACTAGTCGAAAATTATAACTCACCACGTTTTACTGGCATTTTGGCAACATTGCCTTCCCAAACTTTTTTACGGTAAGCTACATTGATCAGTTATTCCAGGGCTATTGATAGGTATTTGTTAGGGTATTCAAGTTAAAGACAACAAGCCTGATAGCAATGCATAAAAAGTGCAATATAGCAAAATATCAATATTAGTAGTTATTAATAACGCCCTGAAAAGTGGCATAAATTCATACGTAAAACCGGGATAGATATCAATGAAATAATCTGTCGCTATCAGGATTCCTTATCAAGATGATTTTCAATCAAAAAGAAACTTCATCTGCCTTCTATTGCCTCATAAGCTTTTTATGCAATCCCTTGAATTAAGGGTTGGAATTATGACACGGATGCACCAAAACTGAGATTCAATGAATTGATCACAAAAAGATTGTTAGGGAAAATTATTCCTGCGATAGGAGGAGGAACCAGAAACAATAATCCTACGTTACTGCATTTAAACATGTTATAGAAGAGTTTGGAAATTGTCAGGAAAGAACAAGTAAGTATTCCTTGATCGAAAGTCAACTTTTCCAACAAGTACTATTCTGTTGGAAAAGTTGACTTTCGAGCAAAATTCCACATTTTTGCATTGGGTATACATTTTGTTTTTATAAAAGACTTGGTTCCATCGGTGAAAGTGCAGCTTGCCAATCACTTTGTCGTGATTTTTAAAACTATTCATTTCATAACAGTGAAAAAAATAACGTTAAGTCATGCATCCCACCTGACCTATAGTTTGATGACATTGCATCAGTTAATAATATCGATTTGTGTCAGTTTATGTCAAGGTCCGTTTTAGTATGGTGAATCTAACTTCCTTAACCATAAATCCTGCTGAAGATTGGATATGAAACGATTTCGATTTCACGCAAAAAGCCTATGTCCTTCGTAAGATACTTATTCGAAATGATAATTGGAAGATAAAGAACTTTGACTGTACAGAAAACTGATTTGAGATGAATCGAATTAGAATGGAAATTTTATTAAATTAGCCACAAAACCAAAGGTAAAATCTTCTTGGATTCACAGAAATTTTGTTATATCTCCTTTACTAGATATTACCAAGGAGTATCATATTTTTAAAAGACAGTGTTACTTTAAATAATTTCCGAACAAACGGAAAGCTTCACATCCGCGTTGAAAAAAGCAAAACTGTCATGAAGTTGCAAAATGCAATTAATACGAATAGCTGAACGTGTGACTGATTTGTCGTGGATGAGTTTTCAAGCATTGATCCATTGGATCAAAATAGAAAGGGAAAGCACCATTTAAGACAGAAGCAAAGATATTAAAAAAGATGAATCAGAGTCAAAGAGATAAAATTTAGAAATGAGAAAAAAAAAACAAACAAAAAAAACAACAAAAAACCAAATCAAGCAGATGTATCGTGATAGACCCCTACCGGTGCCATCTATTTTGTGACGATTCATTATCGTGATATCCATGGATATTTTCGGTAATATATTTGATAGACATAAATTTCCACGATGAATAATTATACTTAAATGACGGTGAAGACACAAGTACAACAATGATAAAGGAAATGTAATGTTGAGAAATTCGTGTCAGTACATTTTCCAGTTATTTTTCTTTGTAATGAACTTTAAAAACCACATCAATTATGTTTTAAATTGGGATCTTGAACACTTGAAGAAAAACTGTTGTTCTTTATAATATAACTAAGCATTTGATTCAATTACACCTGAACAACGCAGATCCATGGTTTTCAGTTATAAATAATTTTTAATAGAATCCTTAGTTATAGATGCACTATTTTCCATTATTCACTTGAATAGTTTTGCCTTTTTCTTCACCCAGTTCCATCATCACCGTGGGTCATTGTACTTCTTTGACATCTATTTAACTTAATATGCAATGTGAGTGAAATTAAACAAACTCACAGACACCTTGCAATACCAAACGATGAGCGATGTATATCGACGACTTATGAAATTTCATAGCCCAGGAAAGTATGTACTAGTTAGGATATACCCTTCCATTGTGTTGAAACTCAAAAACATCATGTATATTTTTTTAATGATTTTTTGCCGAAATTCTATGCTATGTAATTATAACTAAGTACAGTGCTGTTTTGGTCAGTGTTGAATTTTATAGGAACATATCATTTGTATTAAAGGATTAATTAATGAATATTTAAGGTGTACGAACGAGAGTGCAAGATATTTGTAAATGCTTTTGTACTCCAGTAAAAGGCTGTACATGAAGTTAACGCTGATAGAATGAACATCCAATGTCTTTTTTCTTCCTGACATCTGGTTTTAGCAACTTCTAGAATGTGGGCTATTGTGCATTGATCGGTATGGAGGAAGTGTTGTATCCCACTTCCTACTTGTTATTCTTGCTAGAGACTTCCGAACAAGAAGAAATGCTCTTTTCTTTTGGTTTACATGGCTGTAAGGGATGCCCCTAAACACAGCCACTCATCCAAGAACAGACCAGGGTCGACGTTGCCTGACTTTGGTGATCTTATGAAGACCAGTGTATCTAATGTGTAGTAATAGGGTAAACCTGATACAAATTGGAAAGATTGCAACAGCATGAAAAAAAATCCCAAACAGGATACGATCAAGTACCGTAATGAAAATCCTCTTGCTAATATAGGGACTTTACGTTTCGATGTAAATGTAATCAGTTAATCTGGAATGTTTATTCCACCCATTTAATGTTTTTTTGTCTTAATTGAAAAGCGAATTCTGGAAGCTAAATACTGATTATTTTCTACCGTCTTCAGATGCCTCATGATAGAAACAGAATGTTACATCCAGATCTAAATTGATCACATGTAAGTTTTTATAAGTTATTTCATTCCAATTTCATGGTTTGCCCTCCATCTGAATTTATAACGTTATCGAGAAAATCTTCCTCTTTGTATGCGTCAAAAACTACCCGCCAAAAGTGTTTCTAAAACCGTTTTCAGTTTTCAGGGATGTCTTGCTGGTTATATATGTGATGCACGCACAGACCGTATCAACTGAGTTCGAGGGCTAAAGGTATAGATACTTATTCCTTTAGTACTGAAGCCATACAACACCTCTCTCTCTTTCTCTTCAACATCCTGATATTTAACCCCTGGTGGACAGACCTGAAATGACCCAAGGGTACTCTTCTCAAAGGTTGGCACGAGGTCTTTATTTAAAACCCCGGATCGTTGTTGTAAACCTGTCGAAAGTGCAACTTTCCATGTCAAAATAATTTCTGAAATTTTTTCCCATAGGGGTCATTAGAGCAAAGGGTATATTAAAATATAATCATATACGAATTCATCCCTTAATTCATTTTTGCTGGCTTGTGAATCTGTTCTTGTGAGTAAGTTGAGCAAAAGAAAAGGCAAGAAACTTAAAAAACCATCACCTAGCTTTTAAAGTTTTTAGATGATCTCCCAGAATCTGGCTTGTCTCCAGGAATATTGATCTGAGTTACATGTTGGTTAAAAACACTTACAATCCCCGAAGTTGAGCAAGCATCAAGACTTGATGGCCGCTTGGAAATACCAGGGGTTGAAAGCTCGATTGAAAAAATGTAAGGATGATTCCCTGGAAAAATATCTCGAATTTTTTAATATCCCAAGTGGTGAATCAGCAACTGCAGAGGATCTTACAATGCTCATGTAAACACACCTTCTTTTGCAGGGTCAGCTGTTTAGTCATCAGGGAGACAACCGTTGAGAAGCATACGCACTATCAGGATAACTCAGTCACAATAACTATGGATGCCGTTCATTTCGTCTCATTTTAAATCTCCTTTAACCCCCTTAAAAGCACTATTCAAAGATAATATCCCTCGATCTCAAGTTCCATTTAATGAACTTGATTTTTTTATGCAGAACCTACTGTTGTAATTTTACATATGACAGGCGTAAAGTTTGCCTGCTCTGTTTGCCTACTATATTGAAACTGAGTAAATTAGTTCAGCAGCTCTTGAGTGTACAACTAATTTCATATATGAATTCCTCATTAGTTGGAAAATTGCACTGGTATTTCTGACTGGGACTTCAATCATGACGAATTTTATCGGTAATAGTTTTTTTTTTTACGTCAGTAAATACAGTATACGTAATTGGATTGCCAACTGATTATCTCCCTTGTTTTGAATCCTTTTTTTCTAAGGCCTTGCTATGGATGCACATCTTTTTAAGGCTAATTCCTATAGATACGGCCTTTCCATGAAATATTTACGCCTGAACTTTCTTGTTTAGCCGTATCCGATATTCTGGTTACTTTGGCATTGTTTCCGTGAAATGTTCCGTAGAATCTTTTTTTGTGTGTGTGTGTGCACTGTAATAACTGTTATTGAATACTATTTAATACTGTTTATTTTTCACTCAGTCTTTTTTTTCAGTTGATTTTTAAAGCAACTTTTTCCAGGGCGTCATCGTAGAGTTGTGTTTGCAACAATAAAAAAAATCTGGAGAAAAAAATGAAGATGGCATTAATGACCATAATCTGCCTTCTGGGTCCAGAAACATCATCACTAATCAGTCAATCAGTGAATGTCGACTGCAACCTCTGTTGAAAAAAAGGATCTGTTTTCAATTCCTTGTCTTGCCTTATTCTGCTGCAAATAGGACAAATTATCTCTGACAATTCGTCTTCACCTTGACCAGTCAGGTTGTACATCTTCTGTTCCAGGTAGAGCTCATTAAGCTAAAGATGAATAAAAAATTAATAAGTGACACGCTTGTTTTTAATGCATAAGATTACAGTGATTTATTCTTAAAATCCCTGCATGAAATAGAAACAACAACTGTTAACCTTGAAATAAACTAAGGATCATCTCACAACGACAGTAAAGTAATTTTCTCATCATCTTTCAATTGTGTTAGGTTTTTCACACCCTACTATTTGAAGTTAGAATTATTGCACTAATCTAATTTATTCGATGCAATAACATTTTTCCTTTTCAAGGCGTTGGGGGATAATTCTAACTTTTTTCCAAGACTAATAGGTGTTATCTATCTTCAAGGCACAGATCTTCCAATGTATCAATCATTCCATTTGAATTGTCAGATAATGCCAATTGATGCTGCTGGAAGCATTGGGTTTTTTTTGAAAAAAACTAATCTAGTTCGAACAAAATATTCGTTCAATCGGGATAAAACAAGAAAAAAGGGTACCAAATGATTAACAATGTACTTATTATCAGAGACACGTAATGAAAATAGGGTTCATTGTTTTACAAGAGAAACAAATCCGCCGGCTTACTCGAGGCCCTAAGGTGTAACCAATTACCACTGCATCTAGAACACGGCAACGGCTGCTCCTGCCGAATCCAATGTGTTAAAGTGAAATATTTCCCATGTACAACGTCAACAGAGAAAAATTAGTGAATTTTTTTACCGTATTTTTATCTTATAACATCCACTCAAGCTGTTTTTTCAATTTATTTTATCGAAAACCAGATGTTTTATTTTTTTAGAAAATAACATTATATTCAATGATACTGTTTTATCGATATACTAGTTTCCAGGAAATACAATGTAATCATACAAATTTTCAATTGAATTGTGATCATCAAATATCAACAACATTATGTTACAGCATATTTTTTGTTGATGATCAATGTTTGCTGAATCATTTTTGCTGAATGGGTTTGAGAGTTCATACTTAAATAACTTCCTTATTGCATAACTTTTTTCTACGTTTTGTAATGCATCAAATCTACTCAAAAAATGAATTCATTTTTGCACTCTTTGATATTCCACGAGCATGAACCCGTCAGTATTATCTATGTTATTTAATTGAGCAGCAGTACTATTGATATTTCAGATAAGTACTCATTATGGTCCTTAACTTTGATAAAAAAAGTCAGTAACATAACAACTTTGTTCCTGGCAGTTTGACCTCTTTGTAATAACCAATGAAGTCGAAATATTTAGATTGATTTATTTTCAAAGCCCTCTCAAGTGTCATATTCATAAGAAAATCAGAAAAAGTCATATCCTGTTTGTTTTGTCGTCCTATGTACTGCTTGACAAGTTGACAGATTGAAATTCCTCTTTTCAATATCTAAATAATGTTTTTCTTTCTTTTTTCACGGATATCACAACATACACTGAACTGACTGACGATAACGGAGACGAGCAAATATGTATACCTCTCAAATCTGGCACTGGTGAATTGCAGAATGTTAAGCAAATCCATTTCAAAGGGTTCGGGCAAGCAAATTATAACCAGAACTATATGAATTCTCCATCAAGCATTACAGGGATCTTCTGTTAGGTAAATTGTTCAATTTCTACTCGTTCTTTAATGTGTTTTGGGGACTGTACTGTCAGATTATCAGCTATGAAATATAACTCCTATTCCTTACAAAGGTAATTAGTATAACTAACTCATTACTTCAAATACTTTTACACACACACACACACACACACATACACACACACACACACACACACACACACACACACACACACACACATATATATATGTAACAAGAAGTGCGGGATTGAAAATGCATTAACAAAATCTTCTTCATGCAACAGAGGAAGACCTGGAGCAACCAATCAGGCAAGCAAATCGTTTTGTTTTACTTGTGATCTATTTATTCATCCTTTGGTGTAACTGTCTGCAGCAGCAGTTGCGTTAGATGCCACACTATTATTTTAACGCGTTGTGTCCGAGTGGATTTCTCCTTCTATAAAAGCTTTTATTTATTTGAAGCCGATTACTAGAGGCGAAAGGAAGAGCCGAGACTGGCGTTTGCCTCTATCTTTTAATCTGGATTCTAGACGCTCCACTTTGGATAAGTGTATGGAAGTAAACTTGTCTATTTCATACACAACTCAGATGTCTCTTACGTACAACTCAGCTCCGCTTTTAAAGGCCAAACGATTATTAAATAGCAAATCTTATTGTCATTATTCCCCTGTTAAGATGTCAATATCATTAAATGATTATTATTCAAATGTCCAACTACTTTTAACCTTTCAGTTATGAAAACTGAAGTAAAGTGATGTCTATCACAAACCGTGAACTATAACTCGTGCCAAAGGTTTCATAATAGGTACCCCCAACTGAATGGTATTTTAATGCAGACTTCAATATAAAATCTCCTGTTAATGACAAAAACTAATTTAGTGCCATTGTGGAGGCAGACTTTTACAAAACAATATGAGAAATTGCTTACAAACTAAACGTTGACATTTGAACAGTTGTCCATTATTTGTAAAAGATCAGAACAAAAGATAATTTTTGTTTTACTGAAGATCACGTGCAATAATCATGTTGAGAATAAGAACATAACTGTCAAGGTAGAAGATGCAAAATTCGGCGAGATAGACCACTACATCTACCTACGACAACGAATCTCTATGAGACCCTCAAAAGAGGAGGAAGTCAAGCGAAGGATCACTTTGCAAGATCTTATCTCACAAGGTAAAATATTATTGTATAAAAATATGTAAATATGCAATATATATTTTTATATACTTCAGAATAATTGTAGCAGCAAAAGATATTCCTGCTTTATAACAGCTATGAAAAAACGTGCGTTTACGGGCGAAAGATGTTCAGGATGGATTTGTTCTTGTTTGAAATGATGCAGAACGGCTAAACCTTTTTGGTTCAGTCCAGAAATCGATGTTTTCAGTGAAAAAAAAAAAAAAAAAAAAAAAAAAACAGTGATGTTCCCAAAGGAGGGAATATATAATGGATCACCAACACTGAATAAAATCTGAAAAAATGAACTAATAAAAGGGAAAAGAGAGAAAAAACGAGAAGGGAACATAAAAAATGTGAGAAAAGAAAATATATTTAAAAAAGAAGAAGAAGAAAACATGGATAGAAATGAGTGAAGAACAAGAAGAAACGAACAGAAAAAAAATAAAAGAAAAAAGAAAAGTAAAAGGGATAACTGAAAAGAAAGATAAAGGGGTGTTTGGAAGTGGAAGTAACAGATAATGTAGACAGGAGAAGAAGAGCAAAAGAAGAAAAGAAAAGAGGAATGAAATATGCCGAAAGAAGATACGTGAAACAATCGAAAAATGGAGCATAAGACCTTGTCAAGAATAATATCCTTTTCCAAGTGTTTCAGGGTTTTAAGTCGGTGCTTAAGCCCCAGAAGAAGAAAAGGTCTGTGGAGGCATATTGAGTGACATTTGGACGTAAACATGCGGCAAACAAAAGAAAGGTACGGTACAATTGATCTTATAAACATTGGTTGTTCAGAACAAGATGTGAAAAGACATAGCAGAACTTTTAGATGTTGGCAGTGTAGAAGAGAAACAAACACGTTCAAAAGCTACCATGTTGCTTTTTCACCACGAAGATAATCTGTGAAAAAGAATTATTTTGGGTCGATTTCTGCCGACCGTTCAACTTTCGTCCGTTTACGAATGCTTCCCTTTAGAGCAATTTTTCTTTGAGAATTTGGGATGGGCCTCCGTTTGGAATGGGTAGACTTTTGATTCGATGCTCAGGGATGACAGACGAGGTGTGTTTTGGTAGAATTCCTTGATAGACAAAATAGAAAAGTAAAGGAAAAAATGTTGTTTTCCTGCTACTCCAGTCAAAGAAATGAATTTCCCGTTCATTCAAAGTTGGCGTTTCCTATTGTTGTTGTCCGGATTCAACTGATAAAAACATGTTCTTTGCTAACTTTCTACAGTTCCGAAACCTTTCAATCGATGTGCTATATAGGACTGGACTCACACATGTTTGTTCTTCCTGTGAACGTTCTTTCTTTGATTATAAATTTATTTCAACTTTCTGATTCAAGTGGGCATCTCTTGATAATGCTTCCTCTGACGGGAAAAAAAATTCTTTCTAGTTTCTTCTTTATTCCTAAACATCTTTGAATCAATTCAACTTCCTGTAGATTCTTGAGAGCATTTTGGAGTTGAGGAAGCAAAAAAAACGGACGAGATAATTACAACAAACAACATTCTATTTGTCTTTTATTATTTGAAGGAAATGATAGTTTTGGAATTCACAGTCTTTATATCACATAATTGTACATGTTCTTGTCTCTCTTTATTGATCTTTTGTTGTGTTTTTTTTTCTCTCAAATATAGACAAAATATAAGGTTATAGCGGACTGATCTTTGCAAGCGCCCACCACAGAGATATCATTTGACAGAACAAAATCTCATATATCTTGATATTCCTTCATCTAAATTTATGAAGCTTCCACTGGCAAAGGTCAACCGTAATGTATATTCCAAAACAATCCAGAATTGGCATGATCAAAATAGATTACCGACGAGGTCTTGTAGTGTGTCAGATGCCCAACTGTGTACAAGCATTTTGCTTATACTTGGTGGACCCCTCTGTGATCGTTGAACATGAATTTTGGTAACGGCATTTAACGTATGAAACCTTTTTCGAAAGAAAAAAAAAGATCAATCACAGTTCTGAAGGAGTGCTGGGGTCGTTCTATTGTTCTTTCTTTGATGCAGGTACGAATTGAAAGCATAGTAGACACCATAAGTGCCTGTATCAGAGCAATGGATGGAACTGAATCCTACATATCTATTCGTGTCTACCTTCATTCTCTCTGGTCAGCAAAAGTGAAGTAATGAAACACTAATCAAGTGAAAACGGTCGATATTAGAGCTCGTGAGATGTATATCCAACCTATTGCTGAATACAGTCATCCTCCTGGAATAAATGGATTTCATCTATTTTTCTTTCGATGCAATGTGGACCAACGGACGGAAACCTGAATGAAAACATATACTTCCCGGAATCGAAGACATTAAAGTTATCATAGCTTCTCTAATTAACTTGCATCGTAGAGTTTTGTTACCAAGAAGTCAAATTATCAATTGCATACTATGTATAGCTTAACCTCGTTGAACAATGTTTGTATGAAATATCCAGTGAGATCAAACTCAAAAATGGAGTAAAAAAGTTTGATATAATCTTTCTAATCATTTTTTCAATTATCAATGGCTTATGATACCAGTGTATCATTGGTTTTTTCTAAAGAAAAAAGTTGCCAAACTGCCGAGCTCTGTTTATCAAATTGAAAATACTCTACAGCAGGATCAACCCATCAGTACTGTGGTCTCTCACCGACAGAGCCATACAAATGAGTCTTACAACAATGTTGTTGTGTTACAACTGTGCAAAGGCTTATGACATTGTCATAAATTAAAAAATCATACTGATATATGTACACCCTCTCTTTCATACACACACACACACACACACACACATATATATATATATATATATATATATACATACATACACGTGTGTGTATGCGCTTTTGCGTATATGCGTTTGCACATATGTATTCATATTTCTAATCCCTTCTATATTGAATACAATAAGTTTGGTAACCATCTCTCCTCTGAATAGAAGTTAGACTTGAGAAATAGAATAGCTACATTATTTTCATGTTTCTCTATTGGTTGAAATCATGTTGTTAGAAATTGCTGTAGAAATGTAACAGCTTATCATCAGCAAAATATTGCATGCGATATTTTAAGATACCGTTAAATGCATATATATACATATATATACACACATACGTACACACACTCACACACACACATACACACCCACGCACACACACACACATACACACACACACACACATATATATATATATATATATATATATATATATATATATATATATATATATATATATATATATATATATATATATATACATTGTGACATCGAATGATTCAACGTTTAGTAGCTGAAAAGACTTCAACAATACGTCGTCCTGCTGTTCACTTACTATACACAAAATTTAACTAAAGTTTAACAACCTTTGTCCTCCAACAAAAGAATAGTTCCCACTGATTGAAAGTACATGGCTAGTCTTTAAGTATTTATACATATGATGAAGAACTGTGAAGCATTTTGAAATCTAAGTTTTGCAGTAACTTTGTATTGTCTTTCTTCCATTTGTGTTTGCGTTGGACTACAAAAATGCTTTAAAAAAAATAACAAATTTCTCAAACTGCCCGCCTCTGGAAATGTTTATTGACACCTGAATTAGACTAATATATGAATTGCATCATAAAATTGACATTGATGTAGCCAATGTTTTTCATTCTGTTGAAAAAAAAAATCGAAAGCTCCGTGAGAACAAAAAGAAAAGAAATACTTCAAGAAAATTTTTCACACTGTGAAATAAGACTTTTTTATGGGGAAAGTCTTTGACATTCCCTTCTTAAATCGATTTTCTATTTGTTTTAAATTCGCCATATTTTTAATAAGTGAGTTATATTCATTTTCTCTTATTATGGAATGTTGTAATTGTTTTCCGCTCCATTGTTGTAAATAATTCATAATCTGGAGATTTATCTCTGATTGTAAACATGTTTTCAGTTCTAATATGTCATTTTTGTATTGATCCTTCATTTCAAAGAGAAAAAAGAAGAATCACACGAGTAACAACGTTCAGTTCCATTGTGCATGTTTTGAAGAACAGAAAAGCCGCATTAGTTTTTATTCTAACAACTAGTTAATCAACGGAGAACTTAATTCATTAATCTAAACAGACCCCTTCCTCTGTTTCAAGGTAGATCATTCCAACAAAAGTACTTTGAATGCTGAAATAACATAAAGCAAAGGAACATTTCCACTAATTTATACTGGGAATACTTTTTAAAGTTTCCAAACCCCAAAATAGTGCTGATGATATATCAGGCTGAGTTATTGGAGGTTCTTCTGATGAGAAGTAAAGGACACCGAAGCGAAAATACAAGAGGGTGGGTAGTTCGCTGCCAACATACCAGCTTCATGCAAAGTAGAATCTGAACATTAATATGAATATTTCATAAAGTGCCATGAAGCGATCTTTCCAATAGCAGGGACGACCTGTACTTGGATATCATAAAATGCCTCCATCTTTAAAATAAAAATACATATACTCATTAAACTGGACAAGTTTGTTATTCAAAATTATGGACAGGGATTTTTTGTGCACAAAATTGTTACCTCAAAGTGCGAGAGTTTATAGGCACAGAAATCTGCAGAAAACCTATTATTCCCTATACATATATTTTATTGTGTCAATCACATATAACTGTTTCGTTGTATTACAATTCTTTGGCGTGGCAGTACACTATCTTATCTAATCCAGTACTAGGAGTAGGATTGAAACCTTTTGCTTCGGACCCGGAGGCCAGTAACCTACCTCTGTGCTACAGGACTGGACGGTCAGTATAGATGAATATAAGGGATATATTTATATAGCATATATTCCCCATCCACCAGAGTGCTCTCACTCTGTCTGTCTGTCTATCTATCTGTCTCTCTCTTTATATATATACATATATATATGTAATCATTGAATTCAGAGTTTAAACATCTTTTGTGAGTTTGAAATATTGAGGTTTTAAGAAAGAAATGAGAGAGGAAAACCAACAAAAGAGGAAAGAAAAACGAAGACAGAGACATACGTGTAGTAAGAGACAAAAGGCAAAAGCATGTAGCAAAAGAATTGGTGATGATTTAAATTTGAATAAGAAATCAGACACGAATCGATTCAAATGAATTCAATCTATTCTTATCATTTCTATTTACGTTCTTTGAATGATTGACTCAATAAAATAAATCAGACAAACCAACCAGGAAAGAATATTTGTGGGTGGATCAACAACGATACACATTGATACACTCAGATGTTTCCAAAAATTATCTTAAAACTGGAAAACATTCGGCAAAAATAGTTCTGCCGGAGTAGGCTGTGGTAATTCAAGCAAATGTCCACTACAAATGAAAGAGAGGGAAATAAAATAAAAAAGGATGAAACTGGTCTGGTTAGTCACTCAATAGAAACAGTCATGACACAAACGTTTTTTAGTTGCATGTTGTGTTGGTGATTAACTTGGGAAAATCTGAGATTGCTGATCAATGAACAATTCACTTCCTTTGTCCTTTTTCTCGATATGAATTTTTAAATGAAATTATGAATGTTAGAAAACACAAGTGTAACACAAAACAAGGAATCAGTTTGCATGAAAAAATCATAGAAAATTGAACTTCTCAGGAAAATTTTTCTTACGGGGGGATTCTTCAAAAAAAATTCTGTACATGAAAAAAAATGTCGAATTTATCTGCCAACAAGGGGCAATTGAGCAGCCAGTACGCATGATATGTATTTAAGTGACCAGTCAGCTGGATAAAGCCAGAAAACAAGAAATGTATGTTGCCAGTTTAGTTGACAGTTTTGGTTTACGGTCTCTCATATGCAAATAAAATATTTTTGTCCTCCATGCTTTCAAATATGAAAATGTCCGATTCTATTTCGAAAACCTCGTTAATGCCTTTGGTATTCTACCTGCTCTGTCCGATTGTAGGAGTTGTGAGCTAAAAATGCAAGAGCTCCTTTAAGAGAAAATAAATATTTGAAAAAAAAAATTGGAAATGTGAAGATAGAAAAAGACATCTCAATTAATTTGTTGATCGTTCAATGTGGAAAATGGTGATATTTTTGACCATGTTCTTAATCGATGATCACGTGACCTTTTTTCCTTAATAAACTAATTCAATCCAATCAAAGGCAAAGTGAATTTAGTTTCTCACAAATTGATATTTCCAGTGAAATCATTCAAACGTTAAAAACATTACTCATTTTTGGAAGCTTTTACGCGCGTGAAAATGACAATCATATTTATGTTTCTGCCGAAGTCTTTTCCCCTTGCTTATTTTATGGTTATAATATGTGATGCTATTATTGTTTATGTATTAAAAAAAATAAAGAAAGAAAATGATTGTTATTTTCTTCTAAGTTTGCCTTTGTGACCAGGATAGATATATTCAATTGTAATTATTTCTCTCATTTCACTTGGTCGAAAATGTAATAATCCACCCGTTGTTAAATTCGAAATGAGTAGTTTGAGTGGAATAACAAGTATTTTTGTGCCTCTGCAACATATTTTATCTGCGATTAACCATTATTACTTAAGAACTAAATTTCATCTGTTCCTGAATGTAATGCGAAAAGTGAGTAGGCAGGAAACAATGTTTCCCCGGATTTTTAGCAGTCAGTTGGCGTCTTGGGAAGTACGATTCATGTGATAAAATCAATCAAACTGTCTCTATCTCTGTCCATTCAGTCTCTCTCACTCTTTTTCTTTGTAGATTGTGGAATAACTCTGCTCGCCAAAAAAGAATCGTGACCATTAGTATTTAAAATACGATCCTAAATATATTTTTTATGAAATCAAATATCAAAGGCTTATAAGAAAATATATTCGTACGAAGTAATTAATACTTCAGAGAGGAGAACAGCAGGAACAAATACGTTTTATTATTAAAATGGTCTATTGAATTGGTCGTCGTTTTCATGCTTATCAGAGATTGTGTAATTCCGAAAATCTGGCATGTTTCGAAAATCTTAGCTCTTTTGAGAGTTTTTTTAATCACTAGTTGTCGGATTTTTCTTTACCCAGATTTGTTTACTCCGAAGTTTGGGAGTCTTGTAACATATCAATCGACTCTTCTACTTGTTTTTCAGGCTGAATAATGATTCCGAGCTATATTGGCTGGGAAAATGATTTAATTATTCGAACAAAGAATATCAATATAATTGATCGCACCTGTAAGATGTCTCATATGTTCTACAATTGAGCTTGGTCATAAACACGTCTGGTGCGACGGTTTGCTAATGCAGACCACGGCGTAACTCCTGCGATAGCCCATTCAAAGTATTCAATAAGAACGGAGTGAAAAAAAATTTGAAAATTAAAAAAGTAGGTCGCAGAATGATCACTTTTTTTTTCTTTTTACAGTGGAGGGATTTCTCTTCGTATTCATGGGAAGTGACGACAGAGGGACTATTTGCAAGCCTGCATATTGATTTGAAGGGTCACATTCGATTGTCTATAGGAAACTAACTACGAATTCCAAAGTTATATAGAAGTTTGAACATTATGATTCATAATGCAGGCTGTTCAAGTTTTTAAATTGATTTGATCAAGCATTGTAGCTCTGTAATTGTGAACATAAAGAAGATATATACTGTTCAGAAGAGGTTCATCGGGCACTTAACACACATGGCTATCCATAAACATATACTTACTGTACGATATGCAAAAAGGTAAACACACATAAAACAACAGACATCAGTAATCATAGTGACTACCAAACCCAATACCATCTTAATCTTCAATGGGATTTATAACATATAAACTCTTTCCACATCGGAAACTCCCTCCAGAGAAAACAATAAACTATCAAGTAGCTTTAAAAAACACAATGAAATATAATCAGCTACTACACAAGATGAATAATCACCAGCCAACATGTATCGTATATTTTAGATATATATTCGATTGGACATTTTAACACACACACACACCCCTTCACACAAACACATACATATATATATGAATTTGCACCCTTCTCTCGAATTCAATGTCTTTCATCATTCATTGAGTTTCCCAGTCATTAGCTGTAGAATTTCTATACTAGTTTATACAACATTCTGAGAATTCTCAATTTGCAATAGATAAAAATGCAGGGGTTAGTGAATACATTGACATGAAATGAGAACGACAAATGTTATAGTTATTGCAAATAAAAGACTATAGATTAAAAAGTGGAAGGGCAATTAATGATTTCAGCATTCGATGTGTGTGTATATATATATATATATATATATAAATATGTATGTATATACATATATATATATGTGTGTGTGTATGTGTGCTTGTGTGTGTGTGTGTGTGTGTATATATATATTTCAAACTGTGTATTTAATGTCTTAACTGTAAGACTGAAAAAAGTCTTGTTTTCACTCATTGGGAACTATCTTGAAACCAAAGTCTTTTCATTGATTGTTGAGTTTTGAACAATTCATTGAAAACTCAAACACTTGGTTGTTCAATGAATCCGTCACTTTTATCGCCTTTCGCAAAAGGACGTAAACTCCCGAACTTTAAGCCAAAAAATTGTCTGTCCGCTGCAAGACACAAAGTATGGGTTGATACAGCTCACCAAAACGTTGTTATTTGAACCACAACTAGAAACTTGACCTTACAGGGAATGTAAAATTTGAAAAAAAAAGAAGTCAAGGTGTTAATTCTTAGATATTATTCCCTTTAGCTCCTATATTTTCAGAAAAAAATATGTTTTCAGGTCCGAGAGCGCTGCAACTGATCTTTTAAAATTAATATTTAATACATTTTGCTCTTTGAATGTTTGGAAAAATCATAACCTGGGTATCAATAAAAAATTCAAAATTGAGACGAATAGAAGTAAAAATGATATGATAAAAATTCACTGTAAGACTCATCCTACATATTCATTTACCAGCTGTCAGAAGTTTTTTGAAAAGCTAACTCGGTTGTTTAAAATTAATAAACACTAATGCAATTATTCTCCAGTTGTAATCTAACAGTGATCATAGAAACGAATACCGCCCGACCTCAATGTAAAATATAATTCCAGGGTCTATGTATTTTTGGTTGTTGCATACCATTGGATCATGTCATAATAAACACCAATCAGAGTGAATGTCGGCATAGGAATGAAAGTAAACTTGAGCTGCGTAATTATTCATATGCAAAGAACATATAATGTTTACGTTGAGCTAAGATGGGCTTCAGAAATGAAGGTTCACAAATCTTATTTTAAAAGAAAAAAAAACAGCTAGTGCTCGCCACTTATTTCCCTGTAGAATATATCTTTCATTCTCTTTTGAATTCATAATTCATTTCTTATATGTGATGGAATAATTTGCGGCGAGGAAGGTTTCGTAAAACATGATCCAGCCCGGAAGCTCTTTCTGTAACACTTTCCATGATTTTCCTCATGATGGGATACAACTTTGTATTCTGTCTCCTTTTCCTAATTATACTGGATCAGCATTTGCTTTGCATCTACTGATTTGTTCGAAAGAGAACACTGTTCAATGTCAAATTTACTTGATATATACAGTTAACTGTGCCACTGATAATGGTCGAAAATAGATTACAACATAGCTTCACGCATATTATAGATGTTAGTTTCAAGATGTATAGAATGTAATATTATAAATATACGGATTCAATATACACATTAGTGAACATTCAATTGCAAAGATACGAAGAGCAATCTACGTCTGTTGATATTTTTGCTGATTGTTCATCATTAAATACATTTTTGAGGTAACCTTTGTGAAAAGCCCTGTCTCAAAGAAGTGAATGATAAGTAGTATGAATTAGTATCACAATGCAATACACAAGATACCTTACATAAAATGGCAGAGTGTATGCATGACATAAACTGTATAATAAAAAAGGGGTTGGAGTCTGTTGCTCGGGAGAAATGTTAGTACAATTGTTTTGTTTTTGAAATCTATAGAATGATTACATGGTATTAGAAATCCCGATCGGATAATTAGGAATTGTACCATAAGAAGAAAGATTATGAGAAAATAAGGAGAAGACACTGCAGAAAATTGCATGAATTGCCCTGACATTTTTTTTTGAATAAGTGAAATGATTTTCTAAAAAGTCATTTACTATTTACTGTTTAAAAGTTTTCTAGAACACACACGAACACACACACGCAACCACCCACACACACATATATGTATATGATAAATTCAACTTATCTTGAATTGATAGGCTTGTCAGAGTCAGTGAGGGGTCAACTAAATCATTTGTACAATCAGCCTGCACCCCTTCGCTTATGACACCACAGAAAAGCGGAACATCGTTGCCCTTTAAAGTATCATCTCATTTTTTAGATATATGACATCACATCCTGGAATATTCTTATTTTGTCCGTTTCCAATCCGTTCAATTCATTCATTTTCCTAATTTTCCACTAGTATTTTGAAATTCGTACTGCCACAATCACACAACAGGTATCACCTTGCAATCATCGCCCAGATGAATACAAGCTTAACTTTTTTGTCAATATTTATATTTTCCCAGCCAGTCCAAGAAGGGAATATGAGCACCGAGGGAAAAATCAATCATAAATTTCTATCACTCTTGCTTTTACAATTTCTTTCAGAGCGTATGCATGAAACTATTATATAAGACGGTGCATTTATATCCAGAGCATTTATAAACATCGTGAAAAAGTAATAAAAGACATAGCTACTATGTATGGTAAATGACTTGGGAAGAAAAAAATAGAGGTTTACACTGTCTTTGATGCTTTAATTCTTATTCTTCCGTATATATAAACAACATCAGTAAATTGGTCTGGATTGAATCTCGAATCAACGATAGCAGATACGTATATAATCTATCACATTTTAAAATGTCTCTTCATAAAAATAGTTGATCTTTCCGCTAATATTGACCCTCAATTCATCGAGGGATATTTGACGTTACATCTAAACCTAACATTCTGGAAATCACCATAAAAAGAAATGCGTTACCTATACAAGAACCATTTCTGCTTGAGAGGTGTGTAATATAAATGCTTCATCCTGTATTTGGTCAATCCAGTTGCATTTGTTATTGAATGTTATATGAGCATTTAGGCGATAATTAAAGTTTATGTCTATGCCACAGTCCTTTAACCCTTTTATGGAACTGATGACGACCATCCAAATAGTGTCCATGGTTTCAGGATATGATTACAACATAGTAGCCTGAAACCTTATGTTAGAATATGACTGCAGAATGATTCATATCTTGCATAATCATATTGCTTTGAATGAATAGCTTTTCCGACCTTTAGTGCCACGTTTCAAATTCATTTGATGACATTCTTGCCCTACAATTATCTTGCATGCTTCATGATATGACAGGATGTGGCATGAACACACATACTCACACACACATTGACACAAACAAATACATACATGTATATGATATATTTGTATTAGTCATAGAATGTTCTTTGGAGAGATAACTAATGCATATCATTTGGAAACACTAATAAGACATTTCACTGCATCAACTGGTTCTTTTGTTTATTTTTCAAAGTAATTGGAGACAAAATGGAAACCATTTCTTTTTTTGAAATTAAATTCACCGTACAATCAGTATATTGTTTGTTGCTGCATGTATTTTTGCCAACATACATGACAGATATGAGTACACATGCTTTTTTTTCTCCTCTCATTAATAAGAACAGTGCATTCATTTCACTGGGGAGAAAGATGCAAGGTATTGCTACTGCATTGTGTTGGATTTCAACACGTTTTACTCAGATTGGCATTGTTCGAGACTTACTTTTGATGAATACATTTATATGTGCATTTGGAAGTTAATACATGTTAATGCGTTTAATCATGCGATAGTGCGTCTAATGTGATGAATTCGTATGTGTATTATGGGTAAGAATACAAGCACGTGTGCATTTGCAAACACATACGCATAACTATACACAAGCAAGCATACAGACATATATACATATATATATATATATATACATATATATACATATATATAAAACTACACAC
The DNA here is from genome assembly GCA_963457665.1 of Thysanoteuthis rhombus. Classification (NCBI taxonomy): domain Eukaryota; kingdom Metazoa; phylum Mollusca; class Cephalopoda; order Oegopsida; family Thysanoteuthidae; genus Thysanoteuthis; species Thysanoteuthis major. The sequence goes on along the minus strand of OY735199.1, from coordinate 90,017,934 downwards.
ACCCACACACGTATATATATATATATATATATATACATATATATATATATATATATATATATATATATATATATATATATATATCAGGCTTTTGATGATATTTCATGAAAACTGATAAGAAAATTCCAAAGATATTTTTTGTACATAAATCCAGACAAAATATGTGAATCTATGCATATATCTCTTCCAACTTTGTCGACAATAGTGAAAAGAGTTTTTAAAAAAAAAAAAAGAATTCGCTTCACATTTTTACCCTGTCACCGAGTTACTAAAGTAAAATTTACAAGCTGTAATACGGACAATATACGAAGTACGAAGATTCTCTGGCTTAATATTGAATGTTACCAAGAACTTTTTGATTCGATGAAAATCTGGCCCAGCAGAAGCAGGGTTTGATGGAAAAAAAACCTTATTTGTGATGTCAACAAGTATTCTGATCAATTTGGGTAATGCAGTCTATCATGTTTGCCGCGATGAGGAATATGGCTTTTTACACAATATTGTAGTCTATTTTGTCTTCATACCTGCGGTGGAAACGTTTCGAAGGGTCAGCATTGATCAGCAGTAATGTTGTCTCCCGTACCAGCACACTGCCACCAATACATTAGCAGTTGAGTGGTTTCTTCAATGACACAAGTAGGTTTGTTTCTGTAATGGGTGATCTTCCTTCATTGCACAAGACAAATTGTTAGGCCAGCCTTCCATGTAACTCAATGCACTTATCTCTTTTCTTTCTAGTATATATCTCTTACACAGATATACACACAAACGCACCCATGTTTGAAAGAAGAATTTCTTACCTGATAACCTCCCCCACAAACACCCTCACATACAATCATGAAATCAAGATATGCTTTCAATTCGATTTTTCCACCAGATCATTCCGACCATGGAATAAGTGTTGCAAGGTTGCATGGTAATAGTAACTGCCCGGAGTTCATCTAAGTGACTTCCGATAATCCTAAATCTTAATCAGGAACGGGTTGAAATGTATTTCAGAATATATATATATATATATATATATATATATATATATATATATATATATATATATATATATATATATATATATATATATGTATATATATTCTTGCAAACGGCTTGAAGCCGTCAATTTGGATTCAATTCCTCGATTAATTCTATGAAAAATGAATCAAATCAAATTTAATCTTGCAAATATATCAAGCACTTTTCTAATGTGAATTTCAATATATATATATATATATATATATATATATATGTCAATTATTTATCAGCAAGACACAAGAAGTTGAAATCAGTGGGCTTATTGAAGATTCATGGTACCTTTGTGTGGATATTTTTGGACTATTTGAATTAAAAAAAAATACGTTCCTGCTCTCCAGGAGTATGAATAAGGTAGAACGATTCACACCCTTTGAATAACTTCTATGTATAATTATATATCCATACATTATTATTATCATCATCATCATCATCATCATCATCATCATCATCATCATCATCATCATCATCATCATCATTATCATCATTATCATTATAAACTGCATTGCTGTTATAAGCAAAAGAGAAATACGATGAGAGAGCTGGAGACCTCGGGGACTTACTGTCACTGAACCTTTCGTAATAACCACAACTGACATGCAACAATAAACCACTGTACTATCGACTATGACAGTGTGAAGAGGTAGACTGGAGTCTTGAAGAGACTTGCTGACATCCAACCTTCAGCAGTAACCAGAAGGCAGCTAATGTATAATTGCTGATAACAATTATTCAATTGTATTTTTGTCGAATGATGATTTTTACTTCAATTTTTTGTCTTCTAAGATTGTATTATGTATGGTTTTACATAAATCTTTTGACTTTTGCTATGATTACTGCCAATTTAAAACACCATATCTTGTTTTACCTCTTATTTCTAGCTTAACAAAGGAGGTAGGAGAAAAAACACTCAATGGGCAGAAGATGTACAAACCACATTATTGCTGTGATGGATGACGGACAGATGAGATGAAATAAGCAGAAGGCTGAACAATTTAAGAGTTTTGCAGTTACTCAACCCCCAGTGGCAATCATCATCATCATCATCATCATCATCATCATCATAATAATAATAATAATAATAATAATAATAATAATAATAATAATAATAATAATAATAATAATAATAATAATAATGACGATGATGATGATGATGATGATGATGATGATCAAATGCCTATCCGACTCCGTTGGTTAAACTCAAAAATGACCAGAGATAGGGTTAGTAAATCCTCATCCTCATATCTGTCCGTAGCCAGGGGTATAGAAATAGTTTGCCTCTCGTATTGGAGCAAAAGTTCCAATTTGATTTGGTATCCCGAAGGTAAACGGTCATTCCAACAAGTTATAAAATAAAAAAAACATTTCTGTCTAATTCTCAGCTATGTTTTTGCCGTTCCCTCTCTCTGAAAAAGCAAGGGAGAGTATTTCCAGTTGAAAAAACACCCAGATGGATAAGGGTAAAATACTCGGTGGCTTTTCCACCATTTTCAACGGACTAATTTCAAATCTTGTTACGATTCAAATAAAAAGCATAGAATTAAAGAAAGTGTCACGTGGAAGAAACATTCTGACAGGAGAGTAACTAATGTGTAGATATTGTGAAAAGGATTGTCGTCTAACAATCTCTAACGTTATCTTGACTTATCCAGGTTTCATGAATTTTCCTTAGGGGATTTTCGAGATTAGTCTACACTGTATTATTTGACAGGACAATTTCCATTGATCGATACACAATTATTGCTCAATAGCATTGATTGAGGCAGGGAAATTCGAAAAAGTTTCCAGGAATAAAGAAGATTGACTTTACGATTATGGGAAACATGCATTTGGATGGAATGAAGGTGAAAAGACAGAAAAAGAGGTGCAAAGTTGACATAAAATCTTTATCTTAGCAAGAAAAGATTGACTCTACAATTGGAGTGAACAGTATGAGTAGTATGGAAGGGGATTAGAGAGAGATTTAAGGAGATTAAAGAGGGGATGATGACAGAGAAAGTGAGCAATCGTTGGGAAAAAGATGAGATGGTGTGAAATCAACATGTGCAATCAGTTTTTTAAACCCTGAGAACGTTTTCTACTTAAACTTCTTTGTGTCACTAAAGACGTATTGGTGATGAATATTTGATCAGTGATTTTCTCAGTGTCCTAGACATAAATTGACAGATTTAAGAAGGATAGTAGTTGCCATAAGAACTTTGACTCATTTCCCATCTAAGTGAAACTGTGCATGGTATAAACAATCCAACATAACGACCTGAGACTGACTGTCATGGATCTGTTATGTAACATATGACACATTAATCGTTTTTAACTTATCCTGATTTGGACATAAAATCATTTGATATGTTTCATTTTTTGCTTAAAAAATTCTTTCATATACATTCAATCGCATACATTCAATTTATGAGATTACTTGACCTTCAGCAAGCATTTCTTTTTAGATGGGGAAAATGGAAACTAAATACAATTAAATTCGAAAGCATCGTATTGAAGGAGTTCTTAACAAGCTATTGTAGTTTTTGAGAATTGAACAAGACACTCATCCAGTATACTTAAGAAAATGTATGAGAGAAACTTTATTACAATGATGAATTGGGCAAAATGAGACAAACACATTTTCCCGTATCACACATCTCCCTTGTCTCGAATTGTGATTTATGGAATAGACTTGGAGGTGACAAACGCTTTAAATGACGTCACTCACTTTACAATCATCACTTTACAGAACATAGTTCATTTACTTTGTCAGGAGATACTGCATAGACTCAGTGTTGTTCAACCTTTGGGGATCACCCAAAATATGGTCTACAGAACATTATTCGGCCGATAACTTTTAAGAAATTGCTCCCATCATTATTATTTTTAGGATAGTTTTTTCTGTTGATTATACATTATAGTGAAGTGACTCCTCTCTTAACTTTCAAAAGAACAACTTTTGATGTCCAAATACATGGGGCTCAATATTGCGAAAACAGATACAATGTTTAGATTCCTAGTTCTCACCATCGTTTGAGAAATAACATATTCAACAATAGTCTGGAAAAATGCATGAAAAATAACTCTAATTGCTGCAAGATCTGGTCAGAAAATGTCTAATAATAGATCATTATAAAGAAGAAAATTTCAGCTTTGACCAGCCCAACAGTTCAGCAGTAAGTTACTAAAAAGTACAGAATATTTGGACAGACAAATAGTATTCCTCATGGTGAATATTTCATTCTTTGAAATGATTTCCTCAAAAGACCGTATATACTAAGAATGAGATGCTTCAAATGAGTTTGACTTAAGTCACAAATAGCTGGACATGCAAAATCGGCCAACTCAAATACACAGGTTTCTCTTCATTTTCAGAAACTATCTACATAGATTTCTTCCGTTTTTAGTGGGTCTGACTAGCAGGATATTGCAGCAGCACCAAACACTGTAAAAGGTTGAAAACTACACACCGAATGTACAAATGTAAATCTATTTATTAATTCTTTTTTATCAAAGTGTCCGTTAAAAAGAGATAGATTTCCAGTAGAGAATTGAATTCCCAATGTAAACTGAAATATTTCTCCAGTTATCCAACGGGAAAAACAATTAATAAACGAACAAGCAAGACTATTTCGGAGATGTTTGGAGAAAATGGCCCATGTGGGCGTGTGCACACACAAACACCCACATATATACACACAAACACACACACATACACGCACACACACACATACTCACACACACACATACATATATATATATATATATATATATATATATATATATATGTGTGTGTGTGTGAATACTTCGATTATTACAGTCATTTTGATTTCAAGTTAACAGTACAGTACAAAGTTACAGTGTTTTAGGTTTCATTTATCGTGTGTATTGCCGAATATATATATGTATATATATATATATATATATATATATATATATATATATATATACATACATATATATATTTATATATATATATATATATATATATATATATATATATATGCAGTTGATTTATGATGTATAGGGACTACAATGATGACATCCAGGAGTGATAAGCATAATTGTTTTAAATATTGATTTTGCTTCATACAACAACCAATATTGGTACTGTCAGTCTCTCATGTATCATTATTAGGCATACCAAACATTGTTTAAACTATAGTCAAGAAGAATAACAAGCTGTTCAATCTTCAGTAAACAACCAGAAGTGTCGATGCTTCATGTCCTGGTTTTGTTTTGATTCTTCAAATATTTTCAATCGTGTATTTTGTTTATATTTGAAGCCAATATATCAAAATGAAACGTTCTCGTGGACAATAAGACTTAATTAGGAAAAAGACACGTAATTTATGTGCAGCATTGAAACTTCTTTTTCAATAGGGGAAAATCTAGTCTACGTTTGTCACTATTGTGAATTACATAGGCTCTGTTTACACGTGCCGTTAACAGACGGAGATATTAACCGTTGACTGAATGAACTTTAAAACATATTTTTCTTGGCTTCATTCTCATGATCATGCAGTGCAAATGTGGCCTAGTTTTTCTTTTTACATTGGTTAATTAGAATTAAAAAGAGAAGGTCTAATGAATCGTAATATGAATTTTGCTTGCTTTCCTTAATTAGATGTCAAGTCACAATGTTCACAAAATTTCAGAATCTTTCCCTTCTGGCCTAATTTGTTTATCTTGAAACCTTTCTCGAGAACTCATTCATGTAGAAAAATTTTTTTTTTGTACTAAAAACTGTTGTTTGGTCAGAAATGGCTCGTACATCATCATTTTTCTCTTTGAACTAGAGGTAATTGTTGTTTCTGTCTTTGAAAATCTCCTAAGTTCACGTCAATTTTTTCTACTCATTGAAATTTTATGTTATCAGCTTTTTCCTGAAATTCTTAAGGAATTCATAGAATCTCTGAGCCTTTCAGCGATTCCTTAAAATCTGTAATTTCAAATAGCCTTGTGTCAAACAAAAATGTTTACATACTATAAAAACCAAAGCAGAGTATATGCAATATTCATTACAGAGGATATAAGAATTACAATATTGAGGTAAACACTGATCTAATGAATAAACTTACTGCCATTTCATTGGATAAATTTCATTGTAATAAACTTCATTGTTCTGTCAAACATGTAGATATGTATGGCAATTTTAAAATTTTCCTGTTTCGCTATGTGATCTGCTGACAGTTTTCTTCTTTTGTTGTGGATGACTAGATTCAGTGTTTTGACAGATTCCATTAACACAGTGTTCATTTGAATACCATGCTTGTAAAACATGTTATGAAGTGCCCCTAAGACATATGTACTAGGTTTTGTGATCTCTTTTTATTCCTAATTCAATTGAAAAGTCACAAGGATTTTTCCGTACACCTGAAAGACTTTTGCTTCACGTTTATATAATTAGATTGTATGGTTACTCTCAATTCATCTAAAATTGCCTAAAAAGGTTAATGGCATTGTCCCAAGAGTGCCAACTATTCTAAGTGGAATCTTAAATTTCATGCTCTATATTTTTTTGTTAATTCGGCGTTAGAGCTTGGCTTTCTCTTTTTCTGTCCTTTGTACGACATGGTTCGCTGACATCCTCGATCTGACAGGTCTTTCATTCATGTTCTACAAGTGTTGAGTTTGGTATCCTTGTTTAGTTGGAGATCTCGGTCTTGATGAGTATCCGAGTATCTATTCGTTTTGCTTTTCAATGCAGAGCTTAGATTTTTCGTTCCAGCATTTTTCACTCGATCGAATAAATAATGTTTACACAATTCATAGTGCATAATTGTCCTTACATTGTTGTGTCTTTAAAACTCCGATGATACCTTGCAGTTATTCAAAAGGAAATAGTTTTTTTCCTTGTAGGGAGCCATCAACCCAACCTGTTCAAAGCATTCCTTCAGGTTTCAAGTTAGTTCGATTGGGTATCTTATCATGTATGCATGTATTACGTGTGGAGAATGCTCTAATAAACATGGACGCCTTTAATTTCAAATCTTTATTTCTAATTATATCTATGAATAACTTTTTCTGCACAAAATTCACAACAGAATAGGATTCTAGCAGGGACGGTTTGCAATGTGAATCTATGTCAACCCTGCTGCGTACACACATACAAATTGGAAATTTGTACTTTTAGTGATCGATCCGAATGCAAGAAAAACTATTTGTTAATTGATAACTTATTTTTCAATTTTCCTTTTATGATCTCTCCCAACACAGCATCCGGAAAAAAGTTCGTGACATGACAGTTCCTACTGCGTCATTAACCAGGCATATTTATTCCATTGATAATTAACATTCCACATCTGACGGGACAATACTGTGAATTTTAGTGTAAGAAAACTCCTGAGAAATTTCTTTTCCATGGCATAGAGTGGAGAGATATGAACGATTCGTCAGAAGTCACAGATATAATTATGGCTTCTGTTGAATCTTTAACTTTCCTCAGCTTTTAACATTTTGTTTTGAATAACACATAACATATCCCACTCTCTATATTTTGTTTTGCCATTACCTTGGGGTATTCCAAATATTTTGCTGCTATCTTTTTCTGACTTTTGATTACAATGCATTGTCAAGACTGTATTAGGCTGTCTCTTCATTGCTATTACCAAGGGAGTCTGTGCAAAATTTGTAGCATATTCACCTCGTCTTCTTTGTTTGTTATTGTGGTTGTGGTAGTTTTCAGTGAACTTCAACTGAAATAAGATTCCAAATTCATTTTTCTGTCTTCTCAAACTTAATTTACAGTATATATCATCGAGGACAGAAGTTTGTCATGGAAAATTGCCTGTGTTCCTACCCCTGCAACATATCTGATAAGGGCATATGCAGTAAACAATGATGCACATACAGATACGTGATACTAAAGTCTTACTTTGCTCATTTCCTGTTTCTCTTTCTTTCCTCCCATTTGCCGAAATGTTTGTTCCGCATTTTATCAGAATTAAGATGAAAGTAAGTAGTAGAATGTCTGTTTAATACTGATGATTTACGATATTTTATTCAGTGAAAATAAGTAACTGAATAACTGATTTTTTGTTCAATATTTTGGTATTTGGTCATTTTCATGTTCGAAACATTCAGAATCATCTGACAACAGCGTGAAACTTTGCTTCAAAATCCAGGTTATTTGATGGATCTAATGAAAACAAAACATGAGTTATTTCTTACGTTCGTCACACACACGAGTGTATATGAATGAATGATTGAAAGACTGAAAAATACTCATTGTGTATGATTACATTTAATTCTATTTATCAATAATGGACATTACATATGTACATCATAATCAAATACAATAGAATTTTTTGTTCCGATGACGTAGTAAAATGCTGAACTCAGAAGATGATGCAAGTATGAGAAGTAATAAGAATTAAATGAAAGGATATCTTTTAAAAATGTCATTCTCCAAGTGAACGCAGTATGTCATAGTACGAGTTCGAATCCGGGTCGCTGATCCTATTCCAAATGCTGTTATCCATGTGGCAACGATTCGATTTGTTTCTCTCTCGTACTTCTTTTCTTCACTTCGGTCTCACTTGCCTCTTCTCCTTTTCTCTTTTGTTTTCCTCTCATCCTCAAGTCTATTCGGCAATTTGACAAAATCTGTATCCTCCATATTACGTTGGACAATACCTTTGCGTGTGACTTTTTATGGATTTTATGATAACGAAGCTGATATTATCTTTACGCTCGTCATATCAACATTTTGGTAAGAAAAAAAAAACGAACAAATACATATTATTTTTTAGTACCAAATTATATAGAAATAGTACGTCTATATGTTTGTTCCTTTGTTATAATCTTCTTTTATGAGCAGGGAAAAGTAATCACGGCATTATTTATTTATTGGTGATATCAAAATATTTGGTTTTCATAGATTAGTTCTTTTTGTTGTAAATCATTTTTTTTCTTATTCTCCGAAGATATCTGCTTTTTTTCCCCCCGAAATATCTTTCATCTCTTCATATTAATTACTTTAAAGTAATAATATCTGCAAATTTTTTGAGCTTTATCACAACTTAACATGCAAGGCTCTTCCATAGAGAGACTCAGGGATTGACTTAATCAAAATCGAACAATATCCTCTTACTATTTCTTCATACACTTTTCCCCACCAAATTCAAAGTTAAGGCCAGCAAATTGAAATATTTTGATGAGTAAATTTTTATCATGTACGGCTTGTAAACTGAACATTACGACACGCAAATTACAAAATAAAAGAAACAGGGACTGGCAGAAAGAATCTAATAATGTTGGGTATCACTAATATATATGCAGTTGGTTCAACAGTTGCTGTATAAATCATTTTTTGAAGTCAGTTTAGTCGAAGCTTATCTTTCTTTTCGACTAGACCCCGCGAAAGGCATATGTCAATTTTTTTAAAGTATGACCAAACCTTGAAGGAAAAATGAATAGAATAAAAGATTCTTCTCGTTGGAAAAGACAGAAAAAGCTTCGAAATCAATGTTACGTAAACAAAAATCACTGTATTTTTCTTTATTTGAATGTTGTATTTTCCAACGTATTTGCACAAAATAAGGTTGAGAAAAGTAATACAATACAACTTGAATGATGGATTGAAACAACTTTAAAAGGAGTTGAAAATCAGGTAGATTAAGGGCTATCGTCAAAAAAGGGATTTTTACACAACTAATTCGATATATTCTAGAACAGCCTCCTTCCAATGCCAGTTGTATTTGGTAATACTTTCAGAATCTTAAAATGATATTCTCATTTAATCATTATATACCAAACAGTTTCTAGTATTCAAACATCTTGTTTCATAATACTATATTAATAAATTCCCTGATTTCTACTACACATAATGGAATGATTTCTGTATACAAGACGTCTCAAGAGAATAACCCAGAGTTTAGTATCGCAAATTGAGAAAATTGGGAATCTCAATTCAAGCGAGTGATGCTTATAGAACTCACCAACAAAACTATACCATTCATTTTCCAGATATGAGTAGCCATAGATTTCTGCTATAATTTGTTCGATGGTACAACTGAAATAAAAAATAGGTCAAAATCATCTAATCAAGTACTCATTGTGTATCAAGAAGAATCAGAATAAATTATAAAAATCAGGTAGGTAGCAGGAAGAGAGAACAGAGAAAAAGTAGAGAATGAGAGGGGGATCAAATAGATTGAAAGAAGGGGAAGAAACAGAGAAGTCGACAAGAAAACAAGGAAAATATGAGAGGGAAGTGATGGATGAACGGATCAAAAGGATTTGGGGACGTTGAGTGGAGGGATAAAAAAAAGGCAGTAGGGTTAGAAGAAGTTTGGTGAAAGAGATATTTACAGAGAACTACTGGGACGGAAAATGAAGTATAGTATTTACATGAAATACTGTGTACTTTTGATGGCATTGGTGGGTTTGTACTTATATTTGTTCTTGTAACGGGAGACAAAAACAAAAAAAAGGTTTGTGTCAGGCACAAGCATGTACATCTGGTAATGGGAACATTCAGCACCGAAAAAATTACTGGAAAGAAAGTGACTAGCATTTACCTAAAAAACAGCTGAATAGTGTAAGAGGCGGTCTTTACTTTCTGTAATGTTTCCTTTCTTCTCTTTTTTTTTTAATTTTTAGAAAAGCACCACAATGATTAAGACACACATAACACAATGCAGAATAGAAAGAAGAGAAAAAAAGAAAAAAAATCTGCTTAATCAACCGGTAGATACTGTAACACAATCCATGTATTTGTGAGCGCTCCATGTTGAAGGTGATTATTTTAAAAGAAAATAGGGCCACAATTCATAAGTTAACCCCTTTTGCATTCTTTGGGTGACACCCGCTAGCAAAGTCTGCATTTTCAGAAACAAAAGAAAATACAAAGTAAATCGTAAAATTATTCTAAATCTAAATTAGAATGCTCCATGGAAGACTATTTGGGATGAATTGAAAAGAAAAAGCATTCCCAGGCATATTTGTATCAGTGTAGTTTATATGCATGGTACATACATACATACACACATTCATACAAAGTAAGCCACACTGACCAATATGCAAACTAAAGAAACTCGTATTTACAGTTTTTCTCGACCGTTTCCATAAATCTGCATGTTATGTCGTACGAGTGTAAAGTCCATATTCCAAGAGAATACAATGATCGGTACGTTCAGCCTTTTATTCACTACGAATTCCTCCTTTTATAATCTTTTCAGAAATCTCTTTTCCATTTTCCTTTCGTTTTTCCTCCCTGTTCTCTACTCTTGTTCTCTTTCAGGAGATGGGGACGATGACCAAATTTATGTTGACATTGAGAATGTACTTGGCGAGCTTACTTCAAACACCGTCGAAGACAATATGTGTTCAATTTGCACTAATGCCTTATAAAGATATTAATTTATTTTGCTATTGAGAAACTATGGATAACTTGTAGTCAAAAAATGATAGCATTACCATGGATGTTGCCTGCGAGTATTTCACATGTCGCTAACCGTGAATGATATGTTTGGCACAAGTACGAATGACTGGGGCTGTCGCCTGCTTGAGTGCTGAACTTGTTTCTTCCTTCAGGATTCCTCCTATTTCATCATTCAGGAAGACAGGATCATCATGCATACTAGTGCATCAGTCTTATGTCCGTGCAATCACACGATGTTGCGTCACTCACTTCACAGTCATTGCTAAGGCACTTTGTATTTGGCCAACATTCTCAGTACTTGCTAAGACCGACTTGTACTAGCAACATGATTTGGTAGTAATCATCTACAACCGCTGGCGAATGTAAATCTAGTTCATAATGTCAGCTTATTCTGCTTTTCTCTTTCCAATGATTTCCACTTGAAAGTGCACAAATTACTTCCAGTGTTGTGATGAAAATGAATTATAAACGATTGAATTTACTGTGAGGGGGTAATCCTTATTCCTTGAAATATACCCCTAGGTAATCTTAGATTATTTTTAGCTCATGATTCAGTTCCCATCAACGATTAATCTTCTTTATTTACTTTTCTTTTCCAACTTTTTTTTCACATGCCCCCCCCCCACTGGCTATGATTTTCAATGCATGTTAGTCCCTCCATAAGAACCTTGGGTTCTTTTTCTGAGGGGGTTGTCACTTTGGATGTCTACTTTTTATTCCCAGGATATTGTCTACATGACTGATTTCTAGTCGTTTGCATAATTGCCTGTGTTCGACTGATGCTAACTCTCGCTTACTTGTGGAAACTTTTCCTGTACTTGTTCATGGTACTGGTCCATCATTTCATCCTCTCTTCCTAATTGGCGAATTATGCTGTTTTCTGGCGTTTGCTGAGATGCATGTCTTCTTCAATGGAGCCTTATTAAATCTTTTTTTTTTTTCGTTTCTTTTCATTACTACTTCGATAATCACTTTTTCGCCTATTGCACTTCTTCAAAAATGTTTTGTAATATTCTCACTACGTACTCGTTCATTTTCCATTGTTATTTTCACAACTACTACTACTACTACTACTACTACTACTACTACTACTACTACTACTACTACTACTACTACTACTACTACTACCATTATTGTTGTGGTTGTCGTTGTTCCTGTTGCTGTTGTTGCTAATAAGATTTTTTGTCATTATTGTTATTATTATTATGATTATTATCATCTTATTATCATTAATCTTATGATCATAATTATATCTTTATAATGTATTTCAAACCTTTGTTGCTGTTGCTGTTCTTGTTCCTCTCTCTTCTATTTGCTATTTCTCTTCATTCTCTTTTCACAAATCTTCTGTTTTCTCTGAATTGCTTTGTGGTTGTTGCTGTCTTTCGAGTATGTCACACATTAACCTGTGGTCTGAGCTTCTACATTATACAATCCTGCTGTTTCAAGCTTGTCAATTCCCATAAATGTGATTCCAAATTTTCAATTTCATTTTCTCAGTTTTTTCTAACATGATTTAAAATTTTTGATTTTCTTTCTTCACCCTATGGTCAGGAAAAAAAGCTTTATCTTTAAGTCAATCGGTCCCTTCCCCTTGTTTAGGAATATCGAAACACATGTTATGATATAGTTGGGTGGACAATGTGGATGCCGAACTCCAGTTTGTCCCTTTTTATTCTTATGGACAGCTGCTAAGTCCTGATGATATCATTGGTTTCGATGGCAAATGTTATAGGATTCTCACTTAGAGAAAAACACGTCAATGGGTTGAGAGATGCATTTTTCTGACAAACAGTTGGCCTCATCACCCATGCAGAGGGTATTTAGTCGCTTATCGTAACCCACAATATCATTGAACACTACGTACGTATCTTCATTGAAACTGTGTCCTCCGATATGTGTAAGTTCGTTCAGCATATCAATGGACTCTGTCATGTATAAATTGGTTTCAAGAACACGAGAAACATTTCACTATGTTGCCTTGCTAATAGAAGTCCCAAGATCCTAACCCTATGGTACAGTTGGTGTATGTCTTGAACTCTTTAGTTTACTCTGCATTACATCTCCACCAGTAACATACAACCGTTAAAATGTCCGATGTTAACATAATGATAGAAGGACCTCACCACTAGCACCACAAAAAAACAGACACCAATAAAGATTTGTAAAAGTATTTGTCCAATCAGATGAAAACTTCGGAAAAACCAACACCATGTAAGGCAAGAAACCATCAATATTTAGTTCATTGAACTTTTTCTCTCTAATCTAGGTGACTATTTTGTCCTTTTCTGATGTCAAATTCTATTATCATTTATATCATCATGTCATTATTGATTGTATTTAATTTGCATAATAACATCCATTGCCTTTATGAATATAATATGATAGAAACTGATAAATTTCTGATAAGCTATAAATGAGCAAGATTTCATTCAAACCGTAATGAGTTTGCTAATTTCGCCACTTAATGTTGGAGATACGAAGTGGTAGCGTAAGGACGCCATAGAATTATTTATTTTGCCTGAAACACGTGAACTTTTTGTAGTGCTCATTACCCACTTAGTATGAAGTACAACTAATTGCAAAGCGTTTTAAATATGAATGCAAATACACTCACTCATACAAACACATTAATATCATCTCAAATAAGCACACGCCCTCATCTTTGTGCAATTTATGAAATATATGAGTGCATGTGTACGAACATTGTGATAACTCGACAACTAGTGATTCTTACAAAGGAGACACCCATCAAATCTTTGAAATGGCATACAATGCAGGTTAATGTTCAGTTTAAAGTTGATTTGATCAAGAATTCTCGAAAAAAATATCGAAACTGAAGAATGAATCAAAGATAAAATAGTTTTCTTCATAGTTTCACAAATAACTTTTTTTTGCTTATGTATCAATGATAATATCTTTCATATCTCATTTAATTGGATACGGTGGACCAAATAATAATTCAGTTTTTATGTTGTTTTTTTCATTTATTATTATACGCACATACCATTTTGTCTTTACAGGTATTACTACTTTGTATATTGAAGCACAAACCAATATCAAGTGGATACTCTTCACATACAAAGGTAACTTTTGAAAAGCTCTTGCAAATCGAATGTTTTGAGCTTTTTTAATTGCTGCTAACATATGGGAGTTGTTCCATTTATTAGGAATATGCATACTCAAAGAACTGCTTCGAAAACGATGATGACAAGATATGTGATTTTTTTCATAGTCGAATTCCTCAAATTTTTGGATAGCAAGATATCACGCATTAGTAGGTACATCCCTCCATGATAACTACCTACAGATGTCAGTAACACCTTTTAGCATGTTGTTGGACTCAATTGGATCCAAAAACATAAGGTACGTATATCCCCTACGTACCATGGATCGGTGTTTGAGCGAAAGTTAATACATAACTCTTCGAACGACGAATACAATCATTTTACTGCTCATTTCCCTCGATACATATGATGTGCCGTACAAGGTAGAACGTAAAAATCTGTACAAAACATAGTTTTGAAATAACTATTCAACTGTATCATTACGTTGGTGTTTTGAAAGCTAAGTGGGTACTAACCATTTCAGTCTTATGGATTCTTTCTGTAGTTACGTTTTTCCAATCGTTCTATTTTGTATTTTTGTTTAGAATTTCCGTTTGCTCTTCTTTTTAATTTCCTAAATCTGGAATGTTTGTGTTGTGAACTTGTTGATCCGAGCAAAAGCCTATTCTGACAATACACGCCATAGGACGTGGTAGATAAAGGCAGTGAAGAAAATCAAATAAGTTCTAGTGAGATAAAGACTAAAATTGCAACTGGGATATGCGTTACAGTAGACAGGGTAGACAAACGATCGTTCCCTATGTATTTTTCAGCATTTACACCTCATTATAGGATCTGCTTCTGTCCAATATCCCATTCATTGCAACTTCATATCGATGGTTTTTTGGTTATATAATTCATTTAAATCAACACTGCTCTTATCATTATTCACTTCTGCCAAAACAACCTTCCAAAAAATTGATTGTATGAAACATAGTCGCAATTAATTGAGTTAACGATTTTAGAACCAACACATGATTACTCCAATTTTTATTTCCCTTACTTTTAAAAGTGAGATTATAAGTCACCATTCAAGAAATTCTGGTTAAATTGCTGTCTACATTACAATGTGTCAAACCAAACATTCTATACATTCTCTGAGCTAATTTGTAAATATAGTAACCGAATCTCGAAAGACGCCAGCAATATCAACAATGGAAACAACGATTCTGTTTGCTCGTACGTCTAATTTGCTTGGCATAAATCAATGATTTAAATCTTTTACTTGGCTTGCTGAATTATATAATCCTGTCTCTGCAGTTTATACTCTGGTGTGCTCGCTGTACATTAAAATTATGTATTATAAGTAAAATGCAAGGTTACATGATTCTTACTGCTATATATATCAGCTCTGAATATGTAGGCGGAATTTTATGAAAATACATATTATTTTCAATAACCATCGGTAATCATACGAGGCATTTGTAAATCAAGTGGATGGAAATGATTCATCTGATTTGGTTGGCCTGTTTTCGATTTACTATGAGATAACATTCCTTCTATTTCAGCAATTACTCTATAGATAAGAAGCCACACCATACTGACAATTCGTTCAGCTGCCTCTAAAAAGATGCCTTTGAATTGTTTCACTGAAATTAAGCCAATTGCTAAACGCTTCCTTGAAACTAACAACGTTTGTGCTCTTTGTTCCAAAGTGGTTTTGAATTTCCAATATTTGTACTTGGAGGGAAAAATATATTTTTCAGAGCAGGAAAACGTTTCATCCTATGGAAATAATGGTGGTAGTTATTTGACCAAAGATATAGACGTTATATTTCAGTATCAGCTTTAAAGCGATGTCAGTCTGGCATATCCTGTCTGTTAGTGGAGTGGAAGTTTGGGCACAGATCAAGTGATCAGGACATTTCGGAGCCGTCAAGAGGATATAGATTTTTTATGATTGGTTCAAAAAGGCAGTTGCAGAGGGAGATTTGTCATTTCGGCCGATTGCACTTTTCTGTGTTCTGTCAGAAATGTTGGTCATGCTTTCATCCCGTTGGTCAGCTTATTCGTCTGCGTGACTAAACCTCCTGTTCGCATTGAAATAATATCTTTTTGATGTTTGACCAGCTGTAGCATCAATTGTTGTCTATGATTGACATCCCAAATGTGAGTTATCCGAGGTAAATGTTTCCAATTTAGATGATTCAGATCGAAATCTGAATAATATCGTTAGCGTGAAGAGATCAGAGATTGCAATTTTGATCATTTTGATCCATTAAATAATAATTTTATTTACCTTATAGTAATCGGATAAGTAGATGATTTTGGAGATTGTAGCATGGCATTCCCTGGCATTAAAAGTTCTCTAATGTATTTTTATGCTATGCTCGATCCGTTTTTCATATAACGTGTTACTTTGTGAATTCTCCGTGTAATATGAATCATGATCATCTATTGTGCATGTTCATGATTCTCGGTTCTGAAACTAATCGTCTGGTTAGGTTTCATGTTTTATCACTAAAGTGAGTACTAGGCGGCTCATTGGATGTACGCCCTTCTTTATGTTATCAAAATATGAGCAAGCTCTGTGGAAAACTTTCCAATCTGAGAAAGATCTCCGTTTTAGTACTTCTGCCTTGAAGAGATCTATATACGAGTTTAATTGATTATGATTCCCAGTAGGAAGCAAAGTTACTCCTCTCAAATATGATTGTCACAGAGCTTACTGATACCTTGAAAACTATGAGGATAGAGATATCGGGTTGTTACCATTCGATAGAAAATGTTCGAAAATCTTTTAAAATTCTGAATGATCACTTGACCCTGTAAGGCCAACATCAATAGTCGTGTTTGGGTATGTTTATCAACTCAAGCATTAAAGAAGATATGAAGATGGAATCCTCACTAAATCTAAACGTTTTATTACATAAGTCACCTGGTCTCTATCAGTAGGAAATTTACTATGTTTTCTTTGTAGCAAGTGATTAAAAGTTTCCTGGTTGTAAAATTTTTAGTTGGCTTCTATACACATTCATATCAGAGAATTAATAAGAAACTTGCAGTAGTCATCTTTTAAATCGAATTGAAATGCGCATATATATATATATATATATACATATATATATATATATATATATATATATATATATATATATATATATATATATATATATATATATATATATAATTCAAATGTATCTTTCTTTATTAGGAGTAAAAAACAAATAATTGGGCCAATCTTTCTCGTTCTTCCATAAACGAATTTATATACAAATGGGAACTGGTTTTTTTTAACATCTCTTGGAAAACGAGGGATAGCATTAAAAGCAAGGTATTTGAATATTATTCCCATTTCTTATTTGCGATTATCATATGATTAGAATATTTTCTTTTTTTAGAGACGATATTAACCAATGATATATTTTTCTGCTGAGGATTTGCGTTGAAGACGGGGTTGCCCCTTTTTCAGCCAAAAAATTATCCTGTCTCACAAATCTTTGCATGAAGGATTTGATGTTTTTATCATGGTTAGTTATAGGTGAGAAGGTAAGAGAATAAACAAAAGGGAAAATAATAATCATAAAGATAATAATGATAGAAAACGTAAGAATTACAATAAAAATCTGTTTCATAACACTATGTAATCAAATCTACTGGTTTCCATATTTTTTTTTCGATTGCACAAATCCATTTTCAAAAATTACACTCAAACCTTCGAGTAGAATAGTGCGATCAAAGTAAGTGTTGCCACTCCAGATGATCACTGTCTTTGATCCTGATTTACACATGGCAAACAGCCCAAGTAAATAGTAATGTGATATGTGGTGCCCAAGATTGGGAGACGACACTGTAAGCCAGCATCAATTTACTGATCTCATAATAAACATTGTAAGAAATTTATTCGTAGGTTGGAAAAGATAGTCTTTGTTATGTTGCGTCATTCTATTTGTGTTTGTCTGGTTGATCCACTATTAACTAAATTAGCTGCCATTAGCAGATATATTGGAGTCATTTGAAGTTTGCTTGAGGCCATCCTAGTTTTATCCAGTAATTGTCATTGGCAGTTTTATATGTCTGTAAAAGGAGACGACGCTGGCAATTTACAGTAATTCCTTCCTATAAAGTCTGTCTTTGTTCAAAATAAGATCGTTTTTTTTTCTTATTTACATTGGTTTCTTGTCACGAAGATTCGATAATATAAATACGGTAAATTCAACGCTGAACATTCTATGGTATAAATGTTTGAGCTGGAAAAACCTCTCAGTGATGAGACTTATGCCCACCAGCACCTAGAATATTGAGTACACGCCTGGTAACCATACAAGGAGAGTGATAGAAAATCTTCGTTAGTAAAAGTCCAGAGAGGAGCAATTGAGAATTCTAATGCCCGGGTAATGAGGATAACTTAAACGAATAAAGGTTGATAAAGTTGGAAAAAAGACCAGGAATACCGGAGACGATAAGAGTGCTTGAAATTATATGCGGTGTAAAACAAGTCGAGTTCAATGATTTCTTTGCCATAAAGGGGCGCAACGGAATGAGAAACTATGCATTAATCCGGGGAGTAAATAGGAGCAGATTGCATATCAGATATTTTTCCAGCAACAAAGCATCATGTTCGTTGGAGAGATTACCAGAAAATAAAATGCTATCAAAAAATGTAAAACATTCGAAAATCAATAATGATACTTAGTACACCACTGTTAATTGTAATGCTCAATTACTTGGACATTGTGTAATTATGATTAGTTAATGAATAAGTTTATATACAAATCGTATGCAATTCTCCACATTGAAAGAGATGCTTCAAATCTTCCAAGTGAAGCAATACTAACACCGTTCTGCTGAGGTTCACTTTGTTTCACGTTATTTCGTCAATCAAGGCAAAAGCAAAAAGTTGATTGATCTGTGAATGCTGGCAACTGATGTCAATCAATAGACAGAAAAACAATTCTCAAGGAAAGAAGCTTTTGTAACTCGCCCGTCTCTTTTGTGTTTGACCCATAGGACGGTCATCCATCTGAACATTCAAGTGGATGCAGTGAAAATATCGGATATATGTCATGATTCAAGTAAAAACCAACCTGTTCAGAGTTGCCAGCATCACTCTGTACAATGTATCATACGCTATAAACATGATAAAATATCACTGCAACAAGGGAACAGTATGTACTACATTCTTTAATTCCAGATTTCTGTTAGTCGTAAGTCGGATACCAAAGTGTCCATATATCCACGAATTACCCACGATGGCTTACAGACTTTTACCTGAATGGGCTCATTTAATGCATTCCTGGAAAACCCCTGTATGAACCACGAGTATGAATCCAAAATACAGATTTGGCCTTCCTAAACTCGATTCAATCACTGACTAAAAAAATATCAGTACTCAGTGGGATACACACCTTGCATAGTGATGTCTTTTTTTTTGCTTCAAATACCATGGCCAACTGTAAATATTCATCAAACATGTACTGCAGCGTACTTTGTGTATTTTCAGATGCTGATTTCGAAAATTTCACCTATAATCTTCATATTGAGTTTAGTTTTGATAATTACATGGAAAGTGCATTTAAAAAAATCCCTTTCTCACCTGTGCTGCTATGTTACGTACGAACAACATGCTCAAGCTAAATTAAAGATATATTACCATGAAAAAAGTATTGAATACAATTATTCATAAGTTTAATCTAAAAAAATCCAAATATATTATACACTGCATTGATAGTATTCCTACATTTGCCTTTGGCCTCTGTTGTCAGATTTTAGTTGCGTGTTGAGGCAATGCAGGTGCAATCCCAGTCTATTTTTGAATGTGGGAATCGTTTGGCTGAGTCTCAGAAACCTATCGTTATAAGAGATATCAGGAAGGATCATTGCATCGATTTAGGTGTCCTTTTGTTTGTAACATCTGTCCAGGTTGTTCAAATGGGAGAGAAAAGAAGCGATGTCTTTCAAGGTTTTTGCAATATTTAGAGGGCTGTAAAATCATTCCACCGTTATTTCTGCAAGGTCAATGCCATTGGATTTTCAAATAACAAGTACAGAATTCTTTATCGTAGCTTCACCACGGAACAACGACGATCTGTCGATTTCACTATTGCTGGAGGACTCCATGGTGAGGGATAATGTGACGAGCAAAATCTGGCTGTTGAGGAATAAATAAAGACGGACACACAGTTTGCCTCTGACAACATCAGATTAGATTAAAAACCCTTCCACTACGCCAGGGGGATATTCCTTGATTTACCCTCACAAAAACGCAGCATGAATGACAAGATAGACTACTTAGGATCTGAGGGTTAATGAAATAACCATTATGTATTGCACATCAGTAGCCACATGCTGTATTTACACAATCTTGGGAAGTATTATCAAAAAAATTATTTTTCAAACTGATTATCTTGATTATTTCCCATCAAACTTAGGAGAAGACATACATTCATCATTGCAATTACCGACAGTGTTGACAAAATCTCACACTGAATCAGGCTTTTCTAGAGTTTGATTTTTATATTTTACATTAGGTACTTTGTATGAGAAATTGGCTACGTGAAAACAAGCTGCTTGCTTTCAGACCCATCATACATGACATACTCCAAAGACAAATTTGAGATTGATAACAATTTGAGCCAAGCAAGCCTTAGCAGATTCTTTGATGACAAGATTTCCTGTCGTGAATATTTGTCGCCAAAACCAACATCTGCTTTGTCCGGTGGCCTAATTAGAACTGATAGTTTCTGTCCCAACACTACCAGCTGCTTATTGTAATTTGAACTGATGTCTGTGTATCAAGTAGAAAAGAAATAAACAAACATTCAAAATGTTTATGCCAATGACGTTTTTCTTCTCTTCATCTCTGCAGCTCTTTCCTTTACTCTGAACACACAAATACTGACGCTATCTCCAGCTTTTGCACTTTTATAGCATTTATTTCCAACCCGAGGCATTCATTTTGTGATCATTTTCAGAAATTTATTTTGACATTTTCATCAATATTGGAAAAATCAGCTCTTTATATAACTCCAATCTACAGAAAAAAATTCCTTTTTCTCAAACTGAACAAAAAGTTCTACCTCATCGAGAGATTGCAAAGTAAATTAGATAGCTGTGTAACTACCGCAGTGGTTAATATTCAATCCCCATGAAAAAACAAAACAAACTACGGTTTTAGAAGTTAATCTTATGTCACCATTAAGCTAGAGTTCAGGAAGTTAACCTCATGCCACGACGAATTAAAATTCTAGAGTTTAAATCTATTTCACCACCAATGTAGAATCCTTGAAGTTAATTTTATTTAACGACTAAGTAGGAGTTTTAGAGGTTGATTCCATGCCACGACTAAGCAAAAGCTGTGAAAGTTGAATTTATGTCACGACTACGCTAGAGTTCTTGAAAATTCACTTCATATCACTACATAGCCAGAGCTCTGAAGGTCGATTTCATGTCATGACTAATGTAGAGTTTTGGAGGTTCAATCCATGTCACGACTAAGGTAGTGCTCAGGAGGTCAATTTTATGCAAAATCTAGGCTACAGTTCTGGAGATTAACTCTATGCCACGAAAAAAAGGTGACGGACGAATAAATTACTTCTTTCGCTTTCTCTTTTTGCATCATTATAAAATTCGAGTTTTCAAATTAGTGACCATTTAACATGAATTTACATTTTAATTTTTTCAGAACTGTATCGTAAGTAGATGCTAATTTCTCTATCGTTTTAGCTCCTATGTTTTAGCTCCAACTTAATATTTTAAGAAAATCAATGGAACTAAATCGAAGCATATTCAAACCTGCCTCATTAAGGTCTCAAGTCCGTGTAATCGAAATGATAAATCACCCCCCCCCCTAATTCATGAATGTTATTGAGCCACCATTTCGGAAAATAACAAACAATTTTTACCTTTTGACGAATAACTTATCCAAAATTATTCCCAGGGTAACAGGATCTTTGGTACATACAACATCTGTTGAACGGTAAGGAATAAAGAGTTACACGGATCCAAGATATGTTTTCACTCTGGATCTATTGAATCCATGTATAATATGAGCATCCGTAATGTTACAAAAGTTAATGGCCAAAAGATAAAATTTTCTCGTCATTCTCACAGATTAGGACAAAAACATCAAAACTCCTGCTTTTTTTAATAATCCCATCAAAAAGGCACAAAGAACTAAACTCCAAAATCTGCTTCAATTTATTTCAATCTCGGTATATATCAGCTCCCTCCACTTTCTCTCTTTCACCTTCTCTCTCTCACTATATATATATATATATATATATATATATATATATATATATATATATGTGTGTGTGTGTGTGTGTGTGTGTGTGTGTGTGTGTGTGTGTGTGTGTGTGCGCGCGTGTGTGTGTGTGTGTGTGTGTGTGAAGGTTTGGTCATCATGACAGTTACTAAGCTTGTCCTAGTGCAGGATCTGGTCACACAAAGGGAAGATAACAATAGTAAGCTAATCACTCAGGTTGGAAGATGCTGCTCATATTGAATATAATTATTCAAGATCATGAGATATGGGCTAGACCAGGAATTAGATTTGCCACAGATAGGGCACTCGCTACCACATGGAAATATTTTTACCATCGAGCCCTCCATACGCAGGTGACGCAATGTCCAAAAAAAGTCTCTCATACCAAAGTCACACCTCATTTATCTTCAGTTTATTCATTTTTTAAAATGAAATGTTTATGATACATCAACTTAAAATCATTTCGTCGAACCACATTTGTCTATTTTCTAACGCCTTGCAATCGCGTTGATATAGACAGATAGACCAGTAACTTTGTGTGAAAGCAGTTTTCAGTGTCTTTGAATTACTAGATGATGTTTTTATATGGTTTACCCTTTTGTTGTTTTCTGACACTGTCTTAAATTTGTAATAACAAACGTTTCTTAATAAGCCTAATATAAACATAACTGAAATTGATATTTTATTCAAACATCAATCTAAAAAAACAATCTAATCGAAGTTGCTTGAATGTTGGTAAGATATCTTTCAAACCTATCTCCTGATACGTATTTTTTCTCTATTGCTAAGAATCACCCCAAACATATACAACAGTCAGGCAAGTCAGGTGTTCTTTGGAGCTTTTCACTAAAACTATCAAAATTAGTATAGAAACCCGAAAGACAATTTACATGATCTCCTCTTACTTACAGCACTCAGTTAACCCAGTTGGCCATACAAATAGTTACTGATCAACTTCGACGTCATTCAATTGTAGTGATTGTAAGATGCCAAGTGTAACTAACTGGATTTGGTCGTATCACAGTCAGCTAGACATCTCTTTGATAACTACATGAAAGCTAAGCTAGATACATTTGTTGGCTGAAGGTTAGCATTGATATAAAAAATCGAATGTCGAAAAATGTGTACCACTAATCGGTCATCACTTGTGAATAGGCAAAAAATGAAGCAGTGATCGATGAATTGACCCTCTTTTCAATGTGACTTTCAAATTTTCTGATGGTTCTGCCCAAAAGAAACACGCATGTATCTACCTGAGCACTGAAAAGAGACAGTTGAGGTCAGACTGAATGATTTAACCTTTAACATTTTCAGCGCATTGAAAACTATAATCAACGACAAGTAAGACCCAGTAAATTGGCTTTTCGAGATAAGTGAGACAGGCAACTATCTCTTTCATATGATATTGTGTTCAAATGGGAATTCTATTTTTACGATATATTATGTGCAAAAAAAACAAAACAAAACAAGAAACAACAGGTTTCTAACGTCAATGTCTCTCAAGTTAATTATTTACTACTGGGGATGATTTTTTTTTCATTTATAATTCATATTTATGTTGCTTTTGAAAATGATTATTCCTGAACGACGTGGGTGTATGTCATCCCTTGCAAAACCGTTGATCTCCATCTATTTGCAACAATTTGCGGATAAAAATTACACTGGTGGTTGGGAATCAACATCATTCTTCGTAAAAATAGTAGTGGGGACACAAACATTTGATCTGAATATAACTTAGCGGTGACTATGTTACATGATAGTTATTCTTCCCGTGGAAATGTTCTGCACTGGTTCTGATTTGTAGTTTTAATCAATACAATCCAGTTGTCAGATGTTGCACTTTACGGTTAACGGAGATGCATGGCTTAGGTTGACATGACTGAGTAAGTACTACAAAACTAGAAATTTTACTGAAAATCCCTTCATGGAGTATGTTCTAAGCTTTCAAAACCCCTGGTATTTTTTGAGAATATCTACTTTAAACCTGATATGAACATCTGATAAAAAGGGAGTTCCATCTTGCTGTAATATCATGTAACTTAACACAGCAAATGGATTTCTCGAAGAAAATAAATATGACAGAAAATCTTTCAATGAATGAAAGATTTCAGGGCATATCTTAAATATGATGCAAAGCTCGGGACATTGAGGATATTTCATCAATGAACAACTGGATGAATCCTGTTAAATTCTCCGAACTTTTTATAGCACTGGGTAAAGTTGATTCTGTGAAAGTGTTTTGCTCCATAAACTTTAGACTCCATGTAAGCATCCGTTTTATAGTACAATCATTCATTTAGTCCATTCTGGAAGTGGGGGACCATGTTTCTTCATGTTCATTCCTCTGTCTCTTTAACAAACCCTTTGCTCTAAATGACGTCATCTACTTATTCAAACTGTTCAACCAAGTACGTAAAGCCTTCATCGGTTTCTCTAATGTTTTAAAACGCCTGCAGGCGTTAAGGTACGAAATATTCACCCCCCCTTATTATGCGCCTCAAAGATGTTTCTTTCTTTATTATCGGGAACATTTTCCTTCGTTCCCCGCTTCCCATAAACGTCCTCATTTGTGACATGTTTTGTCCGTGATATTCTAATGTTATCATGACAGAGTGAAGGGTTTTATTCTTTGCATTAAGGGAGAGTTCTAAAAAAAGGTAGAAGTTGACACGTTTTGCTGACGCATATCGACCAAGAATGAACAATATGGATTTCCTTGAGAAAATCGATAGTAAATAGGTGATAACCAAAGCAATAAACCGAGTAGAATATGAGACATTGGTAGATTTGAACAGTAACACAATTTCTTCAAGATGTGTTTCGTTGTGTACACTAAACATTCCTGTTGATAATTAGTTTATTACGGAAATCAATGTTGACGAATGATGACCGTTGTTATCAGAAGTGAAAATTATAGATGTTTTCAAGCTTTTTCAGTTTCATCAGGAGGATATTCGGAACTCATGACTCGGTGACGTTTGTTGTGAGTAAAATTGGCCGCTTTACGCGATTAACCTTATTTAGTGCTGAACTAGAATACTACTGACAAGATGGATTAGTATATTTTGTAACTGAACGCATCAAAAACTCATGTCGCAAGCCATCATGTCCTAAATTTCTATTTACAAACTTACAATATGCAAACAGCTCCATGCTACAGAATAATAAACGATTTTTCTTTTAGTTTATCAAGACAAAAATCAGGATTTATTCTCTTTGGGGAGTCTTGTAAGAAAAAAAAAAAAAGGGAGAGAATCTCTGAATTTTGATTTTCTTCTCAGTTTAAATTGAAGACAATAGAATGTATGTTTAGCTGTATAATGTAATTATATAGAGTCTTATTTGCAACCGATATGGACCAAAACAGGTTAAAAATTGAACATACATTGAATTATTTCTGCTAAAAATTTTTTTCTCCGATATTTCATAGCCCATAACTCAGGTATCATACAATGGACACATATTGTGAACACAGGTCACGATGGTAGTCAGAATCATTTTAAAAGAGTCATTTTTAATTTGAAGATATTTGTTGGAATCTTACAGAGTCTGCTTACATCACATCTGCCATATATATATATATATATATATATATATATATATATATATATATATATATATACATATATATATATATACATATATACATATATACATATATATACATATATATATATATATATATACATGAATATATATACATATATATATATATATATATATATATATATATATATATATATATATATATATATATAGTCAAATCAACTACAGAATCAGGGACTCAACACCCATTGAAGTGTAAAGTTCTTCTGGGATCACAGAATTAATGTAATAATTCAATAAGCCTTTGAAGAGTTGTAAGACAACGTTTGCCCAATATATTCCAACGTAGATAAAGTGAACAGACTTTTGCGTTTAATCATTGTTTTGATCACATCAAATTGAATCAGATCAAATCATGATTAGCGTGTAATATTGAAATATGTGCTTTTCACTTGCGAAATCTTTCGGTCATAATCCTATTAGTAATCCAATTAGTCAGGGATAAAGCAATAAGTAAGAATCATATTTTTGGCTGAATCATCTTCAGTAGTAACACCCATCGAAGCATAACAGGAGGAGGCTTGTAAATCGCAACTATGGGAAAAAGCAAGATGACTCTTTACGATCAAAATATTTACTGAGCTGGATGTAAATTCAGAAGACTTTAAGCAGAAAAAAAAAGACAAGTGATAGTCATACTCAGGTGCCGAAGTGATTCCGAGTCGTTTCAACCTTTAACCAAAAGTCCTTGTGCCCTGTGTTCTATCCACTATTGAGAATTTGACTTTACGTGAGGAAATATTTTAGATCGTTTACTCTACATGAACAAAGTCTACCTTACCACAGGTTCTATCTGATTTTGGTGGTGTTTTGGTTTTATATAACACTGCACCAACACTGTTACAGTCTATATTATATTATTTGTGACATCCCACGTTTCAGAAAAAATCATATCGCAAGCTAGATCGGAGACATTAGGATGAGTCGATGGATGGTTATTCTAAAAAGGAAAAACAAAACAAAAAAAAAAACAAACATTTGCAAACATTTCTTAAGAGTGGAAAAATGATTGAATATGAGTGTTCAGTCCCAAATGATTGACTTTGAATTGTTCGAAGAAGCCATTGCCCTTGTCCTCATATTCATTCATATTGAATACTTCGCTACTCTCCAGACTAATCCAGTTTATGCACTAATGTATCAACTGTAGAATAAGGGCTAATACCTTACTCTCGAAGACGCAAAATACTTAATATTACAAACTAAAACTGTCAACATAGGATTATTCAGTTTAAGACGAGGCTTGGAAGGTATCCGTGACTATTTAAATATTTAACAATTCTTATGCACGGGAAATTTTTTTTCGTTTCTTGAATACGTCTGATTAGATTCACCGAGTATATAAAGTATTTTTAAAAGTTTTGTGCTTGATAGAGTTCACTCTTGGATTTGGGGGAAAAGGACCTTTGCTCCAAATTTTGCTGCATAAGAACAGGTAGGAGAAGTTATAGATTTAATATTGACCATTCCTTTTTAGAAATTGCCAACTCGATCAACAAAGCCGACCTCTGGTACAGGTGAATCAAGTTCTGCGTTCAATATGCATTGCAGGAAGGGCAAATGCGTGTAATAGTTCTGTACACTTTATTAACAACATATAATTGAAAATTGAGTTGTCAACTTTTTTCTTGTGTTACTCCTGGATAAATTTTAGGCGATAAGAAATTTCATTTAAATATAGGCAAATAATTTTAATTGAGACATCTTGGATAGATTCAAAACACAAACCAATCAAGAATGATTTTTCTTTCAAGAAACAATAACATTAATCCGAATCATGTTGCCAGAACATATTGAAAAGCATCGAGACTTGACAAGTATCTTACGAAAGGTGTTTAATCATAGTTACAAATATTCGCCCTATAAATACCAATAATCACTCATCACGCTGCTAATGTTGGCCTTAAGTAATTTGCATTGTTACCCACGCTCTTACACCCCAGACGCTCTCCATTCGAGGTTATGTGTGGCTTTTAAAAATCATTTAAGATATTTGTCCTACTGTTATGCATTGTTTCAGTGATGTAAGCCCCGGGATGGAGAGGAAAAGTTTTGCCTGCCAACAAAATGATTGAAGGAGTTATGATAATGACTCTCAAAATTAAGCAAATATAACGTGTCTTAAATAGCCCCAACGGGCAGATGCCAAAATTCCTTTGATACCACTATTAATCACATGTGTTAGTATGGCGTCTCATACCGGGCTTTCCTGTACGTTTCAATCAAACGTCAATCAGTGGCTAGGAACCTAATCCCATGCACATAAATTCAACAATGATATCTACATAATTTTAACGACTCTTCTCCTCTCAAAATATTTGTTCTGTCAAATCGTGACCCACTATTCTCGGAACATGATATGATTGAATTTATTTCTATAGTAGTGTCATGAACTGAAAAACAAGAAGATCTTCATATAAAGTTATTTAGAGTATTGTTTGTGGATAATACTCACTAAAATTGAGTTGTATGTGTATATGTTAGTATATGTGTGTGTTAGCATATAGTGCAATTTAAATGTTCAAACAGTCTGTGTATTGAAATCAGATTGACTATGTGCATGTGCTTTTATTGTATCTATTATAAGCTAAAGGCAATACTACACTATTAGCAAATAATTATTTTCTTGTAAATGATTTGCTTTGATGTTTTTGTAGCATTATTCCAATTACATACCCTGTTATCCCAAAGTAATGCATCTTTATGAAGACCATCTTTTAACCAAAATAACGTAATGCAGAGAAGCAATTCCGAATCTAAAGATAGAGGGTGACAAGCTCACAGTAGATCACACTGTCATGTGTCCCTTATGACATGACAGCTCGGCCCTAGCTTGCCAGAATGTCTTCTTATTCAGTGGCAGAGCATTGACAAAAACGTCTGCAAAACAAACGTTATTGTAACTGGTATTGAAAGATCAGTAATGTCAAGACCTGTGATTGCTTAACATCGGTTATCTCACAAAAACTGGTGTATCAAATACGACTTGGCTATATCTATCAATTAACATGGAACCTTAAGTTTAATCGTTGGAGATCAAAGTGATAGATTTTGAGGTTACTTGCATGTGTGAGAAAGGAAAGTGTGCAATGCTTTTATAAGGGCTTATTTAAAAACAATCACTGACGTCTATTTTATTTTTTCGCTTCTATTCGGCAAGGTACTATCATTCATATTCTCAAAGGGCAGCAGAGGTTCAAGCCCATGTGAGTGTTCTACCATTGCTGAATTGTACATCGTTGATCTGATATCTTATAAGCAATGATATTTAATGGAATTGGCAGGTCATGTATCAGGGAACATTAATCAGATTTTGATCCAGATTTTGTTTTTATTCCCGATATTATGAAGATCACAAAATAAAAGCATATCTTCGGATGTGATATATTAATGAAAGAGTTGTCCAATGAAAATGGTGACATAATCACTATGAAGTTATCATAAATGGAGTATAGTGTTGTAGGGCAGGAGTTAAGATTCGAGTTGATGGGAGTACACAATCTTCTAGTGCTTTCTGATCGTTCAACCAACAAAATCATTACATTATTCAACGGAGGACTCTTGCCAATGTTGACAAATCTGTTGAACTTCTCTGTTTGATATTTTCAAATGATAATGTATATCAATAGCATTACTTTATGAAATTCAAGATCCTTGATTGTGACCTTTATATGGAAGGCATGAAGCAGTTAAAGGAATGTAAACTGGCATGATTTTTTCTAATTGTTATCAGTCAGAGTATCATTTCTTCAAATGAAGGGAATCAGCGTTGCCAGGTATTTGCTAAAGACCAAAAGCGACAGAATGTCCAACATCTCCACAAACATTGCCATAACACAGAAGAGTTAGTGCCAAATATTTATGCAACTGGCTCAGCATACATCAATTTCCTTAATCAATACTTAATTTCAATTTCCTAAACAGGGGTCTCTAGGCTAGTATACCCTTCAAATATGCCTCAGTCCACCATCAGCTCTCTACCCATGTATCCTAATAATAAAAATGATAACAATATTGATGTATGTACTTTGCATAATTGAATGTCTGAAGACCACACGTATACCAGCACTGATTATGTAAATATTTATGCAAAAAATATCAGTATGAAACAGGTGTTTTTTCTAAAAAAATTCAAAAGAGATACCTGTCAGAAACTTGAACATTGTTGGTTCGAAATGACCTGAGAAAAAAAAAATTGGGTGAAAGAAAAACAGAATAGACGTTATTAGTTGGTGACTTTTGGTTTAATCAAGTAAATGTATCAATGTTGTGGACACCAAGATATGACTAGGAGATCTCAGTGACTAACACACAGACACACACACACATACATACATACATACATACATACACACACATACACCAATGCATGCATGCATGGGCACATACACACGGATTGACAGACAGACAAACAGTGACTGGTTGGTCAGGTGAGCAATTTTGTCGCTACATACGATGATTACGTACAAGTATAGCATTATACATAGTTTCGTTTCATTTCATTCTTTGTTTATTTTTTCAAATACATTCTGATGAATCAAGTTGTTCATTTGCAGAGGCTTTTCCAAAAGGTTAAATTTGTTTTATTTGGTTGTAGAATGGTTGTAGAATGGCCAACCAGGCAATACTGATCATGGACCATTATCGTACGTACTGTTGAGACTGATCACTGTTTTTCATATAGTCCTCCATCACAAAACAGTGTCTTAGACTCCTGACAAGGTAGTAATGACGTCATTGACTTACCAATTGTCTTCAGACTTCAAACTTAATGAACGCACACCTGCGAAGTTCATCAAACAGCTTGAGTCTGGTATGATTGCTGTTATTTCCATTGTGTACCCTCTGGCCTTCTTCAAGTATTTTGTTTCTATTCCATCATATTCTTCAACGTTTCAGCTCTGCACCTTCAAGCCTTCCTGGTGTTTTGTGTTTCACCTTGAAGGCACAAAGAAAAAAAAAAGATCACGCGAAGAGCCTTGAAGGTACACAGTTAAAATTTGTGAGATAGAATTCATAGCGTAGGCAAAAAATAGTCTAACTACAACAGACAAAATGCTTAGAAAAATGCTGTAACAAATTCCAAGTTTAAACATACTTGAGTATCTGATGAAATCTCCATCATGTGAACCAATGGGATCTGTTGGTTAAAAGTGTTAAGAAAGGCTGATCTTTATTCCCTCCAACCTACAAATAAGTGATGGTTTACTGAAGCAGATTGATGCCCACTACTCATCACTGTTTCTTCATTTGTGGGTGGGTAGGTTATAACCTTTAGACCGACCGGGCAAGCCGGAATTAGAATTATTTAGATTGTTTGTAGAAGAAGATGAAGAGTGAAATTTGAAACTATCTCTCAAAAAGAAATTAAGGATCACCTCTGTTCACATTTATGCTGCTTCGTACCTCATAAATGAAGCAATGGTGGTAGTATAATAAGGTTAGGTTTGTTCAAATACTAGCACTATTGTTCTTCCTATAAATTCACGATTGAAAAAAAAAAGGATTCGTCTCTAAATAGTTCAATTAAAGGGGAACTTTCCTTCACTTTTGGTGAATTTGATAAAGTTTCGTACGTGGATGGTGTTGGGCAAAATGTAGGGAACGAATTTGGTGTACATTTTTTTTATTTCTGATTGAACAACGAAATGCATCGGGCCTTCCGGATTTTTTCGTTTGAGAAGATTGAGCTTGCTCTTTGAAATCTGACTAATTTAGTGTAATTCTTCACTTCAGAAACTATTGATTCTGTGAAACACATGATAGACAGGGTAGCGAATATTGGTCTGGGTTTTTATCAAACAGACGCTTGAAGGCTAATGAGGATTAACACAGATGATGTTTGTCAGAATTCAAATCGTAGTTATCCACCCGGCTACCTGGACTTGATTAAAAAGAAAAGATGCAAGACGATAATTAAAAGGAAGAAACGTGTATAAGTGTTGGAGTGTATTTCAAAAGGAGCTCTATGCCCAGGGGCGTTTTATATGATATTAGCCCAAACTCCTGTGCAGAACGTAGTAAATGAATTAAATTAAGTGATTAAAAATGGCGTCTGGTAAAGAGGATGCCTGGGGCATATGATTTAGTTCACTTTGGTGATTTTCAATTAATCTTCCTTAAATGGCAGAGGTGCAATCAGAAGGTTGTAACTAACACTTTAGAAAGGAAAGACGTGTTTAAGAAGGATGACCCCGTGTTTTATGACATTATCCTCGGAGACAGTTATGGACACTTTCCAAAAAAATTCCGTTGGAAATTGATGAAAGCAGATTTATAGCCGCAGGCTTCTTAGTTGTTTCTTTTGTCCCTCTAAAGTATATGTTGGTATAACACCAACACCTGAAGAAATTAAAAGGAAAAAAATATTCTGTCTTTATTTAACTTTTCTTAAAAAAGTTGTTAAATAGATTCTCAATCATCTAGACTGATTGCGTCTGCCAACCTTGAAAATTGTTGGGTTGAGATGCAATGAGCAAAGGAATATAGGAAAGATCATTGTCTGCATCCGTTGAAACCACCATAGATTTCTAAGTTATTAGTTTGGTCCGTCTCTCTGGCTGCACATTTGGGCTACATCCTAAGAGCAGGAGGGTAAATTCATAAATACACATAATATCTCTTCAAATAAAACACTTTTTAAAAAATTTTCCTCCCAAATTATTTTGATAAGATGGGGGTTTAAATTTGCAATGAAAAGTTATGTTAATTTCATCTTCCAGTTCATGTTAATTAGCATTAACGTATTCTTTCTTAAAATTCAAGTGATCACAGCCGAACGAGAGGAGATGAAAGTAATTTATCCAGTGTTCACACTTTTTTGAATAGTTTTTAATTGTTCACCTGCAAAATTATAAACTGCCAAAAGACGTAGGTCACATGACTGACACTTTAAAAAAAATCTATTATCGAACAGCTTACCTAATTACAATGTTGGTCTGTTTTACTGAAGATTCAATGTCGAAAATAACTTTGATACATTTCCCTCCAGTTTTGTTTGCTTATTTTCTCTTCACAAGATTAACACTTCGTTCATACGGTTGTAAGAAAATATTTTCATGGTGATTTTAACCAAGGTTTTGCTTGCTGGAAATTTTCCTTTTTTAAATCAAAATTGACACATCGGAGAAATCAAAACAAAACAAAACAAAGCAAAAAAAATCACCATGCTACATTTTGATTAAATTCCTTTGCTACATGCCTGAAATTGTGCATCTATTGTCTGAACCCCAGTCACAATTTAATTATTCGATGCAGGAAGACGTTGGTTATCCAACACTTCTTACCCGAACAAGATTCAAAGATCCAGTGAATACTTAATTTTACGGTATCCCTAATACATACATCTCACAAGTAATGGATTCTATTTCTAGTCACGTGTCTGTGAAAAGATCGTTGACCTGCATAATCTCAGTCAGTCACTTCAATTCGAGTGAAAAAACTAAACACAAAAAATGACATATTTATAAAACATTTTTTCGGTAAAATATCATCTGAAACAGTTTAAACCTTAGTTTAGGACGTGACTGTGTTAAGGATGCAAGGAAATAAAATCATTCGGATTCAATACGCCGAATACAGGATATTTTAGATGATCAATTTTCCTGCATATAAATAAAAGTCATTGAGCGTGTGTGCCTTTCAGTTGCTATTTTTTAAAAAAAATTCTTCTCTGAGTGTTTAAAACATATTTGCTTACGCCAAAATAAAAAATAAAAAATAAAGTATCCCTTCGATGATACAGGATTGAATAGCTATATATTCAAATTTTTCGAGTAAACCCTTATTCGTTTTCTAACAATATTCAAAGTTAATATTGCAATATTTTCTTTTACAATCTGATGAGATATTCTGAGTATCAGCACGATTACACATAAATCTATTAACCGCTTCAGAAATAATTTATGTATAATGTATGACCCTGTAGCTATGTCCCTTATGTGTCTTTAACAAAATTTGTCAAGTGTCTGTCTAAAATCGTTCACTTTATCGATCACCACTATTTGATGAAAGATTCTATTATATGGCGGCTTTTGTTGAAAATCACGTTTACATTAACGCAGAGTTGGTCTGTTTAGTAGTTGTGTATGATTCTCTTACTCTGAGAGCTTATGTTGCAAAAGTTCCCCTAATTGATAAAAAAAAAACATCAGAAATGACCCCTATCATCAAACAATTTCATTCAATTGTGCGTAGTAAGAAGAAAGAGCAAATTGCCCTAACTTATGCGTGCATACAATGCTGAACGCTATTAACAGGACTTTCGTGATATCAATATAACATGGGTTCCATGCCAGTTCAAAGTGAGTTTGGGACAGCGATAACTAGCGAGCCATTCAGAGTCAATCTGTAGTCAGAACATTCAATAATGGGAGAAGGGGGAATAACTCTGTCGTTTTGGACATAACTCTCACCCAGCGACTGCCAAGCACCATCAGTAAAAGGAATTGGTTCTAATGTCCGTCTCACGTGTACACTCTCGAGCTAAGCCTCGTTTAATAGCTGTGTACGGCTAGTCAGTAGATAACAGGGTAGAAAAGCAAATGTCACTGTTCATTCAGGCCTAGCATGATGCACTACTGTTCAAAATAGATATCGAATCGTCGGTTCAAGCACTTGCAGATTGAATATGCTGTACAGATTTCTGAATAAATCATTATTAACTCTTCAAAAAAACTATAATGCTATGTACATGATTTTCTTTTAGTTTCCTTTTCATGGCAGATTTACGGTAAAGCTGTATTTAAACTTCAAATATTGAAGATTAAAGTAAATGATAGCGATTCTGCCATCAACACGGAAGAAAGTACATCTATGTAAAATGCAAGTAAAACAGAATGAAAAAAGACAAAATCTGATAGATGTTTAAACCAATTAGTCCAAGGCCGAATGTATTCTACGTAAATACATCTTCAATGTTTGAGACTAAATTGACAAAAATGGTAACCATCCGATGACATAATGACCAATATGAATGGATGGAGAATCGGACGTATCATTTTATTCTATCAGTGCATTCATTAAAGGCACTTCGCCAGTAGAAGATAGTTACAAAGAAGTTATAAAAAATGCAGTGTATATTGCAGATATTGGGGAAGAAGACTGAAAATATTTCATCCTCGTTTGGACAGTGCTTGTTCTAACGGCTCTATGTAATAATCTATTCGAATGATGACATTCAGAACAATATCAATCCCGAAAACTTTCATTTATTTACCCATGTTTACAGAACTTCATCATTCTTTATCAGTCGAGAAAACTTTAAACAAATGTTAAGTATGCACTGCATCTTTTTTAGTCATCTAGGTATGATAAAACATAAACATTGATTACTTGTAGGCTTTGAGTTTCCATAAAGATATAGCTGCATTTTGAGTCAGAACTACAAAATTATCATGTGTATATATATATATATATATATATATATATATATATATATATATATATATATATATATATATATATATGTATATATATATATATACCTATATATATATATATATATATATATATATATATATATATATATATATATATATATATATATATATTCGAACACCCCAAGCGTTGCTCTGTTCTATGCAAAGCTTAGTTTAAGATCTTCCCATAGAGAAACTTGGACGTAATCAAATATCAATAGAGAAACAATCAACCAGGTTTTGGTCAAGATTTCCTTCAGTTTTACCTGGAATTAAACACGTTTTTTTCCTGAATTGCCTCTTCTTTTGTTAGTATGCTTATGGAGAGAAACGTCCATTTCCTTTGTTAATAGATTCATACAAAAGTTCCCAAGGCCAAGGGTTTTCCTAACTCACAATACCGTTGGAAACTAGTTTTCCGCTACAAACGTTGTGCACAACTCATACAATTCAACTACCTACGTAGATAACGAGACACAAACGAGAGAAATCACTCCATTATACTTTCACATATTTATTACAAATTTCTCAATGGCATTTGACCAATCTTTTCTGTTTATGGTTTATAACTTACATCAATATTATCTGACAGTGTAGCCCATTCATTGATCATCCCCAATTCTGCCAAAATATGTTGCTTATGTGAAAATTTGCGTTTTGTCTCTAATCTGACATGCTTACAATAGTGATATTCAATGCTTATTTTGGCTTATAAGTATGCACTAAATAAAAACAGATATGAGAATAAATTCTACATTTGTATATTGATAAATAATTTAGCAAATGAAAATGACATTTAAATCCTTATTCGATATAAAAACACAGCAACTGAATTCATTTTTGATTTTTGGAGATTGGTAAAATGTAAATACACTAGAGAGTCTGCACAGAAGAGCCAAACCCATCAATTTCCTTCCGATATCATCACACGCTGTTTCCAACCGATTGCTAAGCGCACGTGTTCCATTTTCAGCCCACTACGCACGAGCACTTCACCAATGAATTTGTTCATTTCAATAACACTTTTTATTTTATTTATTAAGATTTACTCTCATATCGAGGAAGTTAACGGTATGTGCTACGGGGATTTGAACTTTTTAATCATCCCTTCTGTGGAAGAGGCACCATTCAAGGACAATCAACAAAGTATTTATTTTCAATGTCTATTCGAAATTATAGATAACTGACTGAATGACCTATGCAGCTGCTATCACCAAGCGAAAACAATAGCAAAGATATGTTTGTATTAAAATAACTGAGCGCTCTATTTTATATATATATATGTTTCCTCTGTACCGGCATACTATTACGTTATGTATATATATATATATATATATATATATATATATATATATATATATATATAGTTTCTTCTGTGTGTATATGTATATATATATATATATTTATATATATATATATATATATATATATATATATATATATACATATATATATATATATATATATATATATATATATATATATATATATATATATATATATATATATATATATATATATATATATATGCATAACATAATAGTATGCCTGTACAGAGGAAACAATTTTTATCGTCTACCGATCTTTGAATTCTGGGCTCATATTCGAAGGATGCTATCCGTAGAGTCAACAGACACCTAACTTGATGTGCCACATCAGTACTGGAAATTGTTGTTGAAATAATTGATTTGTTGTTTAAATCGTGATATTACCAGAGAAAGATGATGACAACAACTTTTGCTGTTTGGAGGATTTCATAGCGCAAACACAGCCAACCTTTGGCACCGGCAACATAGGCAAGTACCTGTAGCACCCAGGGATGATGGTTTCTGTCATGTACCTGTGACAGAATTATTGTAAAAATTGGAAAATCAAAAAATATTGAAAATGAAATCATTTCAATTGATTTGTTCCTCTTCTAATTTGAATTCGGAAAGTCGTACAGCCTGATGCATTTTGTATGACATCTGTGGTAGGGAAACCCTTTTGGATCTCGCACTTGGCGGCGTAGGCAAATGCCCTTGCCACCAGTAACTTTTCTTAGCGTTTTTAATGCTTAAATACCAAGTTTATACATTTTGATACATTGTAATATTGAATATTACTTCCATATAAATATGGCTTGTATATGTAATGTGTTGAACATAAAAATTGATGTGTCTGAATAACGATCTCAGTTTTGGATATATTATAGGATCATGAAAACCAGATGCAAACAGGAGATATCTGTTATTTTTTATTGTTTCAGAACAAAAAAATGAATAGAGTCCGTCTGGAAAATCATATTGAATGAATGTCTTCCATGTGATTGGCAGTCAGCTGATGTTGATCGCAGTCAACAAAAAAGATAATGGGTACAATCACTAACAACAGCTAATCATGATAGAGCAAATATTGTAACTATGACGATTTTGATAAGTGAATTTAATGCCATCGTCCTCTCAAGGTTGTTATTCATCTGTGAGACTAAAAAGCTAAAAACTAATCAAGACATTGCAATAGTGAAAGAAATAGTCATGAGGATAACCATGGATATAATAACGAAGGGGCAGTAATTACAAGTTCGGGTTGGATACAGTAATTTGAACAAAATCAACGTTAGCGTCGCGTTTTTACTCAGGTAAAGGCCAAATACGATAGAGCTAAACACCCGGAAAAAAGATGCTTTCTGTTTGGCTGTGCTTTTTGCTGTTCTACTTTTGTTTTAGTATTATATTATAAAGATTGTTTTTCCTAGTATGTACTATAACATTACAATTTTCTTATCAACAATGATCATTACACTCTTTTTGTACCACGATTTACCTCGATTTTTTTTCAATTGATTCTTACTGGAACTTCGAACTTGTCATTATCATGAAGATGTGATCGCTACAATGAAGAAAGAACTAAAATATTTGGATAAAAGATGAGTAACGATATACTTTGCGACATGTTTATAATGTTTCAAAATACTTTATCTAATGAAAATCAATAATAAAGATATAAACAATTGTGGACTCTATACTGTGTTTTTCAATCTCCAGCCCGTCCAGAAAAGGATAAAAACCAGCCTGGATACTCTCTAAGGTCACACTCCACACATACTACTTTCCTGACTGAAGGTTATTACTGCAAGATGTGTGTTGCATATGAAATATATAAAACGGATTCTTTCAGTATAAACGCATTTACGTATAAGAATGGAATAAGCTGTTGGCTGTTTGTAGCTGGTGGTTCGTAGTG
Organism: Thysanoteuthis rhombus; assembly: GCA_963457665.1. NCBI lineage: Eukaryota > Metazoa > Mollusca > Cephalopoda > Oegopsida > Thysanoteuthidae > Thysanoteuthis > Thysanoteuthis major. The sequence goes on along the minus strand of OY735199.1, from coordinate 89,978,982 downwards.
ACTTTAAATCATGGTAGAGAAAAGGTAACCACTGCTCAAAATTAGTTAAAGATTGTGCTTTTGGTCTTGCTACGATAGAGGAACAACGTAACCTTCATCAACAGAGTATCAGTCACAGATTTATCGATATGACTGTCATGTACAATTTTTCGATTCTGCAAGCCTTCAACACATTAATTGATTGCAAATGTGAGGGAATACCAGCGTTTCACTGATAATAATTATTTTTGAATGAGAAACTGCTTAGAAAATGACTAACGTCAGATAAATTCGGAAAAGGAGCTAAATATGTAGCTAAGAGCTGAATTTTAATGTACGAGCTGAATTGACTAAAACAGGGCTAGCTCTATTCCCCAAAGGGTGGAATTGGCAACTCTGGTGTGATAGTGATATTGAGCCCAGTAAAATAGACATTAGCATTGCATAAACATTGCTGATGGTGATGGTCGTTGTGAATTTTACGAAAGCTTCTACGTCCCATTAATAGTTCTTAAGTTGCCGCTGAAGCTGAAAGATAGGTGCTGAATGCTGTTAAGGCCGGACGTCAGAGGCAAGAGAAAGCCGCTTTCTTAACGTCTATATTGTGCACAAAAGCGGAAGAATGGTCCGGTCGTTCCATGAATAAGATGTGTGCATGATCCAAACTTACAGATCACTGGACAAATTGATGCAGACGTCATTTATTCATTTGGCTCCCTATGTTAATATATAAAGGAACTGGAACAATTGCACATCCTCCTCCTCCTCCTCCTCTTCTTCTTCTTCTTCTTCTTCTTCTTCTTCTTCTTCTTCTTCTTCTTCTTCTTCTTCTTCTTCTTCTTTTTCTTTTACTCCAATTTCTTTCTCTCCCCTCCATTTTCTTTTCCTTTTTTTTTCTTAATCTCACGTCAAATCATATGTTAGAAGCCATCAGCTTACATGTAGTATGAATCGCCACAGACATGATGCCTTTACATACAAAGAACATATTTTGTCTTAGAAGTATATTTATAAAACCGTCAAAGTAGTTTAGTCATCATTCTAAAGTGATCAATATTGAGACATGTTGGCTTGGTATCTCAATAAAAACTATCATATGAACCATTAATTCTTGGAAGAAAAAATATCATCAATAAATGTTGACCTTTTGTTGGAAGCTGATCACTAAAAAGTCCAAATTAGAAAAAGTAGCATGAATTCTGCTAGGCAAAAAAACAAAAAAACAAGGATAATCGAATTAGCCTATAAATTGAATTTAACTAAAAATTATTGAGTAGGAGGAACAAACAAAAAAAGACATCATTGCAAAAAGTTGTTTTTTTTAATTTTCTTTCTTTCAACTCCATTAATACCGTGTGATCGCGTGTATAAACATAAAAAGCCGGCCCAACTGATCGACTGACTTGAAAACTGTAAAAAAAACAAAACAAGTTGGCTGTTTTGGTGGCTATGTTGATTGATGGTCTTTAATTAAGATGAGTAAATTTGATACCCATAATCAAATCCTCTCTCCGTCTGGATAAACAATGGGATGACATTGGCATAAGCCTGGGATAATTGTTAGGATATCTGCAATGCCTGAGCCATAGAATCCTCCATCAACCTCGTGGATGTCCAAACAATGTAGATGGTAATACGTTTGTCAGGTGTTGTCAAAAGATTTAGCATCCTACCGCCCCAAAGCGGGCAATGTATGCATATGTTTTAGACTGGTTGCCTTCAAACTACTTGGGAACTCAGTTTTCATGCTATTCTAAACATTCATTTTACAGGGACGTTATTTTGAAATAAACCTGGATTTGATATGACGTTTCTATTGTCTGCACCCGAAACTACCAGGACACACGTGATAACAACTCATTCTCAAACATTGCTAGAATTGGGAGCAAGTCTAGAATGATGCGGTCAAATCGTAAATGCAGGTCTCATCCTTTTTGAATGATTCTGGCTTACAGGATTGTTATGCCACAACAATTATACTAGCGATTTGAAATTCAACCTCTTGCCCTTTATTAGGACTAGAAGATATGTTTTTTTGCGAGTGTCTCGATATACAATATACATTCATGGTAAATTAGTGTCTCTGATTGTTGCTTCCAGTGATTTAATGATGGGGAGGAAGGGGACTTATTGATCACTCTTTCATAATTTTTTTCGTCACCGCAACTACATGCTGTCAAAAGATGTCAGTCATGTGACAGTTTTTTATGGACCAATCAAACAGAAATGTTTGTTTTGTTTTGCTACGTTTTTACACATGGATATTTTTTTCTTTTTTCTTTTTGTTGACTCATGGAAAGTGATAGATGGCAGGACCATCCCATGTTAGGAACTGACATCAAAACTGTCAACTTATGTTTCTACCGTTTCTAAGTTGATCTAGCTGGCTTGCTTGCTGGCTATGTATTGAAGTATGTATTACGCGTACAGGCTGGGGAGTAAGTGTGCCTGAAATATATACTCTCCTAATCATGTTTAAAGAAAAATTAGTCTTTGCTAAATAGATTTCCAATTGATGAGTAGATGTGCGTCCGGTAGCGATCACGCTTGTTTACTTTGAATGTTTCTTTTTCTATCAGCGATTACCACCAAACAAGATAGAAGTGGATTATTCATTGATCAATATTTTTTCAAATATCTTCCAACTGGTCCCCTCTAGCCTGGCATGCTGCCAAAAGACGTCCGATGTGCAATGGTTTCTATTGAGTGACTAGCCAGACATGTATTGATCTTAGATTTTTTGAGATAAAATATTGCTGACAATGATAAATTCTCGACAAGTTTTTATCTTTCATCCTAATTTTAGTTGCATTTCATCAAAACTACTCAAGCTGTAAGTCTAAGAATATCTGCTCCGATTGGAAATAACTGCTCACAACGTTGAGGATACACTTTTCTCTTTCTCCCCCAGGGGGGCTTCTTTAAATATAGGATTAATAGTAGTCGCGCTGTGATATAAGGACTGACTCTATAATCGATTATGTCATTTTTTAATATTATTTTTTTTTCAGAAATAGGATCTCTTTATTAAGATAATTTTGCGGGCTGAGATGGGTAGTGTTCATACATGCATGGTGAAATGTACGATAAACAACAGAGTAACCTTTCGTAGATATGAAAATAACTATTGAAACATCTTATGTAAAATTATTTATTAGTTGAAACGTGATCACTTGTAACCCCTGCGGGTATTTAGCCAGTCACATTAACTCAATTAAGAAAATCATTTGGAGAATCAAAGTGAAAAGGGGTTGTTAGAAATAGGAGAGTGTTTGAGGATTCTCGCAACAGAAGATTACTTGCGTAAGAAACAAGAAAAAAAAACAGGAGAGAAATAGAAAAGAAGAGGGTAGATGGTCATTAAGGTTCTAGCATCAGGTAAAAGGAGAGGATAAGTGAATTTATTTGAGGAGATGTCGATAGAAATAGCTCAGGCATATGAGTTGAATGGAACAAAGTTTGGTAGGATACCAGAGCTCGAGAGTAGATACTGTCAACTTGCCGCCAGCCCCTGGCCACTTGCAAAAAAATGACTCCCCCTGCCTTTCAAGACTGGCTTGCTATCTCTGTTTTCCTCTCTTTTTTGTGAGTTCAGAATTTTTTTGGTCATCAAACGGAGATTATCGATGTATTATCGGTCGGCTGAAGAAGGAAAATAAAGGTTTGATTTTGAATATTGATATTAATCTTACATTTTTCGTTTCTTTTGCGTTGCAGCTACGTTGCCTTAAGATGCAAAAAAAGACATTATTCTTCAGTAATAGTAGTAGCACAGTAACACGCATGGCACCAACAGACGGTAACAATTATATTCTCTGGATTTGGTCTTCTGTCAGTTGTGTTCTTGTAGCAGTAAAGCTGCTTGTACGGATATCAATGGTTCTGTATGTAAGAAAAAATGTTAGTTCGTATCTCAGTAGTTGTTTATTATTTTATCTTCAATCCACGCTGTATACTAACGGCCGTAGAATGACGACCACAGCAGTTTTGATGAAAACCAACTGAACATAAGATCAATAATGAAATATATACCTTGGTCAAATGATTTTCAAGTTTACCTCTCTATCCTCCGGTCGATTGAGGATATAGATCAAAGTTGCTTAGCTTTGGTGATTTCAAGAGATCCGATATATCAAATCAACTTGGCTGTATAATGATGAACATTGGATGAATGTATCACACAGGATAGGAACATAGAAACAAAGTACTAAGTCACTCTAGAAAGTGTAGAATCGTTTAAGATTAACAAGTTTTGACTTACGTAGACAATGGTATTTTAGTCCAATTTAATATACCACACATGAGACCTCATACACAAATCCAAGCGTATCTTTTGCTTCTCAAATATTGCTGGGTCGCAATACATTCGATCAAACCAAAGATCACTGACTGAGTTGCTCCCTAATGGTTGCCTTTCCTACTTCAGGGGAGTGTATTTGTTCTTGAATGTACAATAAGATGCTACCTGATCATTTGCCAAATGACATCAAGACCATGCAATCAGAACACGAATGTTCAAAATGGCTGGATACTATTCAAAAGGCACTCGTTTATCACTTGCATAATTTTTTAACATAATTTAGCAATTTGAAAGAATATTGCTGCTTTTTCATAGTAAACATGATAGATGAATTGATTTGAACATCTTTTATCAGATTTCCCCTGATTCGTTAATGTCCTCAGTAGACAAGATATGTAGTGACCATGCATAATAAATATACATACTTAGTGGAAGAAAATTTCGTTTATAAGATACTGCAAAATTCTACTTGAGGCAATGACGGATGTTGTTGCTTCGTATTTGGGATAGCTAGAGTTATTTCAAGCCTGAGACATGAAAAATGGCCAAAGATAATTAGATGCTTCAATGGTGACTGAAGACAGTGTAAAATGCGGTAACACACAACTGGAAAATAAATGCAGGCGGCAAGATGACAAATGATGCTACTGCAATAGGATCAAACATTTCAAATACGAGTAAGTCAACAAATCGTCGCTAAAAACCTCCGAAAAAAAGCACAATAAGTTATATTAGCCATGAGATAGTCATAATTGCATCACTGGTTGTTGCTATGGAGAGTTTAAAAGGAGCTGTTCACTATTTCTTTCGGGTAATGTGCTGGATTAACTATGCTGCAAAGGAAGCATATCCTTCAGTTCCCACTCTCAATGCTGGCAATATCCAATCCAGTGATTTTTTTTTGTTTTCGATATTATTACACTGCTTTTAATTTCAGCCAAATTATCTCCTTTTAGTGAGGTTGTTATATCTATACTGTGATTTTTCGGAGTTTCCTATGCATACATATGGGACACATAATTACTTTGGTATTCGAAACTGAAACAACACAAACACCGAACCAGGAAGTATTATCTGGCTGTAAAAAGAAATAAGGAAGAATATATGACATAATATGTAAGTGTACTCCATGGCTTCTCAATAACATTGGTTCGAGGCCCTGCATAAGTTTGATTCTGCCTTGTTCAAACATGCAACATTTTAGGGGGAGAAGGACTGTGCTTGCACGAAAGTGCGGGAAGCGATCAAAACAACTGATAATAGATTGAGTTTTAGATCAATTTAATGGCTTCCTTCAAGAAATGAATAATTCGATAAATGAGTACGTACAATGCGTTTACTTTTTTAGTTGTTAACTCCCAGTGTATATATTTCCAGCTTTGTAAATATTTACATTCAGATGAATACAACATCTTGAAATATTTTTAGACAATCAATTACAAAAGCGATTTTTGTTGTTTTCGAATCTCATCAATCAGAAGCGATTAAAAACACACCAAAGACAAAACAATCTGTTGACGCCCACCAGAGATATCTGAAACACTTGATTGTTGATTAAAGTGGAAAAAGGTTGATGTAAAACGGGAAACGACGCCAAGTGATTAGAAAATACAATAAAATTCAGCTTTGAGTTGATGGAGTGAGTTGTTTTGTGTTTGTGTAATCAGACAAGTGTTGCCAGTCAGTTGAAGAGTTTTTTTTTTAGCTAAAATTGCCAAAGTATTGGCCAGCTGCTTGGATTATTCATAAAAGCCATTATTTCCTTTTTATTGGATAAACTATTTTTATTCACCCGGAAGACCAAGTATTCGACTCTGAACATCAGCCAATTCTACTTTCTCAGTCGCTTATCTTGTAATGATGAATAGATAAACCTATCGCTTTCGAAGATGAACGTTCCGATGTCTTAAAAACAACATGTCTCTTGCGAACGTACTGATTTATTATATGAACTTGCACGTCTCTTTCGTAAACGTGCAGATTCCTCTTCATGAAACTTACTCCTCATGTAGATATAACATTTGTTGGTTTGTGTGGGGGTGACCGATTTTTGTCAACAAAACGTATTGATTTTCAACATGTTAACTTACCGAATATTTTATATTGTGGCACCAATATTTTCTGTCACTCGAAATATTTCAATGATCATAAAACGATTCCTTTAATTTAACGTAATAATTCAACATACATGGAGGGTCTGCAACGGTGTTTAATTTTTTGTCTTGGGTTAGTTGAGGAAAATATAACGTACCGTTTATATTCATGTGTAGGTCGACTTTTCAGCTATGGAGAAGGAAGCATTTAATGACGGGATGCTTTTTCGTCGCCAAAGGTTGCTTCATGACTTTCCACTTATGGCTGTATATCAAATTTGGTACCAATACAAAATACCAAAATATGGAGGAAAGTATATTCTGGTCCAATAAATCGATTATCTTCTATTATACCCAGCAGAAGCCCAAGGAAAGATTGGGCAATCCGTTGTTTTAACATTGAAGATTAGAAGAAAAGACAGAGTGAACCTTCTAGGAATATCCTAATGTTATTTACTCTTCTAAAAGTTATAAATTATATAACAGTGAGAATTTCAGTTGGTTCAGAGGCGAAATCACAGTGACTGAAATAAACAGCATATAAAGGTGAAGAGTCATTTCTTTCAGATACGATAGATATAACAATCCTGAAATATAACATGAATCCTCGAGAGGAAGAAAAAATGGTCTCTGTTTAAAATTTGTTTACTTCAATTCTCACTATCAAAAATTACAATCCAAACCATGATGTTCTAGTAAAATTTTTACATTTCAAAAAAGTAAATATGTTTCTTGGAAAACACAGGTAATCAGTTCTATTTAAGTAATGTACCCCAACTCATTTTTCAACTGCTTTTCCTGTTTATATTTTTTGTTAGAACAACTCAAACAATTTGATTTCCTGGTGCTTCATCCTTTCAACATTTGAAATCAAAACAAAATGGCTTCTACCTTTGTTACTATTAAAAATTTTGAAATGACACATGGATAACAAGTAAATTGAAAATTGTATGCAATTCTTTAAGCAGATAAGGTAGTCCCCCTGGCAACATATGGGGGGGGGGAGTGTGTGTATATGTGTGTGTGTGTGTATATATATATATATAAATAATCGTGTATGTGTGGATGTTATTATTGTTTTATCTAACAAATATGAGTATTAATTGCTTTATATTAGTTTGGAACTATCTGAAACGGTCTCCAGTCATTACATGACGGATGCATCATTTGGCCTAGACAATGCAAAAATGATAAACAGTTAAATAAAACGAAGCTACTCCGGGAATTGAACTGGTGTTGCTCTTACCAATGAACTAAACTACCATTGCTAATGCAGAGGCTCAAAAAACTATTTCATTTCAAAATCCTAATTATTGGTTCATTCACGACCTATATGTACTTGATTTGTTTCTTTCGAGTTGAAACAGTTATTTAAAACAATATTTGTAAGAATTGATGGGCAAAAAAAAAACGAAGGCAAATCGTAAGGGAATTGTCTGAAACTATATGCGTCATGGAAAACAACGAAACAATGATTAAATTGAGATGCTTTGGGTTCCATCAATAATAAATTGTCAGTAAAGAAGAGAAGAGGAAGCAAAAGCTCTTGAAATGACAAAAAGTCCCTCCTGTTGCACGTGTCAGTCTTCTTTGGATTACCTGAAGATCTCAAAAAAGCAAAAAATGGACGGAGAGAAATGAAATACCGCTCATCCCGTCACCCCTACCCCATTCAATGGAAAAATTCGGAAGCAAACAAGTAGCACTTGACTTTTCAATTGTATTTTAAAGTCGAGTATTTTCAGGGGTTCTACCCCACTTTAGGTTTGGCTGATAGTATCCAGGTGAGGTGGGTAGCTGGTAGTGTCACTTGGAGAGCAAGGCTCCTGTCTGAAAGATACTGAAGTTAGAAGTTGTCACTTTACAAAAGTTGATCAGATACATGAATGCGTTTCCAGCAAAGATTAATCGCGTAAAAATATTTTCCTTTCATTTCACTTACATCTATTCATTCATTTCTTTCCCAATCTATTAAACCTTTGCAAAGATTTATACAACTTCTGGGACATTTCATCCAGGGACATTTTGAAATCAGTGGTAGATTTCAAGGTAAACGTAAAACTGGCACTACCTAGATTCAGGGATTACCAATCCTATATCTAAGGCTGTGGGTCATTCTGATTATAAACAAAAAATAGGATGGAAATTAATTAATAAAACAGAATAGAAACAGTCAAAAGCAAGCTACCTCCTCATCTGAAGTCCAATTTTGCAGAATTATCTGACATGTGATCAAAAATATATGGCTTTAATTTAATTTAATCAATTTAATCAAGTTTATACGTAGTGACATTTATTCAAAGCTGAATTATAAAAAAATGGTTATTGATTCTTTGCTTTCTGCTATTTTAGGTTGGGAAGGTTTTTATATGAAATGTCCAGTTTAACACATCAGGGAACACAGTATTATATTTTGTGATCGGAAAGAACATATTTCACGTTGAAAAACGCATAGTAACCAAAAATAATTGACAAACATCGCATCATTCATCATGTTATGCGAAGGAAATCAAATTGAGTCGGTGGTACATTGAGCTTATGTTGGAAAGGCTATAAATTAAAATAGAAAATACTTGATATGGAAACACATTTTTCTTGTATATCAGAAATAATTTAATATTTAGTTTGCTATACTATGTAAGTTACATTATTCGAGTAAACAAATTATAAAAAAGGCTCTTGTTCCAGCGGATTCCACTCTGTTGTCAATCTGGGATAGATTAAGGCATTTGCTTTGCAAGAGAGAGCATGGTATTTGTCTATTACTTGTAGTGGATGTTCTTTGCTTTTTGGTAAAGACTATATTTCGATCAACAACCATCAGAGTGAATACCTTTGAGCTACATTCCTAATCTATTCATAATGAATGGTTCTTCTTGTCTTGAATTGATGATACATCGTTTAGATACCTAGGGAAATATATACTAACAACCGAAAAATGATGTGAAGCTAACTTTAGTAAAGTGAAGTATATCTGTATTCTATACGCTTATACGAAGGATATGTTTGTTTTGAAATTTTTTCTCAAAAGCATAATTCTTCGTAATATTTGAACTTCAAAGTATACTGAAACTCTATCAATTTACTTTCTTTTATTTTCCCCTCTAATTGAGATATTGATGACATATATCCACAGCTTCATTTTAATACTAGGATGTTTAAGATATTATGGGTCATTCTGAACAATAAGTATAATTTCAAGCGTGATAAATCTTACAGTCATTTGTAGTGAACCCACTAGCATTACACGCTTGGAAAATTGAAGGGGGACTGACAGATGTTTAAAGTGTTTTGGTGTGTCAGTGTTTCAGTTAGCTTGTGCAGTCAGGTTTTATTTGTATCCAAATGAGTGATCGGGCTGAATGCTCATTAACAAGGAAGCTGAAAGAGTTGAAAAGAACTTTCAATCATCTCTGGGTCCCATATAGGGTATGTCGCACTGAAAAACTTTCAGGTTAATGGTTCCCTTAATGCATTTTTGCAGATGGTATGCACTACCAACCCCTGAGTGATGAAAGTTCCAGGAGTCAGACCCTACCCACTATATGGGAACTCAGTGTGTTTCTGAATTGAAATGAATGAACGAAATGGATAATTGAAACAGTTTAAAACTTTGAAATAACGTTTCGGATCCCTACGTAGCCAAAATACCCAAAATCAAACAGTCAAATATTACAACCAGCTGAATGAAATGACAAGAAACACTAGAACTCAATAAAATCAACTGCAATTTGATTATAGCAAGGATATTATTACATTGAGTCATCATCCTATCACGAGAAATATTTCCAGCGTTGTTACTAAGTAAAGATATTCAATATAAACTCAAGATAAGGAAACAAAATTGATTTTTATAAGTACTCAGAGCCACATATCGAGATCTGGGTAATTTTTTTTGTGTGTGTATTTATATATGAATAAATATGTGTGTGTATGTGTGTGTGTAACATGTATATGTGTAGTTGTGAATTTTGAGCGTATGAAAAATTAAATGGCTGATAGAACTTCGTCTTTGCATGTGTGCAACATACACACACACACACACACATATATATATATATATATATATATATAAATATATATATATATATATATATATATATATATAAATATATATATATATATATATATATACAGATATGTACATATATATGCATGTGTGTGTGTGTGTCTGTGCATATTCTCCGACTAATGCAAAATATGCTTGAGCATGTGTTTATCTGTTTGTATGCAAAAATTGAACATATATTAATTGAGCAAAATTATTTCATCATCGCACTTGCATGTGTAAGTGATGAAAGATAATTGAATCTGAAATTATAGCCCTGGAACGAATATTCTCATATCCTAAAATGTAAACGCCTTCAGGTGATTCCATATTATATCTTGAAAGTTTGTATTCCAGGAAATCAAACCTCTAATTATGTTTACATATACATTGGAGCGAATGTAAATGAAATAATTAAATCAAATATAACAAGCAGACTGAAAAATAATTATTTTCATTTTCGATCTTCACGAATTTTCCCCTGAGGTTTTGTTTCCTATTTGGTTGTCCAAAAAAGTGATAGCGTTTTATTAGAAACCCAGATCGAAATAAAAGTGCACCCATTTAAATCTAAGTAGTTTCCATATGATAGAAAACACTTTCACTATGGAGCACAAATATCATTTATGCCTGGATGTAATGAAATTGTTGTGGAGTGAATAAATTCTCGGAACGTATCCAATTGTTTGAAGATTTCCTTCTTCCCTGTTTTAGGGGATCACATTGCACAGCTTGAATCTCAGGGATAAAAACCAAGATGTTCAAAAATTAGCTTCATTCATTGCTGGTATAGTCTCAATAGTATTCAATTTACATCTTAACTTCTGATGAAAAATTAAATCCAAGTAATTTCTAAATTTTGCTCACTGCTTAATAACTCCAATTCGTGAAGTGTCAAGTACAGGATAGCTCTATTGATCTTCACATACAACGTGTCATAATCCGTATTGTTCAAATATTTAGTATGAATATAAATTTTAGCCAAGGTAACCAATACTTTCTGGATTTGTCGAGTTCATTTCGCTATTTTATATTCTACCAGCCTCGGTTTTGCACACAATGAATGTTGTGAGTGATATTTTCCATGATTGTAGGGGAGCAATAAATGCTTGCTTATAATCAAACTGAATTTTGGGAAAGACAACATTGATCCCGTATCTATGAATATGTTCCACGACACTTGAACCAGAAATACAATTTTTAAAAAACCTTTATGAGAACATTCAGTTTTTTTTAGGAAAGGAAACATATTGACGTAACTAAATAGTTGTCATAAGGCATGTGCGTTTCTGAATCATGTGAAACTGATGAATCGTTTATTCCATGAATCAACCAAATGTAACTGAACTAAGAGTAAAATTGTGGATAATTGGAAGCACTTCAAGAGTTTGTATCAGTGGATTTATTCATTTTCTGATGCCAAAAATAAAGAAGTGCCTCCCCCCCCCAGGGCTGTCGATCAAATTCACACGTTTCACATCGCAAGGCAATGTTCTCCATTCACTCTGGAGTTTGGACAAAATCTTCGATTCACCATTTTAGACAAGTTATTTAGAGCCAACATTGTTACATGACTTCCTGGGCTGAATAAAACTGGCTAGTTAGGTGAACAACCCTTAGGTTTCTCTTGCCCCGAGGAAATTGAAGTCTTGTGCCCTGTAGAGCCTATCTAAACCTGTCGTCGGTCATAAGTATAACTTGGCATATTGTTTGTCTTTGCTTCACTAAAATGGATAGTTTTTCACCGTCAGAGAATCCTGAAGAATCTGACATTGAATGAGTAAATTTTTGTCATTGGCTGAATAATTCTGTTTAATTTATTTGGCTTTTTCTTTATCCATTTGAATTGGGGGGCTCTGCTGTGACTGGCAGATTAAAAATGCTCTTCAGCGTTCGATGCCTTTCGGCCACTTCCAGTGTTGATGGTGCCTAGGGTTTGCTTGAATTCGATTGGGAGTTCAATATGAAATGTCATGTGATCGATGTTTCGTCAGCATGACGTGTTAGGGGCGATCAATCAAAGCATTGGATGATGGAATGATCGATAATTGAGTTACTTTTCTTGCTTAACAATGCTCGGAATGAAAAAAATAATTTAGGCATGAACACTACCAGACTTAAACAATGGTGTCAATTTAGTAAAAGCTCAACCATGAAAACTAATCAGTGGATGAGTTATCAATTATCAAGAGGAACTTTTCTTCAGACCTTATGAGGGGTAGAAATTCAGATTTTCAGCCCTTTGGTTCCACCTGTGAAACGTGATGCATACGTACATAGATGACAAGCCAGCAACCCCTAATCAAAAACTGAAGAACCTATATGGACATTTTTGATTCTGAATCTTGGCATCACGGTTTCTTACATCACCAGGACACCAAGTATTTCCACTGACATCAGCTGAAAAGACAAAAAAAAAAATAGAATAATCAAAAGCTTCCTCCAATTAAATTTTCAACCGGCTGAGATTTGTGCATTTTTCATAAAAGTATCATCTGGCAAATATCACTTTTCAACGGTTCAGTAATCATATTGAGGAAAAGCTTTAGAAACTTGACGTTATTTCAGTTTCGATGAGTAAACAAGCCTAAAAATAAGACCATAGACGTGGTCATTCATTGCTTGTGTGAAAATCACCCCAAATATTGTTTCAAAAACATTCAACACATAGTAACATCTACATTTTCCAGATGAATATCCATGATCGTTGAAGAACCTTAAGCATTATCCATAAATTCTGACGATAATCTTCAAAATTTATCTCATAATAATATCAATTTTGTACAAAATTACAACAGTGCATTTTGTAAAGACTTATCTTTACGAACCGCACGATTTTATGCTGTTTGCCTGCCTAATTGTCATGCTCAACGATTCCCCATCCGTTCTACGAAATCATTTCTTTTCACTGCTGCCAAATTGAAATTGTTAATAAAAATCTAAATGTTTTTAGAGAAATCAAAGGAGACAATTGATTTCGACGATGAAGATTACACATAAAACTTTTTATTGTTTCGTATTTCAACCTGAATGATATTATAGAGTGATCAACATAACGTCTATAAACTGAACACTCTTGCACGAAATTTACCGGAAGTATCATTCTTTTTTTTAATTGTCCATTCGGTACTCATCCTGCGCGACCAACCATGTACAAATAGTCCATTTGATGGACAAACATTGCTCTTTTTGGTAGATAAACTACTCGAATGTTCACCTCCAGAATTCTTTAATCAAAAACAACTTGTATGATCAGGTGATGTAGGGTAGATAATCCTATTTTTCCATAGATACTGATTCATTGAGTGATTGATCTGTTAATCAAATGGTCTGGTAAGTTACTCAATAGGAACAGTCATATGAACAGCATCTTTTGCCTGATTGCCGTAGAAAAGAAACTGGGAATCGCATGATCAGTTGATTATTTACTTTTCAGGCCTTTTGTTGGATGGTGAATGTTGAAAAAATCAAAATTAAAAAAAAAAACAAAAGCAGAAAAAAACAAACGTTGACGCTAATGAAACTTTAAGAACATTAAAACTTCAAAATATATTGTAAATTTGACCAAAGCCTTTTTTCTTTTAGTGTCAGAGTGGGCGCGTATTCTTTCTTACATTCAATCCTTTTTTTTTTAATCAGTGTTTTTTGTACGTGTTCCATATGTATAGCAAGGCCATAAGCCAGCTAGACTCCCTGGGAAAAAAAACAAAACAAACTCTGTAGATGGTTTTGCCAGGACGTTTTTATCACATTATTTGGATAAATAATTGAGAAAAAAAAAATTTCAACATTTGTTCGTGTACAAGTCGACTTTCACAATGTATTTCATCGACTGACAAAAGCAGGGATATCGTTCAAGATGAATATTGGAGATAACGTGTTCGGTCTATCCATATAAACCGTCTCCTTTGACGTTACAACATATATATTTTTCTCTGTTTCCGGGAAAAAGACAAAACATCCATCACTTCACTAAAGTCAATCATTTAGATTTCTATAGAACGATTCTTTAGAAAGACAACAAGTTGTGAATCTGTTGCAGCTGCAAAGACTATATTTTAAAGTAATTGGGAATGGTTATTGCATTAGTGATTATTTTTTACTCTTCGGTGGGAGAGTACAGTTTAATGGACCTATTTTCAAAAAAAGCATACTCATTATCATTTGAGTATATTAAACTAGCGTTGGTTAGGGACACAGATTCACTAAGGACCTGCAAGATTAGGTATGCAATGTTCGTTCAGGGGAAAATATTTCCATCTGATATATTGATATTGTCAGAGAAAAAAAATCAAATGTAAATTACATGCAATGATTTTATTAGTATGACTTTTTTTTTTCTTTGAAAATATTTTCCGGGGATTTTTTAAATAACAGATCGGGTGTTTTCCTGTCGCCAGATCTGTTTTACTCTGAGTGTAAGAGACACATGTTAAGCGAAGTCAACCAAAAAACAGAACATTTTTCAGAATAAAAGTAGATATTAACAGAGCGTGAGTTGGTAACTTAACATCAATTGGATATTCAATGAGGCTCAAACCGGTAACATAGACCAACGGGTTCAATTGCTGATCATTTCTCTACAACATTTTTCGTGATGTCTTATCTTTTCATATGGGCGATTCCTTAATTACAGAGGAAAAACAATTTTGATTGGATACTTTTTCCATCGAAAAAATGCCGAATGAGTTTACTGGGAAGGCTGAGTACAAAATATCCTTTGGAACAGGATTCTATCAACTCATCCCCGTAGAATAGTCCACTGTTACGTCGAGCAACGTAACAAAAAGTTACTATGTCCTATGTTGGAGGATATATGACAAAAGCGTTCTACTGCAGACCATTGATAGTGGCAGATCAAACCCACTGACAGGAATGATTGCTTTGCAATGATTACATTGCTATACGATGTGTGTTAGAAACATTTTCGTATGATATTTATCAACGGAAAGCTTTTGCTGCAAACCATTGCATTTAGAGATCCAATGAAAGATGAACCCACTGAGAACGGAAAGCGTGGTTAGCATGCATACAGATTCATTTCTTTCATACTATTTATTAAAATGATAGTCATGTATTAATCCATATTCAGCAGAAATACAATACAACAATCAATTATAGCGGATGGAAGACTGTTTACGTTAGGGGATCCTGATCTATCTGTTTGTTATGATCCAATCGTTATCCCCAAGGTGAAAAACAAACAAACAAAAAAACAAAAGCAAAACACTTTTATAATGAGATTCAGAGGTGTTATCCACGATAATTTTTAGAGAAACTATAGAATTTGTTTACTGAGTTGTATAAATAGTTTAGAAGTTTTTCTTATAAACTATTCCTATCTGCAAAATGTCATGTTTCCATTGGAAGAATTGATTGTCACCTAGATAAATCACTTGATTATAATTAGAATATACTCCGAGAAATATTGAATCCATGTTCGAAACTAGTATCAGTTTCATTGTGAAAATATTTTTTCTCACATTAGTGACTCTTTGAATAATAAGCAAAATCTGTTTTTCTCTTAAATCTTTTTCAAGATAAGGATATATTCATAACACAGTAATATATATTTAGCTCCCGGAGGGATATATGTGAAATTCACATGATTTTCTCAATTGTCATTCTTGACATGTTATTAAGTCAAGAAATGTCCAATATCATTCTAATGTAAAAAAAGAAAAGAAATAAACATCATAAACATGTTTTAGCTTAATTAGAACAATATCCCAAGAGTGGATCGTTTTTTATTTTTAAAATCTCATTTCCAAACTGATAATGCAACTTTAATTTTTTCTCTGAAGACATTTAGTAAACATAGGCATTTGATAAAAGTTATAACGAAATATGATGGCAGCTACTTAGTAAGAAAAAATACTTTATACACATCCATGCAAACTCCACTCTGATCCATAGAAGATTAATCCACCGTTGATTAAAATCCAGGCACATCAGGAATGGATAAGTATCTAATCTCACTAACGCTGTATATTTGTGTGTTTGTATGCGTGTGTGTGTGTGTGTGTGTATAAAACTTAGATATAAGAACTAATCCAGAAATTTATCCGTCAGAAAGTAAAGGTATGTATTTCACTTTGATTATACTAGAATGAATCTTACATAGACACGGCATACAAAATGATTTTGTCAACTCATAGAAAATAAGACTAAAAGACCGGTATCATTGGGCAGTAAATGCAGTTAGTAAAGACCTGACACATTGCAGAGAAGATAAAAAGTTCTGTCAGTGGAAATTTAGTACAACTATGATCGTTGTGTAGGAGATAGAAAAAACCATTGTCCAGCAATTGACACATCATATTTGATGATGACGATGAATCTGGATTATGAGTTGAGGAAAATAGCTAGTGCCAGAATAGAATGAAAGTCAATATACATACACGAGTCCCTGGTAGAAAGAGGATTGTAGATATCGTCTCATCTTTCACTCTTCTGAATATGAATCGTTTATCTGCGTTGTAACGAGTGAAATGAGTAAAAAATACCTCAAGAAATATTGAAAATTATACGTTTTTACGTGAGCTTCATTTTTTTTTAACGAAAGCTATATGTGAAAAATGTTTTGCTATTGAATTGCTTCACTTATGGATACTTGAGCAATCTTACAAAATGGATGTTTTGCATCATTAGTATATTTACTTGTTTTTCAAGTCACTTATTTTTCTCATGCAGTGTCGATAGAGATGGTACATTATGTAACACAAGTCAGTACGTTCCAGAAAGACGCAATTACAATGAACGAGTGAAAAAACTGCAATCGAATCAACATAGATAAATTTTTCTCCTAAATACATGGAAACATTATGAATTGATGGTACAGAAAATGA
Source organism: Thysanoteuthis rhombus (assembly GCA_963457665.1). Classification (NCBI taxonomy): domain Eukaryota; kingdom Metazoa; phylum Mollusca; class Cephalopoda; order Oegopsida; family Thysanoteuthidae; genus Thysanoteuthis; species Thysanoteuthis major. The sequence continues at coordinate 89,961,714 of OY735199.1, read as the reverse complement.
CGCAGACAACAAACACAGTTCTTTTTTGAATGAATCAATAATAGGACACACGGCGTTCTCTATACAATACTCATTTGACAATAAAAGTATGAGTCAGTATTCAATAGGCACGATGTTGTAAACACCTGATATATACGTACGTGTATCGATGCACAAATGCGTGGCTATTTATGTAATCACCTGAAATATACATATGCACACACACACACACACACACACACACACACACACACACACACATATATGTATATATATATATAAACTATAAAGAGTGAGATAGACTCGGGAGTAAAGTGTTCAAAGGTAAGGTTTCTCAATCTTTAAATGTTAGTGGCCCAGACATGTTTCAGAATTTATTCCCATCTTCAGTGGTGTGTGAGTATGTGTTTTCCTATTCTAAATTTTCCATGTGGAACTGAGTCCACTATCTAGAGCTTTGCCTTGTGGGTAAAAGATTTTATAAAGGCTACTTGAGGCATCCTGCTTTGTGAGAGGGAAAGTCCAGCTGTTGATGAATTCTATGGTTAAGCAGCTTCAGGTAGTCTTGGAGAGGGCAAAATGTGCGAGGATAGGATTATTAAATGTATTAAATGTATATACGCAGGGGGGTAGATGTAGGTGGGATGATATTGTTTGTAGGAGGTTTGTTAATTAAAAGATCCGTATAATTAAGGTTATTGAGTTTGGTGTTTAATCCATTAGGATACAGAGTATTGAGTTTGTTGATCCACATTTCCTCATGACTTCCTAGAACTTTAGTTATGTCATTTGGAGTATTTTTTCTATTTTCCCTGTAATGGTAAAACTAGCACCTGCGGTAAAATTGTGGCTGTGTGTGCAAAAGTGTAGTTCTACGGGAATTGGGCTGCAATTGTTTTATGACTTAATCTTATGTCTGTAATTGTTGAGTTTAATATTAAATTGCCACTCGGACTTGTCTATGTATTGTAACGTACATCTAGGGAACTTAATACGGCTGTTGGTACTGTGATATATGTGTTAACTCTCTTTTATGGTAGTGCTTGTTAATGTGTTGGTGTACTTAAGGTAGTTGCAACTTGGACTATTTCTTATGTCGCAATGTTTGCAGAATTTAGTGGTTCTTGAGATATTTTTTATGTATTACTTCATTATTAATGATATTGTTACTGCTAATCACGTCTCTCATTTTTGGGGGCCTAGGGTAAGCAATGACACATGGGTCTGTGAATGTTTCTCTTAGATCTGTTTCAATGGTGAGGATGTTCCATCTCCTATTGATGATGTGTGCTGAGGGTGGGAGGGTGTTATTGAGAGTGGTTATACGTGATATGCTGTCAAGTTTATTATTGTGGGAAGCTTAAAGGTTTTATCCCTGGGTATTCTGGTTGCTTTTTTTTATTTGCCTTATAGTATCATCTAGTGGATATCCTCGTTTGGTGAAATATTGCACTAGGTTAGGTTTGTGTCTGTTGAATTCACTATCTGTAGAGCAAATTATTCTAATTCTAAGCGCTTGTGGAAATGGAAGGCTTCTTTTTAGGTATCGTGGATGAGCTGATTTAATTGTGGGTGTCCGTGAGTTTAGTGTAGAGGGTATTTTTGAGGTCTCTGTTGTTGTCTATGTATATGCAGGAGTCTAGGAAGGCTATGGAGTCAGTGGATAGCAAAAAGTCAAACTAAATAGAATCGTGTGCAGAGTTTATGTATGTGTAAAGGAATTTAGCTTCATCTCCTGTATGTAAATGCCATCTACATATCTACCATAAAATGCAATCGTTATATATATGCGGGTAAATATAAGTTTCTTCGAATTTACCCATGAAAATAATAGCATGTAATGGGGTCACTACTGTAGCCATGGTGCAGCCTTTCACCTGGAAGAAGTGTCCATTGTTAACGATAAAGCTATTCAGAGTTAGAATATGGTGCATAAGGGTGGTAAATGTTAATGTAATGGGTTCTTTAGTAGTTCTATTGTTTAGGGCTTCTGTAAGTGCTACGGTGCCTTCATCATGTTTGATGTTTGAGTACAGAGATTTTGTATATATATATATGTGTGTATATATATATATATATATAATTTACAAACCAAATGTGTAAATACGATTATCTTGAATTTCAAACCTAGTAAAACCCAGGCATTAAGCTGTGTATATCAATGTTTCTGAATGTGGAATGCAAGTCTAATCAGGGGCAATTATGTTAGAGTGTGAACTCATTCAGTGTGAAGAGATATTGCATCAAGTTGCTTAAAGCCGAGCCGTGTTGATTATTAACATATCAATTATCAACTATTCCATGAAACTATATTTGAAGATTTCATTGTGGGTGTGTATGCTCCAGATTAAGCCACCATTTTACAATGTTTTTATTTGCCATGTATGACAGTAAGCATACTTGACAGTGCAGTATCGAGTTTGAATCGGTTTAGATCAGCAGCTCTTTAGAAAACTGAGAAAATATTTTAAAATGGAGACTATAGACAATTTATCGAAAAATATGAATAGAGGAAATGCCAATATATATATACATATATATATATATATATATATATATATATATATATATATATATATATATATATATATATATATATATATATATATATATATATATATATATATAGGTATACGATTTTTAAATTGGCAATTCAGGAAAGAGGTGAACAAAGAAACCTATCTGATGTCTCATACAATGGACAGGAAATTAACTTCACATATCTATTATGGCAGGCTGCTGAGCATTCGATGTCGTCTTACTCCAAGTAAACATGTACTAATGTGCGGGGTACTATAGTAGTAACGTACATTATTTGATGTACAAGAGATTCCGCAGCAAATAATGTTTAACTCAACAGATTTGTGAATTATAAGATTGATCAGGTACTTCAATTGCTGTTCAAATTTTCACACAACAGAGATATTACTAACTTTGCAAGAATCCTTGAAGATCGTATGTAAGTACTATATATATAGAAGTAACCACAAAACATGTATTTTGAGTTCCAAAATGGAACGTAAAAGGCCAATACAAAAGATCAAGAGATATTGTTGTCTAAAATTGGATTTTGCTGCTATTCACAATAATTTCACTGTATATCTATTGAAATGATGAGCGGGAAATTTTTTCCATTTCTCTGTTCGTTTCCTAATTTTAAATCAACAGTTACTGTTTTCTGCTGAAAAATACTTTCAAGTGTACACATGATCAAGACAAACGTTAGATACGGTAGGATCGCTGAATTTCTGAACCTGTCATGATATGGAATTGCTGAGAAAATTAATCGGAGTTACACAAATGTATAATTTTGTGTGTGTTATCGAGATAGTAATGGAGTCAAAAAGGATGTAGATAGCGATAACAATGGTTTTGACGGAGGATTCTTGCAAATCTTTAAGCAGTCAACGGTTGATCTGGTGGCAGAGGCCTTACTGTTCCTAAAACCCAATCTTCCACATTTTCTCACTACAACAACTGTTGCCATTTTTCTGTATGGGAAAGCTCGAATATTTTCTCATGAAAAATTTATGTACAATGGCTCATGTGAAATCAACGAATGAAATTTTATTTAATACATTGGATATCACTGGGATTGATTGACTGACTAAATTTCAAATCATATTGAATCCACTTCATGAAATTAGTAAAATTGATTCATGAAGTACGACCAAGACTTGTAAACACTGGTTGTGTAAGGGAGCAGCAAGGTTATATAAATCACTTTTGAGATTGAATAATATATGTGTGTGCCAAGGGTTATTGAAAAAGAATAACAATTGTACAATCTTGTACAAAAATGTCAGGTGGCAGAAATTGTCATTGTCAAATTACGGTCAAACTGTTCAGTGATGAAAATCTGGATCTAATCTAACAATTTTTTCGTTGTAACTGTTTGAAATATAACTTTTTTTCTCTTGATTACAGAATTTGATCAAATGGTTAATGCAAGGTACTATCTATGGATTCAAGTTGTCTTTGGCAGAAGGATATAAAGGAATCGTTCAACAGAAATAGAAATCTTAATTCATGACATATCATTGTTAAAAAATATCAATTGGTTCCAATGGTTGCTTTAGCTCTTCAGATTAATTAGAGTATGTATAGCTCCACTTATATTTCATTGGGGAAATTGAAGCTCTCGCTTCTATTTTGAAAGACACAAGATCCATATAAAAAAGAAACTGTTCAGATACCCAAACATACATATATATATATATATATATATATATATATATATACATATATATAAATAGAGAAAGAGAGTGAGAGAGAGAGAGAGAGAGAGAGAGAGAAAAGATTTTGAATACATATATATTATGAAACACATAAATAAACAAATGGTTTATTTACGAACAAAAATACAAACAACACCCACTCTCTTTCTCTCAGTTGCACACACAAGCACACATGAACACAGGCACATACATATGCATGTATATAGGTGTAAACCAAAGAAAAGCGAGATAATATATGTTAGGCTCGTGGTATCGAAAAAAAAAAGGCTGCCTTTCTATCCATTTCGTCGTTGCTTTTATGTGGAGGACTTTTTGGAACAACTAATCCCCAATGACTGTCTGGAGAAAGTTGACATGTCATTTTGATTAGATAGTTCTTTTTTACTCGGTCCCCATCTTCAAACTGCTCTTATCAACTCTAAGTTAATCATTTACTTCGTCTGTCTGCATGTGTACAAATATGGGCACGTACATGTATTTGAATAATGAAGTATATACATGTACATAAGGGTACGAATGTGTGCATCATTGTGTGTGATATATGTGTGTACACACTGTCCTTGAACCATCTTTAGTAACATTCGGGATGGTATGAGGATAGAAATGATATAATATTGTCCATGAAGTGGAACTTTCTTCAATTTTGGAGGTTGAGGATTGTGTACGGTATGATATCGATTTCTTGAGGGCGATGGATTATCCATTATTTCAATTATTTTCAAAATATTCAGTACTCTTAATCTTCTTTATATCATTTGTAGTCTCCGCACTGTTATCCCTTATCATAACCTAGTGGTCATGTATCAACTTGGTTGACACTACCCAGCCAGATTGTACAAAGCTAAACCAACGCTGCCAATGCTAAATGTAACGGCAAATACCACCGAATGTGTTTACATATGAATAAACGTTTGCGTCAACTTGCCGATTATGAGCTATCATCATCAGTCTTTCGACCTTCTCCTGGATTCGTCACACTTCTCTATCATGGGTGTCGAGGAACCAGTACTTTCTGAATTTGTCTGGCTCATCTCTCCATCAAATATTCTGCCAGCTTCGATTCTGCATGCGATCTCAGGGGTCCATACGTGAGTCAAAATGTCCATCGGTTGTCTGCAATTCGTGCAACATGTCCAGCCCACTGCCGTTCGAGCTTTTTAATGGATTCTATGGTGTCCCTGGCTTTTGTCTTTTCCTGGATGTTCTGCGCTGTCTTGTGGTCACTCCATGTGAGGCCTAGCATAATTTTGTCATGTACAAATTGCGTAGTTCTCGATTTGCAGATCTATATCCTGGTTAAATTCAACGTTTTGGCTCAATAGGTGAATATTTGGGGGATGCATTGGTTATATACCCTTCTTTCTAGGATTAATGGGATCTTGTCTTTGAAAGTTGAGCCTGCTCTACCAAAGGCTTGCCAACCTAGTATGATTCTTCGCTTGATTTCTTTTTCTTCCGAGGGTCTCATGGAGATACGCTGTCTTAGGTATATGTAGTGATCCACTGTTTCCAGTTCTCTGCTGTCCATTAGGATGTCAGTGTTTTTAACTTTGATGTGGTGGTTGCACATGATCTACATCTGGCTGAAGTTTATGTGTAGGCAGACTATCTTTCTCTCTTCGTTTAATTCATCTTTCATTTGTTGGAGGTCGTGCAGTTTCTCAGCAAAAAGGGCAATGTCGTCTGCAAATCTGAGATTTGTCAGATACTTGCCGTCTATTCTAATCCCTTTACTCTCCTAGTTTAGTCTTCTGAAGATCATCTCGAGGCAAGCTGTGAAGAGTTTGGGTGGGCTAGTATTACCTTGTCTTACACTTTTCTGGAGTTGAAAGGGGTCTGAATCTTCATGTATCCTGATAGAGGAGCTGCTGTGATTGTATATATGTTTCAGCACTTCAACATATACTGGATCTACACCTTGTCGAATGATTACCACCATGGCCTTAGAGATTTCTACTGATTCGAACGCGTTTTAAGGCTATAAATTTCTACGGCAAGTGGTAGTTCATATTCTGCTGCTTTTTCTTTCTTTTGATTTATCTAATGTAGGTGGCCCATGGCCAAGCAGCTTCTTCTAAAACCAGCTTGATCTTGTGGTTGGTTTTCATCAAGTAATTTTGTGATTTTGTTGAACATTTAAAAAAAAAGTTTATGTACACTGTTGAGAAGGTAATAGGCTTGTAGTCGTTGAGGTTTTTCGGATTTCCTTTTTTACACAAAAGTTTTATGATAGCTGTGTTTCAATCATCTGAAACTTTACTGTGTTTTAGACACAAGTTGAAAAAGACCGGTAGTTTCCTAGTGATGATCTTACCTGCCTTTTAGAGCAGGTCGATGGTGATGTCTGGTCCAGGGGCTGTTGCTTTCTTCGTCTGTTTAATGGCTTGTTTTACCTACCACGAGGTTACTTGTGGGAAGTCCTCGATTTGATTGTGCACATAAGTGGTAAGAAATTCCAAACAAAGCACATACGATCTTGAGTGACGTAAATTTATGGATAACTATTCAGAATGAAACAGGTAGTCCTTACAAAAAGAGAAACATCGTTTTTGGATGACATCTGTAGATGTATTTCCGTTCAATAAACAAGAACCACTCAGTTTCAAATCTTTTTTTTCTGCTATCATGCATGTTTCCCCTGCAATGCTTCCTGTTATTTGTTTGCAGTCAAGAACAGCATAGATATTTGCCTCTAAGTCAAAACACCTGCTCTATCATTCAGTATATTTTACAGGGAGAGCAACACCCATTCGTCTCTAAATCCTGATTGCAACAATTCAATTTCTCCTCCGGTAGGGGGAGATATTTGTGCATCTGATATATGTGTCGACACTCTCTCAACTTGTTGTTGCCCACCAATTCTGATTCAGCAGATTTTACTGCATTTCACCCTCTAATTGGTCGTTTTCTGTTGGTTTGCGTCAGTGCATCTGATCAATGTGCACTGAATACCACACATTTCATGATAGGGTTCTCCATACATATCTCCCTTTTTTGAACCAGGTTGGAAATAAGTGATTGTCTAAAAAACTAAGTTAACTCACTAAATATATTTTTCACTAAAACCTTTCTTATAAGCTTTACTCAAACAGTATTTTAATCTAATCGTTTGCTTTTCCCCTCCACATCTAACAAAACAATTATCTATGACCAACAAATGTTGCTCTATTCAAAAAGAAAAAAAAAACAAAACAACCAAACAATATCCATATCAGAGTATGTCATAGTATTTCAATTACGCTAATAACTTACCAGTGGAACACAAATAACTATGAATGAAAATATCATATTTAATATATATTATATAAACGACTGCTCAATTTTTTCCTTTCCGTATTCTTCTATAATTGGTAATATTTACAAATGTATTGTGGATCCTATAGATATATGGAGTATCAAAACAGCGTGCTCTCATTGAATGTTGAACACTTTTGTCGCCAACCTTTGTAATGAGTCGAGAATAATTCTATTCGTGCCGGACAAAGAAACGACAAGGATTGGGTTAGGAAAATTTTCATGATCGAATTCCTAGAATTTTGGGATTGCTGTACATAATCTTTTACGAAACTCTGCTTAGATTTACACAACACCATTCATACATCTGTTCATGCAAATGTATTCTAAAGCTTACAACTTTCTAGAATAACTATATTTACAATCAAGAATAGCAACTCTATTGAATTGATTCGGGAGTTGTTGGCAGAAAAATACTTGAGGTTTACGATGGAGCATTTAGAATTTTTTTAAGCAAAAGGTTTGTGCGGCTTCTTTTGTAATTCTATGTATTTTTTGCCGGAGAGGTTTCCAAATTTTCTGTGAACACTGCTGGGAAATTCTGTAATCTCAGTGAAGCACACAGATTAATGATACAGCATCTCTCTACCCCTCTTCATGCAATATTCCCATATAGGCATTTACGGGGTTTATCTTAGTCTGGCTCAAGGCTGCAAGTGCAAGGCTTTGGCAGAGAATCGAACTTACTACCAAGGAGTGTTAACTGCTATATTTAGCTTTCTGTTGGTGAGTCACGAAACTGTCCATTCATATTATTATGAAACGTCTGATATATGCAGATGTTATGTGTAGAATGACAAACAAATCAAGTTGGAAACACAAAACGACACAATACGTGGTGGTTATAACTCAGATAAATTGCTTGTCCGGAACATCTGTCTTTTCTTTGTTGATACGGCTTTGGACAGGGTCATACTCATTATTTTATATTTTATGATTTCATTCTTCATCCTGAACAAGAGGGACTGGATTAAAGCTGTGTATATTCCCGGGGCCAATGCGATGTAGACTATAGTGTATTTACATTTATTTTGCTCAGACATATGAGGTCACATGGACCAAAATATACCATTGTGTAACATTACAAAATTCATTGCTATAAACATTTTTCTAAACTATTATGACCCAGCACTAAACATGGTTGGGGTGCTGATTATTACCAAATTAAGATTGATACGTCAATCTTATAAGCCCGGAGAAATAGGATTTTTAGCAAAAAGAGAATAATTTCCTGCTATAACATGTACTAGTTATTTCCAACCTTGTCAAATGACGTTCAAAACACTTAGAGATAGGATATATTGCAACGTAAATTTGATTTGTACCCTCTTAAAAGTATTAGTCTGGTACATGACGTATTATATGAGAATTCGAACCCAGTTTCCTGATTCGGTTATCAACCTACTGTATATTTTCGAATAGGAAAAAATACATGTTGCAATGGAAATATACGCAATTGTCTCTTTATTTGCACAAACCTGAACGAAGCATATAGAAATCAGCTGGATTCCACTCAAGTTGTGGCTTCTGTTGTTTAATGGGAAGTGAATTGTGATATATTTCACAACAGCCTGGGGTCTGGAGTTAGCAGAAGGGCATCAAAGTGAACCATCAAACGATCCTAAAGTGGATCAATCCTCTGGTTGGTGAACAGATCTGTCCTTCTCTATACCTGTTTTTCCGCGTATTTTATCAATAGCTTTGGGGAGGGAGAGATAAGATGGTTACATGCAGTTTCTGAGGGTGAGTTAACGTTAAAAGCCTCACTTGGGATTTGAACACAGCTCGTCCAGCAGTTGTCTGTGTAAATAATGAAAGCAATAGATATAAACCATTATATGGGTTAATCAATAATAATATCAATTTTTTTACAATGTAATAAAGTATTAAAAAAATGGGGAAAATCAACGATTCGCCCACGTATGATTGTCAGCCTATGCGTGTGAGCCATGTTGAATACTACAAGATTTACAATCACTTCTTAAATATACATCTTCTTTTCATTGATTTAACAGAATGCTGATGTTTAAACCTAAACAATGTAACAGAAATACGGTAACAATAGCTTTTGTTAGGAAATTAATCTAACAATAGTCTCTGCCTCTTTTTATCTTCAATTTAATGACGTTTCTAGAGGAAAACATTATTTTTTTGTATTCCTGTTTGTTTTTTTTTTTCAAACCAATGGGGCTTCTCTGGAGTCAGAACAAAGACTTTATTGTTGAAGATTTCTGTGTAAATCCATAAAGAAAACATGAGTTCATCCCAATTTTTTTCTGAGCAGATAAATGTAATTTCAAATGAATATGTGCCTCAGATAGAGATTTTTTCTGTTTGATTCCTTCTATTTGTCTCAATGTAGAGAAAAACAATTGATCCTGATTTTCAAAATATCGAATCATTCCGATCCGAATGCATCTGAATAATCAGACTCCAGAAGGTCTCAAGAAGGGAAACCTAATCAACAGTCAAAACAATGCATTTTCTGCATGGATCAATTACATCATATCAAGGAAAGATGTATTTTATCATTTCAAATATCTTGAATAAGCACTTCATGGAAAACACCGATTTCAGTTTATTTGTGCTTTGTTCAAAACCTTTTTGATAATGCTCAGGGCAGAATGATAATAATAATAATAATAATAATAATAATAATAATAATAATAATAATAATAATAATAATAATAATAATAATAATAATAATAATAATAATAATAATAATAATAATAATAATGGTTGAAATACTTAATGGAAAAGGTGATAAAGTAATCACATAGAATTCTATCATTTAAAAATGAATTGATTCAGCAAGGGTACGAAACCAAGTGTCACACTATTTCAGTCTTTCCATCGGTTTTTAGCCTTTTTTTATCATAGCAGAAGGAAAAGGGAGATGGAGAAACCAAATATTCACCTACTAATTCCAATGCAACTGTTATTAGCTGTAACTGTACCAAAAAGTGACGTATCACAAACGCATTGTAACTTTTTTTTTGTGAGAAATCTGCGTACTATTTGTAAGGCAGATGAGGGTTGAAAATACTGGTATAATTTATTTTTATGATGTTTACAACTGACAATTGACTAGAAAATGACCTCCGTTGATCTCAAATGGCCTATAGCATAAACATGTTTGGGAAATCAATGTTCATTTATTCTTCATGCCAAACATTTGATCATTCAGCCTTAAAAATAATACAGCAAAGTGACACGACCGGAAAAAGAAAATGCTCGTCACCTTCTTTTCGAGGCTTTTCAAGCCGCATCCATTTTCCCATGGACAACACTTGCTTAGCATTTGCTCTGTTTGTTATTCTTTATCCTCAATAAGTGCTCTAATGATCATCTTCTTTGTTGCTTAATAAATTATAGAATATCCTTGATCTTTCTTTGTCTATACTTGTGCCTTCATTGATTTTTTTCAAGCACGGACAAATCAATTCAAAATAATGCCAAATATAACATGGGGAAATTGCAAAGCATACTATTGTAGCACCCCCTAAACTTTTAGTAAGGAATTAAGTACAAAACCTTTCGTTGAGCTATACATCAAAAGAGTCACTCCCTCCAAGGATTTCCGTGAAACCCCGTGATGCACATGGTCCAATGCTCATTGGTGCCATCACCCCTTGCTAGTCATTCCTCAGGCCCCAGCACTTGCTGCCGGGTACACACTCTCTCTTTATCTTTCTCCCTTATCTCAAGCTCATTAGCACCGACATTCCTTGGTGGTTAGACTTTTTTCCCATCGAGACCAGTTTCTGTACTAACTTTTCCCATTTAACTCTCTAAAGTCGCTGCATCACGTACACACAAACGTGTATACATTTCTCACTCTCGTGAAAGAAGTGGCAAGTTTTTTTTTTACTATCCAGAAGTCACGATAATCTTTCATAGATTTTTTTCACTACAGAAAATACACATGGATTAAACTCTAAGTCTCCATCTTTCATGGTCTATCTTTCAAGATTCTATAACCGTCCGAGAAGAGCCCCCCAAGTTAATGCACACAACTTTGCACTTTGGCTTGCACACTGAAAACTTGAATGGCAACAGCACTGTAATGATGCAAAAATGGAACACAACCCTTTGACATGATCACAAAATAGATTCTCGAAGATCACAGGTGAAATTGGGGCTGACAAAATATCATTTCACAGAAGAAAACTGAATAAGTTCAGAAATTACTGGCCCAGGGGCGCGCTTGATAAAAAAAGTCTGGTTAATCTCCGGGAGGGTTTATGTCGAAAGATGAACGTTGTGAGGCCGATGATGACAACGACGATGATGATTCTTCTAATTTAAACCAAATGCTTCTGAACCAATCTTTATGCGCAGTTATTCAATTTGCGTCGTCTTTTTTTTATTTTAGCTTTATCGTATGGCTAATTGAGTAACTATTTGAAAGGACACATCGACTGGTTCTATGGCCAGTTAGCATTGGATATTACTTTTGTATCTTCAGTCCTATTCATGACTTATTCTATTTATTCTTTTTTCCCTCTACCATGCTTTGCAGATCCTAGACAGTGTCTGTTATTGGTGTATCATTATCACAGTACGGTAAACCATTCAAATATTCCCCTCAGACATTTGTAATATCTATCTATCTATCTATCTATCTATCTATCTATATATATATATATATATATATATATATATATATATATATATATATATATATATATATATATATATATTTATATATATTTGTTTACGTACTCTCATGCACTCCTACATGTGTATGTCCATGTACATGTGCATGTGCGTATGTTGGTTCTGTAGCAACAGAAATTGAGCCAAAAGAAGTCCCTCAAGAGCGTCTGTTTATGTCTTATCATATTACTGCAAAATAACGTTGTCTGTATTCGTTTTAGACAATAGGTTTATGTCGTGGAAGTAAGGTCAATGAACTTTGTTCATGTTAAATTCATCGGTCGATTCAATATGGAAAACGAATTTGGAAAAGATTCACTGTCTGGTGAGAGGTGATGTGAGAAAGCAAACGAATATAGTCTCTATGTTATTTTTGTGCAATTGTGGATATGCCAATGACATTTCACAACATTTAGCTATGAAATAAGTACGGTGAAGTTTAATGTGGAATTTGATAATAGTCGGATTGGAAATAAAAGTTTGGATAGAATTGATATTGTGGCTGTTTAAATCAGAAAATGTTGCAAGCAGTAAAGACGTGGAGAGATCAGGGTCCTTAATGCCGGTCGTGTGGAAGTTTCTTGTCTAAACTATTGATTATGTTTGTCGAAACTGAACTGATGGATGGAAGGAATGAAAAACGCAAACGTGACCTGAGTTACAGAATTCGAGTCTGATCCTATTGTACATGATACGATTTTTTCTCAACTTTTTTATCCAGGATGGAAACAGTTGATTTAAAAGAAATTCAGTTATTCAAGTTGTCGGATATGCTGGCGTCTAAAACCATCTTTTGCTTGTGTTTAGTCAATATATTTCTAACTGGCCTATTGAGTAGGAACGCTTTGGGTGATGGTTCGATGATTGGATGTTTACAATGTTTAAGGCTATCCAGGGACATTTGTATATCCCCTATCTTTTTTTAACCCTGTCTGTCCGTCGGCCAATCTTTCTCTCTCTTTCCCTCTCTGTCAGTCTCCGTCTTCTTCCATATATATATATATATATATATGTATGTATATATATATATATATATATATATATATATATATATATATATATATATATATATATATATATATATATAAGTAGTTGTTTATTGACTATTATACAATAGTTAATTTGAAAAAATGGCAAGAGTTATTCTACTGAACCTATCTGTGAGGCCTAATTTCTTTTAGGGCCGGATAATAACTTTGCAACCATGAATGGCTTCAGGATAGGTAGTCATTCCTCTTCACACTACCTAACCACTGTTTTGTTGGAGTATAACCTAGTTGATTTTGTCTGCGTGTGTTGATAGAGGGATAGATACATGTGTAAGATTTGAATTTCCTGTATGTATTCAACTCAAAAGCAAATCTTGGCAGAATTGACTTCTATTTTTACCAACATTCAAATGTAATTTGGTAGACGGATTTCACCAAGAAAGGAAAAAATCCTCATTTGAAAACTGATTTCGAGAAAATGCAAAGTCCCATGTGATTATATATTGGCAAATTCAGACATCTGCACAGATATAAAAATACATGTGTAAATATACACCTACTTGCGCATGAATCGAATTGATAATTAAAAAAGTGAATGCTACGCATCATACTTCTCAACTCTACCTAAAAGAAACAGTTTTTGGCATCAAGCAAATTTCCTTGACGTTCCAGGGTGATAGTAGATGGATATTCGGGAATATAATGCCTGGAATTTTTTTTCTTCTTGTTACTTGTGTTATTCTCTTTGGCTGCAATCATTTCCAAAGGTAATTTTGTTCCTTCTTGATAGAAGATACAGATCAAAAAACCAAAAAAAAAAATCAATAAATACGGCAGTAAACTCAAAAATATTACGGAAAAAAAACAACTTGTAACACGCTCAAGCAGCAGACCGTGATGGCAAACAACAGATGCATGCATTAACGGAACAAAAACAAAAAAAATTGAAAGAAAATAAAATATAAGTAAAAACAGAAAAATATTAAATGAAATTCAATACTTGAAAAAAAAAAATTACCTACAATTCAATATCCCTGACGTAAGAACGGACCGAGTATATTTTCCGTTAGGGGATAGGAAAAGCTGAATAATTACAAGCAAAATGCCATAATGATTGATCTCAAACGGTTACTCAAAATATTTATCATAATCGACCAGTGCAAATATTCAAACCATGCTCACTAGAAGGGAAAAAGCCCTCACACTATAGTGTAGGATTAATGATTCGATTGTAAAAAAGAGGGAACAAGAAAGACACTTACAATCGCACCACATGAAAATCAATTCTCTTTCTTAAAATATATTCCCAGCTCAGGCAAAGTGTCTGTCTCTTAAGACACGGTCACGTTGGAGTATGTACTGACGGTAACGGTGTCCTGGTTTCCATTGGAAGTATCAGTTATTGGGAATTGAACACCGTTTTTTTTTTGTAATTCAATCAATCCCAAGAACATACCGAAAAGCATGATTGCTATTTTCTATCAATTGCACACATATGCAAGCAGTAAAATAACACTCATTGTGTTTTACGATATGACATCAGAAATATATATATATATATATATATATATATATATATATATATATATTGAGTCATCCAGGGACAGCTGTTCCGATGTATTACATCTCCTCGGTGTGGCTATAGACTTTAACCCATCCACTACCGCAAGGCAGGATTGAAACATCGGACCAAGAGACCAATATCCTACCTCTGGACTACAGAACTGGGTGGTCAGTTAGGCTGAATTTAAGCCATATATTCATTTACACAGATAACTCCTTATCCAACAGAATGCTCTATTCCTACGGAAAGGCATTGCATAAGCTTACGATGGACAAGTTACCTCACTTAAAGAGTGCTCAACCCTGAATATAGGATATATATATATATATATATATATATATATATATATATATATATATATATATTGTTGGGAGTTTCAAACATTAAGCATGGATATACTTTGCTCAAAACGTTCAGTTGTAATGAATACATAAAAATAAATCCACAAAAGGTCAATACACTAAGGAGTTCACACACACACACACACCCACACACACACACACACACACATATATATATATATATATATATATATATATATATATATATATATATATATATACGGATGCATATGCGTCTATTTACATACATATGTAAAGGCTGCTTTACAGATGTGTATTGGTGTTGGGTCAAACTCAAGTTACAATTTTGTGAGCAGAATTGGCAAAAGTTGGTCAATTTTTAACTTTCTACTTAGGCTCTTGCTCTGGAGAGAAGATCCGATACACCGGAGCGTTTGACCACATTGAAGGTTTTTAATTGGAAAGAATGCTTGATAAGAATGCTTCAAAGGAAGCCTCCAAAGCTGGTCACGGAACCTGGCATTCCTAGACATTGACCCGTGTGAGATCTGATCATGCTGGAGATAACTGATTCAATTTCCCCGTATTATTAGTTGTGATGACTTTAACGAAGAGAGCTGTTTCCTTGAGACTTAACAGTTAATCTGTATTTGATTGTCGAGATTCCATAATATACAATTAAGGTTTCAAGAATCTTTTTCTGTCTTTTAATTGGGCTGGCTAACTCTAAGTTCGACGAAATATAAAACACCCACTCAGTTATGCCACTTAACAGGTAATTCTAATTCCCTGTAATGTTTTACTCTCCAAACATCCTATCATCAACAGAATAATACTCATAGAGGAGCCTTTGTTTTCGATTTCATTTCAATTGCTCCATTGAAATATATATATAACATTACTTTATTGAGGAAATTCCAGATTCCTTGTGGGAAAGCAACATTCTTGTTGTCTGAAAGGTTTTCCAGAGGAAGATAAAAAAATATGCCATCTGTATCGTATCCAGGCAGTGATCCGAGTTTGGAGCGTCCTACACTTCCGCCTTTCCTGAAGTAAAAATTGTCCCTACATGTGTAACTTACATTCCCTCTAAGCATGGTATAAATCATAAGAGCGGTGCATTTCTATCCGTGGAAATGGGAATCGGACAGAATAGCAAATCTGTGATTTGCAGTGGCACATACGTAGCTCTCTTGGCATACTCCACGAGTGGAAAAAGGAGGATGGTACAAGAATTTTTTGAATGAAGTACACATTATGAATGGATATGATTATGCAAATACAGTCGAACCAACTAGCTAACTGAGTATTGATATCAATAGCATCATGGAGCATCTTATCCGAAAAGATTTCTTGAAAAAGCAAATAAATCACCCAATGGGAGGGAGGAGACTGGAAAGAAGTCCATACCACAACATGGTCGAACGAAATTGCATTTAAGTAGTGATAAATATTTTAAAACCAATCACAAGCAATGAAAGCCAGAGGGCACATGGCTCAAGATTTGTAATGTATTGAACACATAGACAAGGGAAATAGTTCAACTTTATGATTCATGATACGTATTATTTTCGGATTTTCTGAGATACAGTTCTCCATCACAGGAGTAACAAAAATATAAGTATAAGATATATTTGTTCTCCCTTCCATCTCAACTGTTGTACTGAATAATATATCATACAGAATATTGAGGAAAACCTTTCTGAACATAATACTTGTTTACAAAGGTTTTTCTTTTCTTGTAAACAAATAGTGGCTTAAACTTGGCAAACGCTTTATGGTTCCATCCATTCATATGAGTAAAGCTGATAAGTCATTTTTGTCCATCTCAATTGCTGCATATATATATATATATATATATATATATATACATATATATATATATATATATATATATATACATATATATATATATATATATATATGTATGTATATATATATATGTGTGTGTGTGTGTCTGTGTATATATATATATGTGTGTGTGTGTGTATATATATATATATATATATATATATACACATGTTTCTTCGACAGTTTTAAATTCTTTGTAAATTCATTCAAAAATCTAAATTAAGAAAAGCAACGCGTTTGTAGGTCCGTCTATCTTGTACACTGGCAAATCAAAGTAAATTACTTTGGAGTAGTTAGGGTTGAAGAAGATTATCTGTTTAATGAATCCCAAAACAAAGACTATCAACAGAATAGGATGACAATGGATTAGACTAAATGAAAGGGCAGGATGTGAAATAAAATGGTCAAGTGTTGGATGAAGTCACTCTAGGCGATTTCCCCCGTCTGATTTTCCTAAGATAGTATACAATCAGCCATCAAATCGTATTTTGCAAAAAAGGATGATTCATACTCTTGACTTGAATGATGAAATAATATCCGATTGGGGAGCCTCTTTTTTCCCCACTTTTATTTTCATTGCTGTGCCAAAACATATCAGCAAATTGCTTCCATGGAGCAGCAAAATGAATTGAAGAACAACACGTCTTATTTATAATACACTAGAAAAATCACAATCGAAAATCACCTTTTGCTGGATCATGAATTTTAAAAACATTGGTGAATGATACTGGGAGAGGACTAAGCCACCTATATAGCGTAAACTCACATTTTAAATTCAAATTCATCCTCATCAGGTCTCGGAAGGTTTGTGAATTTAAAAGAGAATTCTCTTCGATAGAATGATCGTGTGGATTTTCAGCTCTTCAGTTACACTGCTTCAAATTACATGCAGGTCAAATAGATAGATAGATAGATAGATAGATAGATAGATAGATAGATAGATAGATAGATAGATAGGTAGATTGACACATACACTCACGGAACCAAATGCACACACACACACACACGCGCGCTTGCGCGTTAGATAAATTCAAGAGTAAAAGTGTATGGAAACTAACCTTAATGATCTGTAATGTTTCGGTTGATATTCCCATCTCCAGTAATGTGTATTGTATATTTGTACCATTTCATGGCTATATGTTTGCTGTAGAACATTATTCAACCATCACGAGCCATGCAGAGAGAGAGAGAGAGAGACAGAGAGAGAAAAAGTGAGAGAGAGAGACAGACAGACAGAGAGAGAGAGAGAGAGAGAAAAAAAGGCTATATCGAGGCATCGAATGCTTTCGACAATAGTCATTTTATACCAAAAAGTATGTTTTAAATAGAATAGAGACTCAGACGCCTGGAAAAGGAACACAGAAAATAGGTATGGAAAATTACATTGACGGAAGATAAATACGTCAAATTTCCCCAAAGATTCTGATGAAAAAATTGGAAGAGTCAGTCGACTGGACTGTTGTAATAAAACAAAAACAATAACGATCGGGATAGTAATGAACAGTAACAAAACTTTTGTAAATCCAATTCCGTGTCTCAGGCAAACCTAGAAAAAAAAAAAGCCATTTCATAAATGATTGGCACCGGGTAAATGCTTGACCTAATATCGACTATGGTTTAAATCAAGCTCATTTCCCACGATCCACCAGGAATTTATTTTCTATTGCGTTGCAATAATCTCACTTCAATGTAAAATCGAATAAGAAAATAAACGAGCTTCTGTGGCAGAACACGAAACGTTGTTAGACTCGGTGTACAGAATCGAACGTAAAGTTCCCTTCGGATCAATATGGGCAATTCATCATTGTTGGTTTAAGATGGAATTGCAACCAAAATCGCCAACATTTTGTCGTTCATCGATCCCCCTCATAGACCGAGAGTTAGTGGAAAATGTGTCCCAGATAAACCATTCTTCATTTCTTGCTATAATTATTTACATTATATAGTGTAACATTATGGAGTTTCTTACCCAGCATGTTTATCAGATGATAAAAGACGTCAATTCTAGCAACACAGAAAATCAACTCATGCCAGATTATTTCGATCGGTAAGAGATATTCTCATACTTTGAGAATCATTTGCTTGCCTAGTTTTGATATAGAATTCAACAATGAAAATTATTACGAGTCCATAATGCTAATAAAAAACGGTCTTCTTGTTTTGCCTTGTATGAACAGCAACTTCAATCGACAGTATTAGCGAGTGTGGTATGATATAGGAAACCTTGTTGGTACATATTGATTTCATTCATTCAGTATTCCAGTATGAATTCTCTTGGAAGCATTTCTTGGAGGAGTTTATCAATTAACATTTGGAAAAAATGTGATCATCTTTCATTGGACGGTGAACACTAGAAAATCTGAAATTTAAGTGACTGCTACCAGATGCAATCAAAAAAGCCATTAGCATAAATTTACAATGTATGTAAATTGAACTCCAAAAATACAAAACATGAAACTCCTTTGTGGCCCACTGAACCTTGTTCAATTCAGTGTACAAGGTCGGACAGAAAGTTTACCCGGATCAATATGGGGCAATTTATCATTGAAGATTGCAGAGTGAAATTGCAACCAAATGGCCAACATTTTGTCGATAATTGATCCTGCTCATAGACTGAGAGTTAATGGAAAATGTGTCCCAGATAAACAATTTTTCATTTCTTGCAAAATTACTTAGATTATATTGTACAACATTATGTAGTTTCTTAACCTCAACGTGTTTATCAGATGATCAAAGACTGACAACAAGAACAAGCAACATGGTTCGGGTTATCTTAAACAGAAGAAAATTTTCTCTTACATCAGGATTCATCGAGTTTTTTTTCATTATATGTGGATCTATTTTGACATTTCCCAATGGTGGGTTTCTGGTCGTAAACACAACGAGATTAACTACTTTCTAGGTAAAATATATATCTTTATCGGACTTAATTCAATAATTATCACCACTCTGTGTCTTTGATGTTATAAAAACCCTTTTTTGTGGCTTAGCTCCGTATAAAGAACAAATCCAATCCAAAATATTAACAAATCTGGTATTGCATCGAAAGATTTGTTCGTACATGTCAATTCTGTCGAATCGTTTATCTGTGTTACTATCGTTTTCTTATTAGCATGAGGATTATCAATAACTTTTGGGAAAATTTATGACCACCTTTTTTGGATGGTGATCAATGAAAGATCAAAAATTCAACTGACTGCTTCCAGACACGAAGAAGAAAGTTAATTA
Source organism: Thysanoteuthis rhombus (assembly GCA_963457665.1). Classification (NCBI taxonomy): domain Eukaryota; kingdom Metazoa; phylum Mollusca; class Cephalopoda; order Oegopsida; family Thysanoteuthidae; genus Thysanoteuthis; species Thysanoteuthis major. The sequence goes on along the minus strand of OY735199.1, from coordinate 89,941,610 downwards.
ACATAGACACTACACAGCCAACATGTATCACATTAGAAGAGAATGATATGTGATGATCAGGAATTATGAAGATTATATTAAAAAACACCAACAGGAATGAGTCTATTTGTGCTAAGGAGAGGCATCTGTCATCAGATATTTAAACTTGCCTGGTAGAGGATTTCACACGCACACACACATACACACACACACACACACACGCACACACACACACATACGCACACATATATATACATATATATATACATGCGATCATTGTGGATGGGAATTTTTCTCAGCTGTTTACTTTGAGAACAAGTCATGTCATGAATATATCCGAATGAAAAGGAAAAAAATACAATAGAAACTGAAGCAAAACTATTAGATACCACACATAGTCATTTAAGTCTTTGTTCTGCAATTCCTTCCAAACAAAGTGATTGTTAGAATGGTGTAAAATTTTCACAATGATTGGTATTCTTTCTGATTCAAGCCTACAAAAATACAAAAGAGGAAATGTTTGATTCAGTTCGATGAAATTGAAACTATCTTAGTGGTATATATCAGAAACTGTGTATAATAATCATTTACTGATTGATATTAAGATCTAGTAAGATTTTCACCCTCCACTAATTTAATTTGTATAAACACGTCGTTCGGCAATTTATCACTCGATCAAACCTCTTATTTATGGATTTAAAGGTGTTATATTTTTGACGTAATAAATATTCAATCATACACCAATTCATGAGTAGCCAACTTATGTCAGATCACAGTTACGTTTCCATAAGAGCTCAAAGCCTATTGACTCAACCATTTCTATTTCATAGTTCAACTGTGAATGACAAACGTTCCCTCCATGTTATTGTTCGTTTGCAAGAGGAAACGGACTGTATTCGTCATGTCTGTTTCAGATTCTCCAGGGAGTGCATGTGAGATCAAAGAATGAAAGATGGTTGAGCTGATGATTTCGTTGAAGATATGTAATGTTTGATGTCTGTTCTTCTCTCTCCAGAGAGTCAGAAGCAAATAATTCAACATCTTAGGTTGACATAAATGTATCATGGTATCTCATCAAAGGCAGTACATACATCTAAATGACTTTTATGATGGACAACTTACAACAACATCAATTTGCAACATTCCTTCCCGAAAGTTGTTGACGCATGGCAGTTCAAACTTAACTTTACTAGTATCCAATCCATTGAATTATCATTAAATCAATATTATTTTTGCATGGAGACATGATTTTAACTCTTCGGCAAATATCAAAGAATAATTGAATATCAATCATTGATTGGAATCCAGGGAATGAGAATAATTGATCCCTTGTTTGAATCTTCGAAATCGATTACATACTCGAAGGGATATCAAGCTTTGTAGAAGAAAGTATTCTTTTGATATAAATACCCGTAGACAACAAATGGAAGAATTATATCCAATTCTTTACTTCTGATCTGCGCTTGTAACTCAAAATTGTCGACCCACTGACCAATTCAAGATTTGATTAAATCTGTAACCACAAGTAGCAGGGGGACTTTGTAAAGTACAGAGTTTTTTTCCAAGGGGGCATTTCGGTGCTTCCATCCAATGAGACCACATTTCCATTTTGAAAAGTGTTAGTTTTGAAACAGGACATTTTTTGAAGGGAATATATTCTATTTACGTTGTACATTTAATGCTACTTAAACCCAAACTCTGTGTTAGTTTTTGAGCAAGGCTATGTTTTCTGGGGGGAATGCGTTGTAATTATAGTGGTGACCTGGAACCAAAGTTTATGTCACTTGCATGAAAGTGAGCTGCTGAAGAACTGAAGTTAATCAATCAATTAATTGCTATCTTCTTATCAAATTATATTTAAATACATCTTTACTTTTGAAAAAAAAAATTCACGAGGGAAGGGATATGAGTTCTAAGTTCAAAGTTATTGTCACAATCTATATCAGAAAGTAAGGATTTTAGAAAGTAAAAATGTGTTTCCGATTGAAAACGTGAATCATTTTTCGGAAAAGAATATTTTTCTATGTTTTTATTAACATTTGCTGGCAACGGTAATCAAACCTAATACTCAATGCTGTTGTTGCTCTTCATGTCCGTAGTAAGAGAAGGGCGGAGAAATGAAAATGAATTGCTTGGTACATCTTTTTTTACCTCCCTTAATCAACCTTAAAACTCCAACCAGCCAGACCATCTTTCTTTTCCAATCCCTTTTCTCCTCAAAAACATACATGCAAACCTCTAATCAAGCATCTATATTTCAATATATATAGATATATTTCAATTTATCAACTCATTTTCAATTGATAGATTTTCATTTCCGTTTCGACTATGCTAAAGCTAATTGGTTGGTTCTTGGTGAAATTGAAAATTACCTGCAGGATGTACTTCTAGAACTTCAGAATGACATGTTGCGTATCAGTAATAACACGTGAAAAAGTTATATTCTCGAGAATAAGAATATTTTTTGATATAAAATGAATATTCTCATCCCACATAAATAAACAATCTTGACCAGCATGTATACCAGTAAATATCTTTTAAAATTATATCTGAACTAATTTAAAAATATAACTTTTGTCTGAAAAATACCAGCATTAGTTTGAATCAGAGTTGTTAGAAACCATCATAATAACCGAGAAAAACCGAAAATATACTTTTTTTTAGAAAAAGAGTAAAACATTTTAGATTGTTTACTCACGTAAATTTCGAAAGCCCTATAACTGATCATATTCCAAAGAATACTCCCAGACCCAACCTGCACACACACAAACAGTCAGCCAGCAACATTTTGAGGCTACGCTAATTCGATTTTTTCGCGGATTTTTTTCAAATAAAATCATATGATAAATAAACAAGAACTTTTCAATGAACCCCTATTTCCATCCAAATGATTCCAAACTTGTATTCTTGCATCAATCATTGGCTGGGATTCAATTAGTTTAAACAACTGGGAGGAATTATTTCTTTCTTATTTGATATTCCCAACTTTATTACATATTTTGATTCATCAACACATTTCCAACATTTGTCTTTTAATTCTTCTTCGAATGACACAGGATGCATTAGGTGCTCATTGCAGTTTGGTCTTGACAGCTCAGCATAAATATTTGTAGAATCGTTGTCATTTTCTATTAAGATTTACGATATTTGCGTTCGCAAGGATCGCTGGGAATCATGAAAGTATTTAAGAAAATATATCTTCTTAACTCGAAGCCTCTTCTTGTTTTTTCCATAATCTGGATTTATTCAGGCGATATCCTTACGATATCTATAAAAGATGTCACACACTGAGCAATGGATTGCATGTTAGCTTCGTGGATCATTATTTCTCTAGCTAGTGAATGTTTCAACTTTGTCAGGATTGTAAATGGAACTACAAGGGTGAATGAATGGTGAATAGAACATCAAATGCAAAACTCTGATGCTGATTTTAATGATGTTTATGGTGGTGGTAGTGATTATGATTTGATGGTGGAAATGGTGATCTTTTCATTTATATACATATTGTTCATGGAGGGAATAATGGTGGTTGTAATGATATTGAATGATCGTATTAACAGGTAAGCATGATGATAATCAGGTTGTTTATGATGTTGGCGGTGATTGTACTCATACACTGGTTGCTGTTGTGGTGATAATCGTGATGATGAAGGTGATAATGTTGGCAAAATTACCACTGTTGATGATGTCGACTGAAAAATTGCAAAATTACAAGGAATGATAGTGCACACACATATATATATATATATATATATATATATATATATATATATATATATATATATATATATATATATATATATATATATATATAAAATATTATTGAAGATGCAGAAAGGGTTGAGTCTGAGAATGCAATTGCGAAGTCTGCTTAACACTGCATGATCCTCTGTTCTGAACAAGATGGCTGCATAGAGTCTCCAAACGATATATCCTAAGTATGGGTTATCCATTACTATTCGATTGGAATTATACGACCATCATCTTTGAACTTTTTTTTATATATTCAATGACTTGAAAGTATTATCTAAACTATGTGTTGTGAGTAGATTAACTGTGATATGTCCCATATTACAATATAACATCCATTGCTGATAGAAAAAAGATCTGAAAACAGTTATAACTTCGGATCATTTTAGAGAAAATGGCTGAAAAAGAGTTGCATAGTGGTGGCTCAATATTCATGGAAAGAGTTCTGGCCTCAAACTTACCAATATGAAAGACAGTACAGATAACGCTTAGAAAATTTCTTCGGGAAAATTTTTGAAAACTCTGTACATTTTTGAAGCACTGATTTCATTATCAATATATGTTAGATGGTTGTAAGAATGTGCCATCGCTAGGATTAAGATTTCAAAATTACCTTAAAAATTCATATTGGAATGAGTAACAAAAAAATGATTGTTTGCTAACCAGTCCTGCTAGACCATCTTTTTTATGTAATCAATAAATATATTGAAGATGCTATATTTTTGTTGATGTCTGGCAGATTTGGATAAACAAACTAAACATTTACATACGTCTAATTATCTTTAGTGGTTGGTGTTCCATCTGATAGTGATGCTGTTTTTCAGGGCACGTCGCCGTTTTTGCTCAGTTAAACCAAGTAAATATCATTTAAAATTCATCATGTGAATGCCAAACCAGCTGTGTTGATTTTATTATTATACATTATTTGCCAGAATTATATGAATGAAACACAGGACTTTATTTGGTTCCATGTAAATGTATCGGGCATTTGATCCTTTTGGAAGCGTTCAGCGTGACTGAGCGAAGATGGCACATCTTATTTATCGCCCAAGCATAGCAGCCTATGTCCTTTGGCAGCAAAGGCTGTTTGCCCGGACAGAAATCGTCATATATCACTAAATGCTTGTGAAAATATTCTTTTTCTTTATCCTGTGGTGTGTGTCTGTACGTGTGTGTGTGTGCGTGTGTGTGTTTCATCCTCCAAATGAAAGCAAATAATTATATCAAGCCTCTCATTTCTGAAAAAGCAGATATTTAGAACATACATCTTGTATCTCGACACTTGTTCTAATGGAATTAATTACAATTATGGTCCTTAAGAAACTTTTGTACATCCAACGAGAAAAAAACATCAGCCTCTTTCCCTAACGTGCAACGTTGTTTACACAACCATGACAGCAAATATTCAACATTTGTCCCGAATTGATTTACATATAGAATGATATAAAACGAATTTCACTTAAAATAGACAAGGCCTTGTTTTCTAGAGGCTCGTTTTCCTTTCTTCGATATCTAAGTAGGTGCCTATTTATGTGCTCAATAACTCTTATGTTAACAATTTGAGGCATGCTAACGAGCTTTATTGCTTTTTCAAACACGAAGGCATCTTATTTTTAAAAAAATAATTGATGGTAGTGTCTTACATTGAACAAAAAAAAATTCTCTGTTTTTGCCTACGTTTTTCTCCCCTCCCTTCTTCGTGAACGTTTTGATTTTTTTTCCTGATTTTGTTAGAAAGAAAATATATTTTGTCTTCCACAGACTTGTCGTCCTCCCTAATATAGTTTCATGATGATGTATTGAGGGCAGGTCAGTGGGTAACGAAAGAACGATTCAATTTTGGATTAGATACAGAAATTACTTTTCGATTGAGCACGAGTACAGCGTAAACAGAGGTATAAGTAAGTGTTTTTTAGTAGTTGTTATACGACTGTGAATAAAGAAAATTGTCATTGAAATTATCGTATGGGATATTCTTCGAGTATATATCATATAAGGCCCAACGTGGAAGGTAAGTATAATGCACTGTGTTTGACAATATATTGTTTCACAAAAAACTCGATAATTTAAAAATCAATCAGACATTTAATTTACATTTGCCGTTGGAAACACTGTGTTATCATTCCGTTCATAGATTGGGAAAATGTCATGGAAGACTTTTTGAGAATATTATGTATCTTTTTAGAATGCACTAATATCTCTACCAGTGATTACAGTCACTGAATGTGAGAATAACTTATATTGTCTGACAGGCCTGATACGCCAAAAGACTCTGAAATGCCGGAAAGTAAACGGAAAAGAACTTGCTTATCTATAGTCTGACTTTCAGGTATGCATCTAACCAGTTTTTCATATGTGTGCAATGGACAGTCAATCTGTACGAAAACACACACTTATCCTTTTTTCCTTTCCAACACTTGAAATATGAAGTTGAATTTCAGACAAAATTACAATTTAAGGAATATTATTCTATTTTCTAACTACATTTCTCAAAAAAAAAAAAAAGACACATAAGATTCCATCCCTTATTACTTTGCACCGTTTTCTCTTCGACTCAATTGAAGACGATTTGAACGACTCGTCGGAATAACAATCGTTGGGAACAACAAAATGACAATTGAAACTCGAAGACCTTTTTCTCTTGATCTCATAATTGACACAGGATTTTGTACTTATTTGCATTGTTTTGCTGTTTTTGGCAAAATTGTACAAACATAGTCGTGTTGAAAGCATTGTTGCTATTAATTTCGGGTTTTGCTAGTTGTAAACTATTTGATATTTTGACGTGCTGTACTAGAAAATGGTCTTGTTATTAATGTGTACTACGGTATTTCAAGGCTCTTGAAACAATCATTACTTATAATGTTTGATATTCCTTAATTTTATTTTTCACTCACTTTATGAAAAAAAATGAAACTGGAGAATAAAAGGGATATGATACTTGATATTGAAATATTGTAAATGGAATCGATGAAAAGTTTTCACTCTTTAATTCATCAAATTTAATTGAATAATCATATCTGAAAGAAGCAGAAGTAATAGAGGAATTTGATTATGTAATAATGACAATAATTTCATTTAAAGAGTGTACTCAAATCTCTCGTATATTTTTTTAAAAGTCATTTAAATATCATTTGTTTGCATAAAGAGAGAAGTTTCAATTAATAAAGGCGGAAAATTGTTTTTATCATTGAATGAAACATCAAAAATCATTGTCACCCTCTGTCTAAAGACGACCAGGTCTTCTGTTCTGAGTGGGACAGCAGCCACAGCTCATAACAATGTCTGAAGTCAATAATTGCGTTAGGTTCAGATTATAGTGAAGGAGAACTGCGCTCGTCACTCCCCTTTGTTGATGTCCTAATTATTAATACAAGTTTTCTGAAACAGACAGAAAGTATGTGAAATATCTGATTCATAATTGGTGAAACATTCTTAACACGAGGCATCAAGTCTTATAGTTTCACAAATAACATCTCATGAATAACTAAAAAGTTATTGAGGAGAAAAAAGCAACAGAATGTGTTAGCATTTGAAAAGATGGTGATGCGTCAAGATTGGTTTCATTTGAATAATCAAATTTCGACTGTTTAGGAATCCCAAATTTAGACATTTTTGAAATTAATAATTGGAAAACCTCAGCCAATTGGATGAGTGGCTTCATTGGGGAATACAGCCATTCTGAATGCAAAAAAATGTCTATCATTCCATCATGCGTACTCAGTGGCACTAGGATTGGGGAGGTTGGGGTTAATAACTATATTGTAGTTGAGACCAAAAAGCCAACGACGCAGCATTATGGATAAAAATGCATGGAAATATCCCCTGCAAATAAATATGAAGAGGCTATGTAAATATTTGAATGAAAATACCAACCATCATCAAACAATTGTACTTCTATAAGACGAAACAAAACCAGGATATTTTTCATAGATTTTACCGGATTTTTTGTTATTTTCTTCCGGATATTCAAAACTTTGGTGGCAATGTTTGTTCTTTTCATTTCTCGAGCGGAAGTTGTCCGGAAATGTTGTCTTAAATAGAACAATGTTTCAGAAAGATGGTTTATTTTATATTTTAAATTTCTGATTCTAAATTCAGCAGCAATTATTCACTTTTCTTCTCATGTCTGGATTTCTAAAAAAACATTACGCTTCGACAATTTCCGTTAATTTTCGGAGAAATGATTATGCATTATGAAGAGAGAGAGAGAGAGAGAGAGAGAGAGAGAGAGAGAGAGATAAAGGGTAAAGAAGAGAGAGAGACGGACAGACAGAGAGAGACAGAGAGACAGAGAGACAGAGAAAGAGAGCTGCAAAGACGCAGTCATATAGTAAAGGGACTTACAGTCAGGAAGGGGATACTTGAAGTTGGCGAACATTGGAAAGAGACATGCCTTGAGAGAAGGGGAGGGGCAGACGGGAAGCAAAAAAGATTGACAGACAAGGAAAAGGGAGACATAAGAGGCAAGAACAATGACCAGATGGACATAGAGAGAGCAGAAGGTTGAAAGAAAAGAGATTGACTCAGAGCACGGAAAATGGAGACAGACAGAAAGAAAGAGATCGACAGGGACTGTGATTATCAGTGCAATCAACTTTTTTGGCCCAGCTCAAGCAGGTTTAGAGAAATATAAAATCATTGAAGTGACGAAAAATGAATCTAAAACAAAGCCTTTCATTTTATGGAAATACTTTCAATGACTATCCGTCGAATGGCAACTACAAGTGCTTGTCAGATCCTTTCATCATGAATGAACAGGTTGGTAAAATATTTAATGATAGAATTACTGCTCAGGAAAGAGAAATACGTTGCGTTACTTTTTAGAAATGTATTCTTTATTAAACAACCCTGATACTCAGACTATACATCACTTCTTTTTCTGCCATCTTTTTTTTTTCATCTTACATTGTGAATTTGAGTGAAAAAAACAGCTGAAGGTGAAGAAGATACAAAAGCAGATAGGAACGAAAACAAAATTGGTCTCCCTGCATCGATAAGTTTAGTACATATGGACGGCCGATCTATCTCCCTGTTGGCTTCTCTGCAGCACAAATATAGAAGATCACTCTATGAACTGTTTATTAGCTTAATGATTTCTCTCCGGTCAAGCTAATTGCCTATCACCGTTGAAGATAGCCTAAACCACTTTAACTTTGGTTCAAATTGAAATTATTTCTTTTGTAAAATTCTCAACCCGATTATAATCAACGCAATACACCTGCTGCTTGAATACAGACTGGTGCACGTTTATCACAGTCATGTCTGTAATATTATCAAGTAATATTATACAGAGGGAAGCTCAGCGGCTGACAAAGAAGGTGTCGTTGAACGGCTAACAGGGAGCTTGTATTCACGGATATATAAAATGTACAGGGATATCAGGACTTTATAGCTTTTTACTTCATTCCTATTTACGTTTAATTTTGAGAGGATCGGAGAAATATCATACTTACGCGTGTATGTTCTTTATTATTCATTATTCCAAGCAAGTTCGAGAAAAACTGACAATCAAAAAGTATTTTGAACAGTGAAAACTCTGATATTTGTTTCTCTCTTGGTGCACTGGGCAAATTATTTCCCTTTGGCCATTGATAGAGGCATTGAGAAAGATAGTAAAAGGTAAAAGTTAGATAAATTCATATCTTCAGATGATATGGATTCAGCAGTTATTACTGTTCGATTACATATAATCAAAAGTTCAACTACGTTTGACTTTGGTGGAACACAATATCATAACTTGGGAAACGTTCGCAAAAAATACATCTGATTCAAGATTTCGGTCTCATGGTTTCACTGATCCAATACATGTTTTGATTTTACACTTCAGAATAAATTGTAAAAAATTGGAAGAAAATATTGAAGGATTTGGTTTTGATGTAGGAGGAAAACTGTCATTGAATTCATAACATGATATTCAGATATTTTATTGCCTCGAGAGATAAACTGAAATTCAGTCGATTGCGTGATTTTTGTTGAAAAACATTTTAATTTCTGGACTGGATATATCGTTTTAAATAACAAACCAAGATGCATTCACTGTTCACAAACGATTACACTTTGTTGCCCTCAATAAACACTTTCCAATTATAAGCTGAAAACAAAATTATTCTATGGTGTTGGTAGCCCACCGGTTCGCATCATAAACATTAAAATCGATGAAGACTGTTTTAATCCGGCACAATCATCGCAAATAGATCACTGATATATTCATCAGCTTTCTTCATATGTATGTTTCATGTTTTTTCTCACATAATACGACTCGAAACAAAATCAATCAGCTAATACGATAATGCATGATACAACCAGGAATGTTTAGAAAATTTTGACTTGGGAAGAATATTTTTTTCCTTCATATAAAATACCAAAATACTTGGGGTCTACCTTCTTAACTAATTTGGCACATTCCAATTAAAGAAAGAAAAAAATACAAATGGAATTAGATGATGCACTGATAAGATTTTGAATTTTCTAGGTGAAAATAAGAGCAAAAGTGTTCCATGAAAATTGGTTTGATACTTCTAACTCATGATTATCCAATCTGTATAGATATACATGATAACAGGAAAATACGATAATGCAGTTAGTCACTCATCACTGATCAAGGTCTACGAACGTCGATACGATGCCAGACTAATAAAGGTGTACCGTGATGATTACTGAAATACACTACAAGATATTTCCTTGAAAGTTCCATTCCCTTTGTTCTTTGTTCATGATGAATCAGAACAAAATACTGTCTTTTTACTCAGTCTTATTACCTGTTACTTCTCACTAGTCCAAAGTTGGAAAAATCAGTTTTCACTTTCATCCAAAAAACAGCATTAGGATTTTCGGAGTGAGTCATGCAAGGAGCTAGTTTGTCATGGTTGAATAGTACAGCCATAAACTAGCATCATATCGTTTGATAACAAATTCTGACAGGGACAATAGAGTATATCATTAACTGACTATTACATAGCTGCATAAGGTTCAATGCATAGCACAAAAATTGTCCAAGACTCTAGACTAAATCAATTATCATAAAAAAATGGAAGATGTACTTTCTATCAGACGTGATATTTAAGTGATGAGTTATACGAAATAGAATCATATATGAAAAATCAATCTAATTTAATGCAGAATTTTTTTTCCACAAGCCTTGAATTAATCATGTTGATTCTATTGTCTGGATCACTTGCAGAATATAAATATCCAAATCACTATTATTATTTCATTTTTCCTCAGCTGTGTATTGTCCTGCAATTCGTAAGATGTTTTTCTAGGGACATTTCCATCCGTCTATATCCAACTTTGGGAAAACAGGTTTGCCAACACGAATTTTGAAGCTATATTTGCAAAAAGAAAGTGCTAAAAGGTGCTGAATAGACGGATTGCTCAAGGTAACACATTCGATTATTGCATGGTCCCCAATACAAGGACATTGGTCACTGACTTGAACACTCCTGTTCTTCACTCATCCCGAAAACTCGGAATAAGAGACTTGCTCTATATAACTGAATATAACTGAATATAAAATTTCTCCAATCTGCAAGAAACTAATTGCATATTGATTTTGCTGTATTAATAAGCCCAATTTATATTTTGAATAGTTTGAATGATTTTAAAAGAATGAATAAATTCAAAAAGTGTCTGTAGAAAAGAGCTGAATTAGGAGCTAGAAATCAAATGAAGTAAAAAGGGCATAGTTTTTCTATGAAGAGTATCATCTTGATGTATGACATATGGATGTCATTGTAGCTTGACATTTATCCCCACCACAAAATATTGAATTATAATCGAAAAGGAATTCAACAGTAAGAGATCAGTAAGTATAACTAGAGACATGACACGCTGTTCGCACCAGTTTTATTTAGTGTTCATCCATATTAATATCTAATCTGTTTTGTCGGTTTTGACTTCGTACTACATACCAACCAACATATTAAATCATCCATGGATTTAAAAGACGTACACACAAAAAAATTTCGAGTTGATTCTCTACCAACATTCAACTGAAAACTTGTACAATTTTTTCCAGTATCCTTAAAATTAGCTTTCCCCAGGTTGTATACCATTTCGCTTTCATAGATTTTTTTCCCAACAAATTATGAATTCAATATCCTTATATACATAACAAAAATGTACCAAACCACTTTCTAGCAGGTACTGATACTCCTATTAGCTTTTCCATTAATATACTAAAAAAATCTCCCAACCCGCCAAAGTATCTATCAGTCAGAGGAAAGGACTAGAGCCTAATGTTTCCCTTTTGTCCTGGTTCCATTCACCCTTAAAAAGGCTGGATACCTCCGTTTTTGTTACTTAACTCCCCTGACATCAAAACTAATTAACTTATTTTGTTTTCGATTATCATTTGTCCTTTTTTTTATATTCATTCCAACATACTTTTTGAATATTTTATAAAGGGTTAAAAATGTTTGGTCATGATTTCATTGAATTATCTAAAAATCACACTAATCTAGTGTAATTGACTGACCATTCATACGAATAGGGAATCAATTTGGGGTATAAAAGGACAGAGACAGCAGTAGCTTAAGCTACTTTTAAATTTTAATCATCAGAATGATAATGTAGTTCTGTAAAATATATAAGATGGAATATTGCTTGTTCTTGAACGCATCATACGATACAGAACTGAGGAGGACATTGGTAATCAAACAGTTCCTCGGGAACTATTTGATCTTTGATTTCGATACCCGAATTTCGGAATGTTGCATGAGTTCAATTGTTTTTGAACTTCAATCAGAATCCCTATAGTGAACATTACCTCATATTCTGAATTCTCCTCCCTTCCTCTCCTCTTTTTTCTCTTTCTCTCTCTTTTTCTCTCTCTCTCTGTCTATATATATATATATTTATAAATATACATATATATATATACATATATATATATATATATACATACACACACACATGTATATATATATATATATATATATATATATATAGATAGATAGATAGATTGATAGATAGATAGATAGATAGAGAGAGAGAGAAAGAGAGAGAAAGTGGGAGAGAAGGAACGTTTAGAATTCAAATTTCATACGTAACATCATGATAACAAACAAAACATACCCCATTGTTCGGTGTCAAATATATCCCTATTTTTGCTCAAGCACTTGTCAGCAAATAGCTTTTTGTCTCTGCCCTATTTATCATTTTTCATTAGATACATTTCTGTTTCGACCACTCTTCCGGAAAAACATCGTATGTTTCAGAACTTGTCATTGAATACAGTTTTGCTTCGTCAGACTTCAATAAAAGATTTTATGTTTTACCACTTTTCTCTTTTTGTTAAAAAATTCTATTTTCATTTCATTGCCTCCCAGCAAATACTATCCTTATTAGTTAAACTGTAACTCAGAGATGAACCAGTTACTTTGACCGACTGATCTCTATTTATTGCGTGCCATAACAAAAACACATGATAAATCATAATGATGACAGATGGTACTCAAAAATGGACGTTGCTAGTTCGGGGTCTGCAAGATGAACCCACAATGTGATTGATATCAGGTCAGTTTTGAATTATCGTTCTTGATCTCGTCTTTTTCATTCCCTTCTTTACACACTCTCTATTCTTAGACAACCCAGTCATTCACTATGTCATTTTTAAGTGTATACTTCGGAGATGTTCAAATAAAGCAGAACAAAAAAAATCAATAAAAACCTTACATGACCGACATCTTTTGACTGCAAAGCATTTTGATAGTTATTGTCTAGAAAAGTGAAAATTGGTGATCAATGAATAGTACCTCTCTTGCCTTTTGTTCGACGATTATCATTGAAGAGAAAAGTCTAATAACAAGAATAAATGTAACACAAAATGAGGATTCATTATTACAAAAACTCACGTTGTAAATTAGACTCCGAATAAAAATTGTTCTGATGGCTTGAATTTAAAGTCTCATACATCAATCAATGCAGCTAATAGACATGACGCATGTATACTTAGCAAGCAAACTTGACGTCCAAGAAACCTATGTTGACAGTTTCTGTGGACGTTTTTCAATATATCTCAGATATATGATCGAAAGTACAGGAAACCTCATTATTGATTTATTTGACGATGTGATAAATGCTTGAAGATGAAGAATGTGCCAGTTTTTTTCAGTAGGTTGGAACAGGGAATGAATCAACTTTTTTTTATTTCGATGGCAGATTTATTACGTGAAGAGCAAGGATACAAATTTGTTCATAGGACGTTGGAGAAGTTTAACATTTTTAAAACATTCATTTTATTGGACACAGTATTAGTATTCGCCTTGCATATATTTTAGTTTCTTTGAGATGAATCTGCGAGCAATGAATGAATGAAGGAAAAAGCTGTAATTCATGGAGTTAATTCAGGATGACATGATTATAAATCTTGACTGAATAGCTGTATGGCGTGTTAAACTATGTGTAACTTCAAGTTTTGGCCAAATTTATTTTTCTGGAATCAAGCAGTATGTTAGTGATGGTCTGTAAAATAGGTATCTGAATGACGAAGGATTAACTATTGTTGCAATCGAGTAATTAAATGAAGAGTCCAATGGGCGATGAATTGTCCATCGGAACATGCACACATGCAAACACCCCGAGCACACACACACACACACACACACACACACACACACACACATATATATATCCGAATTCCATATGCCAAAGTTTTTCTGATTCGATTTTTTTTTTGTATTGCCTTCAGCTCCATCTATTTTGACTCAATATATGAGGCTTTTTGTCCTGTAAGAGGTGTTCTCAATGTAACTCATATGTTCAGTTATGAATGACGGAGACGATCCACAATTTTTCTAGTTGTTTAACATGTTCCAAAGAACAGCCGTGAGAGTAAAAGGCAGATTTATTTCTGTTTTGTTCTTGATCTAATTTGTTAAATAGTTTGAGTGTTCTGCTGCTCAGAAAAAACACAAATTGTCTTTGAGTAACGTCTTTTAATCAAAAAGGAAGAGAAAAAAGCTCATGTTTTGTCTATGAATTTTCTTATGACTTGTTATACTAGTCATCCAACCATTTTTGTGTAATTTGACTGATCATTAGCAGCTCAGTATCAGCTACATCAATTGAAAGGTGACAGTTTACCAATTTTAGTTTAGTGTTCTGATTATTTCAACAACATTCCAGGGACTCCTAATGATACATTTCTAGTCAAGTAAGCCAGTTTTTCCCATTTTAAAGATTGGCATAACTCGATCTACCTTGTCCCGACTATTTAGCGATGTGCCCAACTTATCCTCACTGGATAATCAATTACTATTTGCCACCAGCTGCTCCTAATGTGTTGATAACCTGTTATCACTCTGACCTTATCTTAACAGATATCAAGAAATATCCCTGATGTATTTTGCAGAAATGTATTGACGGAAAGCATAGCAAGTTACCACCACAAAACTATTCGTTCATGGCAATAATTTTTCTCCCAGAATGGAATCAGGACTCAGCTGAAACGGGATCCATCACAATCATCACCATCAGTCTTTCAGCATCCATTGTAGAACAAAAACTCTCGCCAATATTTGATAAATCTCTTCATAATGCATGCATTTCGTTCGATTCTTATTCATTACACCGTAATATATCCTATTGGTCATATTTTCGCCTACGACCTCTAGCAGCCAACTTTGTGAATCGTGATGACGACTGTTGTCCAAGATTCTTGCAGCATAACCTAACCATGGCTATTCGAGTTTTCTAAAGGATTTTCTGGTGTTTGTGACTTCCATTTATTCATAATCTAATAAACTGTGCTGCTTCCATGTAGGTTGAGCATGATTCATTCATGTGCACGTTGCATGGTCCCTTGCTTTAGGGTCAATTTTTGGTTAGGGTCCATGTATCAGCTCGATGTGTGAATATTGGAAGCATTTATTGGCTGTATACCCTTTTCATTGAGTTAATTGGATTTCTTTTTGCCTGGAAGGTTTTGGGTTGCCCTACCAAAAGTTTGCTATCGAGAATTGATTTTCAGCCGATCACTTCTCATTTTTAGCATATGGAACTGTACAGTCGAAAAAAAAGTCACATATACATTTGTATACTAACAATTTTACCAGCGTACTTGCTATAACCCATGACAATACAACAAATAAAATCCGATTTTTCTGTTACATTGTTATTTTTTTTTGCTCTTCATTGGTTTTGCATCGGGTATGACGTGAGTTTCAAATACCCTCTCCTATAAACGTGATAAATTGCCTCAAAAGACTAATTTAATCACCCTTTTATTCATATGAGCGTTGCATTGTACAATAGCAATGCAGCTTAAGCTCAATCACTGTTTCAAGACTACTTGCAAGATTTAAGCACAGGAGTCTCAAACATAGGATCCGTACAATATGCGATTTTAGCAACATAGGTGATAACTGGAACTGATATGGATATATTTACCCAAGCATTTTATCAAGCTAAAAGTACGTCACTCCAATATACAAACATATATATATATATATATATATATATATATATATATATATATATATATATATATATATGTTTATATATATATGTATAAAATTTAAATATACAATTTTTTTATCTCTAAAATAATTCTATCGTAACCCATTTTGCTGTCATGGTGACATCATCTTCCCAAAAAGATAACTTTATTTGTCATTATAATTACACTTCGCTAATTCACAATCTCATTATGAATTTATCTTCTTATGGTTCTTCACTTTATGTAATTATTGTTAGCTACAAACCATAAGGCAGATATTCAGCAAAACTATGAACATTTGTTTGTCTTAGCTCTCGATTCGGTTTGATTAGCTGACATCACACTAAAGGATTGCAACAAAACATGAAATTCGCTCATGAGTTGATTTCCATGGGAAGACGATTATCAATGTAGGTCGATCCTTCTGTTTTTATCTTGAAGACTTTTATCGAGGTTTAACTTATTCTTCATCAAGCCTCCTTCGAAAGTTTCAATTGGGAACCCAAAAATGGCAGTGTCCCTAAAGTCTCTGATCGTATAAAAATTTCTATTGAGTGATTAACGAGCTTTTTTTAAAAGAAAAATTGTTCGTTCTGATTTCCATGTGTTTTTACAAATCGTATAATTTTCGTTTCCCTTCCAAGGGAGCTCTACCAAATGCACATTGGACAGATCCCTCCATGAGCATGAAATGAAATCTACCTGCAATGGTCGATTTTTCCACCATTGGAATTCTTTTGAGTTTATTTTTTATTCTCTTCGCACCAGAATGTAGAAACTAATAATGAAATAAGGATTTATTCACCACTTTCTCTGTTACATATTCCCTTCCAACCCTTATCATATGTCTGTGTCTTCCATTCATCGGGACCATACTAATAAGAACAGAGATGACGTCGTTTCATTTAGTTTTAGATGGACTGTCTTTTCTATACGGACATTGACAGGTTAATGCTTCTTAATGCAGAATTCACAATGTTCATCCATAGGAATTTTCAGAGCAATATCTACTGGTTCTTTATCTATTTACCTATCAATCTACATGATATTCATTTCCCCCCGATATACTTTCATATTTATCCAACTATCTATCAATCGATTCTAGTTTTGATTTATATTCGTCAGTATCTTCATGCATGTCTGATATCGTGTTTTATTTTATTGTATCAGCCAATCTATCAATATATCTTCCAATCTCGAACATCAATTACGATCTGTATCCATCTCTGGCTTTCTTTCTCTCTCTCTCTCTCTCTCTCTCACTCTCTCTGTCTCTGTCCGTCTCTCTCTGTCTCTCACTATATATATATATATATATATATATATATGTTCAGATAATTCTACTTTCGTGCTGGCTGATATGTTTCCTTATTCTCAATCTGTATTTTTATTAAATAGTGAATGCCCTCTTTCAATCTGCGTACTATTGGACCTACTTGCAACCTTTTTTCTCTAATAGACAGTTTTACCTCACACGTATTATTACCTGAATTCCAATGTATGAGCGATTTATCTAACCTGTATTTGGCAAGTTTCGAACTTGTATCTCTCTGTTACACATAGTGACTTTGGATAAACAACATTTGCTACAGGAAAATCATTTCTATAATCAAGTTCCATACAATCATCCACCCGATTCAAAAAAGGCACAATATTATAAATTTGAAGGAATAAGAATATAATAGATGAATCAGCGTTTCGTCCTCATGTGTCAATTCTCAAAACACTCATAAACACAGCCCCAAAATTTGGTGCTGTTTATTACAATTGAGCAAGAGTGTGGAAATTTTCAATTCAGAATTGGGACTGCATCTTCAATCGTACAATTTTCTCACAAAATGAATGATTGCATTGTTACAAATCAATGAAAACAATCAACATCACTCGGTGTAACAGGAGAATGAGAAATTTGTAACGAGTCAGATCTTGGCCAAATATATGAGTGCTTAAGCTTCTACTAACTGAGTTTGTTCAATTCATTTCCATGTATAAATTCACATCTGTATCCATCGTTTAAGTTTCTAAGTAAACTATTTGGAAAACTTGCAACCGGTTGTGATTCCAAGGTAAATTATGTGGATGGCCTTTTTTCTCCGTTTAAATTCGATCCAACATTTTGATCACTTAGAAGTTACACACATGGAATTGGGTAAAACTGTTCGCTATGCTTTTTTGTTAGGAATACATAGAAATAACGTCATCATTATTGTTTAGAGGTTTTAAGGGAGATCATTAAACAAGATATCCTTCAGTTTCGACCTTTATTGTAGAAAAACGAAAACAAAAACCCCATTATCTTGCGTTGTATTTCTGAAGATAGAAAAAAATGTCTGTTATTGATATTCACTTTTGAAATTGGGGAACAAATCCTTTTGTCGGGGAACACCTGAGGATAAAGTTGAAAAAATATTGTCCTCGATTCTGACACCAAAAATAGAGGAAAAAACTAATTTTTATATCGACCTCCGTAAGTGAAGAATCATATTTGATTTTGATACCCCAAAACAAAAGAAAATAATATTGCCTTTTCATTTTTCCCTCAATAATTGACCTATCCCAACCTGGTAAGGTGTGGTTTACAAAGTAAATGTCTTTACATCAAGTATAACAGCCTCTGAAGACGTTGGGCAAAAAAATTATTGAAAATTTTGATAAACCAATCGTTTTTTCTCTAGTCGTGAGAAAACCTCAACTCAAATTGTAGTTGTCTTTCTAAAATAGATTTTATGCAAATTGTCCATTGAGTTTACACATTTATTATGGTGATGGAATCTATCAACACTATCCACATTGCATTGTTTTAAAAGCTGCAAATATTTTGTTTCTATTCTCATTCGATTTACGTCATATCGACATTACTTTCACACAACATATCTTCTTTCTATTATAGTCTACATTTATTGTAGATACAGCGCAATCGCCAATCTATGAAGAAAAATGCCTAAAATATGACTGGTTGTAGTAGACATGCAGGGTTAAAAAACGAAGTTTACTCCAAAAGAACCAGTGATTTGCTAAAAAGGGGAAAATTCATGAGCTAATTGGTATTTGGTCATTTTAATCGAATTGCTGCAATTGTCTTTGTTCACTGTCTTAATCATTTTTTCAACTAAAAAACTGAAAGAAAATAGAAAATAGTTTGTTAATTATTTCAAACTATGACTTCTTTCAAAAAAGAAGATCAATGTTCTCTGTTCGATGAGAAAATCTAATAAAGATCCCCAAACATTTGTCAATATTTTCACAGGAATTGAGGTCAGTGAGCAATGATCAACAAAATAAGCTCGCTGATTGTTGTTAATTGGTTCAATACTATGAAAATATAAGTTAATTCAATTATTGTCAAACTCCAGGGTTTAATTTTTACTGAACCGTACCAAGTACAAGGGCAACTTCAACCCCAACATAGGGTTGTTCAGTGAAATGTAGAATACATATTTCCGAACCAAGATTTGTACTCCCAAACATCTGATTCCCAGGAGACCGTGTTCCTGTTGACAAGTCTAAAAAATACTAAAAAGTCCAATATATATATGTATATATATATATATATATATGAATCCAAGTTCTTTTCAATTGAGTAGAAAAATATATTCTTACCTTGTTTTCATTATGTGCACAATAGAGAGTTGCTGCAATCATACTTAGTTTGAATCAAAGTTAGAATGGGTTAAGACCCCAGAGCAGCAGCTCACTTCTCCAAGACATATGACCCTAGGCTGTGGGTCTCAACATTGCAAATTGATATATAATATTACCGTTAATTTTATCTCGTCAAAATAAAAACTAAAGTAAATATAAGTTCAAATTGACCGCTTTGAAATGGATTGGATATTCTCTACTTACCCTGTACTTTCTTTTAGGTGATCCTGTTTATCAGGTGGAAAGGAGCCGTGTATGTTCATCGAATCCAATGCTTGAAGCAAATCGATAGAATCACTTGAAATATTCTGATGCGTACGGTATTTTCCAAAGAAAACAGATGTTTCTTCCAATCGTGTTTCGTTTTTAGACAACGATAAGTTTGTGGTTTATGTAAATTCTGCTAAAAAAAATAACAAACAGATTATACACATAGATTTTGGACAGAATAATTCTACGTATTATACAAAGAATACTTCTGAGGAACAAAATAATCCCTTCTCGAATCTGTTATTATTCAAATTATGTCAGCGTCACGGAAGATCCTCATCTATTAAAGAGACAGCAACAAACCTAGCCTAAAATTATAGTAAGTTGTTCGTCATTCCTCATGCAAATGCAGTAAGATTCCAGCATCATCGATACGGAACAAGGCTGAAAAGGTAGAATATTACACGATGATTTCATTGTACAAAAAATGCAAATAAAACTGATGTTGCCAACTTGAAATATGACTTAGCATAACATCAGACTTTATGTAGTTACCCAAAAAGAAATCAATTTATTTACGATCTTAGCTTTCTATAATCTCCGATGATAAAATACAGGTCCATACAGGAAAAGTAATGCGTTTTAGCCTCTCGTCTGTAGGGATTATTTTAGCTCTGAAAGTTTCTCAGCCCTATTTTTTTTTTTTTGTTATCTCGGGAAAGAGAGAAGGAAATCCGAAAATGAATGTATGAAACCTGCCATAATTTACAATTGTGAAACATGGGAACAAACTGAACAACCAGAAAATAAATCCAGAAGAGCCAGAAGAGGCTAAAGTGAAATGTTGAAGATAACTCCAAGTGATAGAAATAGATTATGGGATCGGAGCAAAAAGCGAAAAAAAAATATACATACATATGTAAAAGACAAAAATGGAGATGGGCTAGACAACAGAAAAGAAGGAATTATAATGGGTGGTTCAAAAGATTGAAAGATCAGTGCTAATCGGGCAATAAACGCAATAGAGAAAGACTAAGATAAAAAAGACATAGGAAATAAAAAAGATGGAATGGAGACAGAAAGATTATGTTCGTAAGCTGAGGGAAGAATGAATATCAATCCATTATGCGAGCAGAGAAGGCTACGGAAGTACGTTTTTAGGCATCTCAAATTTATTCCTTCCAATGGTCTTTGTTCAAGTTAAATTCTGTACATGTAATACTGCATAATTATCAAGTTGTACAAAAAGTAACTGCATTGTAATAAGAGTACAACTGGAAAACATAAAGGCAGTTTATGCCAGCGTGTGATAATATTGTTTGTACCTGAAATGTAAACATCATTTTTTTAGGAGTCAATATATCCTTGAAACGACTGATGCCATCGTTAAAGATTACTTCCTTCCTTATTTATCGTCTATTCTCGTTAAATGTGCGTCTATTTCCTCGTCAAAATCCACCGAAGAATCACACGAACAGGAATAGGTCTCTGATATTTATCAGACTCAGTTTGGTAATGTGTAAGATTCAACAATTGGACATCAGCAGAGGAAAAAATATCTCCGCATTCATTATCTGCTTGGTAGTTTCAATACCGAGAATTGTATTCTGTAAGTGAAATTATTACGACCGATTCATAGTAATTGGGACATGGACTGTCACCTCGGTTGCTAATTGCTGGAGGGCTCTGGTCATCCGTCTGAAAAACACCGGAGAATCGCTGATGTGGTGTTAGATTAATTAAGAAATTTTTAAAATAATGTATGTTGAAACTAATTGAAAGAAATGTGATATCCTCACAACTTGATTCGTTCCATCCGTTTTGATTCAAATATTGGTATGTATTGTCAATATAATTGTGTAACTTCATCTATATGTATCATCTCCCATTGTAAATAATAAAAATAATGATATATTCACTGCATTGCATCCTCAGTGGGAACTGAAATTCAGCTTGGCCTTGGTACCAGGAAGTCTACAGCAAGTGATGAACCTCATTTACGACTTTGATTCCAAAGACTATATTCAATTTTCAGTGAGTCCTTGATCCAAAATCATTCCTTGATGGTTTTAAGTGTAATTTTTCCGAAGTTATTCATTCAATTCAAAAGTATTATCAATATTTCGTTTGCAAAAATTGGAATTGGAATCCTCAAAAAGCATCGAAAATCACTGTTTGACATAGAACAAAACATAACTGGTTGGTAACTCGAAAGAAACAAAGTTTCTTTGGGAACATGTTGTGCTGGAGATGATTGAACAAGAGAATTTCAAATGGGGTTATCAAAGTGATTTCTCGTTTTTTTTCTTGTTAAGCAGTGATCACAAACATTTTTCAATATTCGGAGGTAAAGCTTTGTCATTGCTGATAATCAAGTGAGAGATCAATCCACACTTATATTTACATCACAAATTGAACTATTTCATTAAACCTTTTTTAGGAAAGGGTTTGGAGATCCTAGACCAAATTCGGAGAAAAAAAATTAGATTATGAAAACATCTCCCCCCCCTGTCACTGTTGACTGAAAACGCGACACAAACATAGCCAGGCAGATAGACAGATCAACATCACAACTTGAGGAACCCATATTGGCAGTCCAGATGCATGCTTTGGGTTTTTGTTTCGCAATAGATGGATAGTGACCGGAATCACTTCAAAACTGAAGAAAACATTTTGAATATATTGATAGTTCCCCTTGATTGTTTTCAATATATATTATACATTTTGCAACACCTTTCTTTCTCAAAATCATGAGAAAATCGCAAGAAATCTTAATTTTTCTGAGTGATACAATATATTTTAATTACTTTTTCAATTAAATTTCAGATTGATAGATTCGTTGTTGGCAGAGGATTAATTTTTCTTTGGTAAATCTATTGATTGTTAACAGTCGTGATAGAAATTGAAATTTAGCAACTTGGGGAAATAAAATCCCATCATACTAATTTTTTATTCATAAATTTATTATCTTCATTATGACAGATCGTATATTATTAGTCCTAATTGACGTCTTCACCATGTCAGCTTTTCCTTTCATATCACTTTTAGCGGATCTATTCTTCCGTACATTAAATGAAATTGTAAGTATTAAAAAAAATCACCACAACTATTCCTTTTATTTTGTCTTATGTTCCTACGGCTACCAAGCTGTTAACGTTGAATAAAATAGAAATTGACACAGGCGTCGATTTCTATTTTAACAGGCAGGGGTGAATAATTGGCATTGAAAAGGATACGTTATAAGATGTATATTAGTGGCAAACTTGTTACTGGATGGGTATTCAACCGATGAAAGAAGTGCTATAATAACCACCATTTGTGATGTGAAACCTTCTGTATGATGCAAATGCCAGATGAAACATTTTGCCACGGATAAAGATGCTTGATCTTTCCAAAAATGACACAATGGATAGAGTTGTAGCAAGTTATGTAAGATACTTTATAAAAGGTGATATCATTTGGGTGGGATAAACGAAACAATTGGATAGTTTCATAATTTTACAACGAATAGAGTCTATAAATAACAACCAAGTCTCCATTCGATTACGATGGTCAGATTTAGGAGAAAGTGGCATACACTCTGTTCACACTTTAGTTAAAGAATGTCGTTGGTTCTAACCAGTGATCAACATAGTCTAAACAACAACGAAAAACATTTTGTATACGATGTCTTTTTTGTCGGATGATTAATGAGGTTTATGGCTGTGTATTGTTGTATAGCAACCATATATTTATTCATCATGATTCACAGCACACACACACACACACACATGCACACACACACACACATACATATATTTATATATATATATATATATATACGCACACACACGCACACACACACATATATGTACATGTATATATATATATGTGTGTGTGTGTGCGTGTGTGTGCGTGTGTGTGTGTGTGTGTGTGTACGCAATGAATCGTATTTACTTACCTATCGTGAAATTTTCATCGCTTGGGTGAAACAATGTGTGCAGATATAAAATATACGGAGGAAAACGAAGAAAATCCTTTGCGGGTCCACATTTTACTTTTTTTCTTCTTTGGCATCTTCATCCCGGATGTTTCATGCAACTCAATATTGATGTCATTCAAGGAATGTTGAAAGACATTGCAAATGACTGCAAGCTACTGTCAATCGATTTCTTATCAAAATAAGGACGGTTCCCGAGAACACTATTCAGCATATCGATGACACTATTATCATAACCAGTATATAGATAAAATTCCATTTGAACCATGAGAAGTTACACACACGTGCACGCAGGCATAGGCACACACACATACATATATATATTGGCTTGTTTTATTGCAGAGCATGTCATTCTGTGTCATAGATAGGAAGTTCTGTCATCTTATCTCGCAGAAAGATATTTCCATAATATCTTCTTCAAACTTCATTTGCATGCTTTAAGGAGATTGCTACTTGATATACAATAAATTGTTTTTTTTGTAAAATGTTATCAAATGTTTGAATTCTTGAGTTAGAACATTGATGTTAAATGTTGAGAATAACTGGGGTAAAATTGAGATAGCACGTAGATAAGGGTCATTTCTTAAATTTTAATTGGTTCGACTTCTTGATTTCACCACTAATATTCGGTTGATTTTACTATATAATCTTACAATAGTCAATTTTTTGGCTTAACATCTTCAGTTTTTTTAATTTTTTGATTCTATCCATGTAGTTTCCCCTTTTGCTGTCATAAAGAAATTTAACGTTTGATTGATTGAGAGGGTGACAATTTCAAATGTTATCGAGGGAGGCAGAAGAATAGTGAATACTCTGGGAACTCAGAAAAAGAACAAAACAAATTAGACGAGAATCGTAGAAGTGATATGCGACTTTATTGATACCAGCTTGTCAGAAATAGATAAAACAGAATATAAGCTGACTTGGTACATCATAAAAAGCCTACCTTCAAAATATTTTGGAACAAAGCAGTAATTGATTTTACTTTTGATAACAGTCACTATAGTTGCATATCCCTTTTGAGCCAAATCGGGCAAAGGTCACCATAGGTAAACAGCTTATTAGCTGCCATGCCATGTTGCATATTATAGTGCAAGTCCACAGGGGAAGTTCTTCCCTCCCTTTTTGTCGATATTGGGAGCATCCAGAGGCAAGAGATGCTCAGTTTGTTTGAAAACAAGCAATTCTGCAGGGGTAGTCACCAAACCTGGTAAAGGTACTTGGCATTCCCAAACAGTCACTTATCTTGATACGAACTAGGTTTGACGCCGTTCAACGTCAGTAATCATACGAAAACCTGGTCATGCTGTGCGATAATTCTTTATTAAATATTTCCTGAATTGTTTCAGATTCATTTGATTACATGGTACATAATATTACAGGCAATAGTTGAATGTACATCCGACATGGGAAAGGGATTACTCTAAACAATGATTCAAATAGGTAGTTATAAACGTTGATATAAGGATAACGATAGATGAAATGAACAGATACGAGGAAACCAAATAGGGTTTTAATAACTTATATTTGGAACTCACAGATTTTCTAGATTCCAAAAGTGAGTTTTAAATGCATACACTCCACTGAAATGGAAGTATTCCCCCTTACTATTACCGTGTATCAATGAATAGGACCAAGCTACCCACTGATTGCAATACTGATTTCCATCTCATACTCTTATATCCTTTCTCACAGGCATTCAGTCATGCGATTAGCTGGATTTTCATCAGTACACAATGAATTCGGCAGAAAAAAATGGCTGGAGAACATGTCTGTTTCGGGACATATTTACATTGCATAAATATGTGTTAGGATTGATTTTCCTGTACGAACTAAATGAAAGAATAATCCTGATGTCTTATGGATATATTCTAAAAATATTATAGGGTTATTGATGTCTGATTCTTGTGTGCAAATAAACAGTAAAACATTATTCAGAAATGATTGATCATCCGTTTTTAACGTGAAATACTTTTTAAAAAAAATTCAAGTATCAACTATGACTCAGTAATCATCTTTTTGGGACGCTACCTAAAAGAAAACAACAACAAACAAAAAAAACCCCCTCATACATTCAATTTACTATTGTGGGGGTAATTTACACAAATACCACGAAAGTTATGGTTATTCAAATCAGAACATCACCATCTTTGTCATATCTCTCTATTTTGTGCGTCAAATAGTCAGTGAACTTGCCTAATTTGTTACACCTTCTCACTTCCTACCGCCATTGTTTCGAATACTATGTTGAGAGTTTTTCTCTGACATCTGAACTTCATAATGGATTGATTGATACCATTTACTCCTGTTTTTTCTCCTTAACATACTGTGCTACCTTATGATCTCTCTATGAGATGGTGAGTTTTTTCCACGTTGAATTGGTTTCAGTTTGAGGGCTAATCTTAGGGGTATGTTCTATGTTCCGGCTCTTTAGGCGATTATCAGAATGATTTAATTGTTGAATACTCCTCTTTTTAAGATTAATGGGATTAAAAAACTGAATTTCTCATTATTTTGAGGATCAAATTCGTATTTCTTTTCTATATTGAATGAAGTTGTCTATTTCCATCAGTGATGCGTTCTTATTACCGCATCGAAGAAAGAAAAATCGAAAAAAAAAATCATAAAAACAATAAAGCTAATTTCAAAGAGATTCAAATGCAGGAAGAGTGGTGGTAGTTGTCTTTTGAAACTCAGCATGCAGTAGGGTTAAATCTGGGATTTATGCTCATTGATCACAGACACTCCCATTGAAAGGTTGGGAAAAGTTTCTGCCTGATGCCGCAGCTATGTATTCTGGGTCACTGTCAGGCATCGTTGTTGAATCTTCCAAATGTGGCCGATTTTAGGGCTTTTACGTGGGGTATAATCAGGTAAAGTGCAACTTGACATAAATTTGTGGTGAAAATATTTACATACTCGTGCTTATATCATTCTTTGTAATTCTAATGGGCACTCTGACTGGAAAACGCAGATGTCCCAAATCAGGGAGGGGCTTTTACTGGTTCAAGCAGGGGATGGATATCACATTTTTTAAGGTTCAAACTGCTAAATTATTGGTGGTAATACAGGATAAGTTTCTTTTTGCCTGATAATCAGGCAAACAAGCCATGGCACTACGGGGTATAACAATAATTTACATGGGCAAGAAAAGGCTAAGAACCGTTGTGTTATTACATACAAGGTTACTAGAATCTGCTTTTATGTGCATCGTTATTACACACATAAGGTACATACACACATGCACCGACTCACACACACAAAGATGCATATATATATATATATATATATATATATATATATATATATATATATATATATATATATATATATATATAAGAAAATATATAAGAGCATGGGAAAAGATAGGCCAAACTTTTTGCAATTGTTATGAGGTATAATACTTTTCAGAAAACTAGTTTTTCACATATCTTTAGATGGCAAATGTTCTTGTTTTGAGTCATTGGTTCCCACTGTGGTGTTAATGTTTACCAACATTGTTACACATATTGATACTCCAATCTTCTTCCTCTCTCTCATACACATTCATATAATCACTGATATCAAAATACAATCCAACCACGATGAGAGTAGACTCATTCACACCCATCGATACCTCACATAACTTTGCTTTTTTCAGTAAAAGGAGTTCAAGCTCCTTTTTTTCAAAGAACTCGCCAACAAGAGTAATTTTGTTAAATTTTAGGGAATTAAAGTCCAAATCCATATTGAAATACCACTGACTTCTCTCGTGGACGGTTGAAAATAATGATCAGAAACAAAATCGCATCAGTCATTTGAAAAGATGTCCAGAGCCTGTCAGGGCTAATTGAAAATGACTATACCTCGAACAATAACTAAAAAATCTTGTTTCTCTTTTATACATTTTCCTTGAATTCATTCAAGTCTTATTGTAGAATCAACCTACCTATTTGATGATATATATATATATATATATATATATATATATATATATATATATATATATATATATATAATCAACCTACCTATTTGATTATATAACAATACATACATACATATATATATATATATATATATATATATATATATTTGCTGATGTCAATGTGGAAGACTTGTGTGTTACATCCAAGTAATTTGTACTATCATTAATATGGCCCTGATGAATTTTGCTGGTGTGGCATATGCATTTTCAGAAGTAATTAGCACATGCATCACTGGTTTATTCGTATTACATCGAAATGAGATAAAGAGGTACATAATGTTGGTGCTGGGTGTGAGGAAGCGAAAGAGGTGAATGATTTATCAAATTTTCTGAAAGTGAAATATATATTTAATGCATTTCAGGTTACTTCAACTCATATATACAACGTAAAATTGCAAATATTCGGACTATTTTTTGGCTTTTGTGCGATACTTTCTATGTTTAAATTTATTCTCATATCTGAGTATCCATACACCTTATCTATTTGGTTATTCAAGTAAAAAATGGAAAACAGAGATGTGTTGATCTCACTGTAATGTTTTTTTTTCAGACCGTCAAACAGGCTTTGAAGGATATTTTGTTCTGGTCAAATATCAAAGTTTTCATCGCCCGACTTGAAGCAAAAATCCAAGACCTAATTTTTCTTCAAAGACATTGGTCAGTAATTTGTAAATTGATGTACCATTGATTACTGAGGTGATCTGGTCAATCAAAGCTGATATTGCAATTTCTCTCTTAAGAAATGAAGATCTAAGTGCATCCTATTTGAAACAACCATCACAAACGAATACATAAACGATTAAGTCACGGTGATAATTTATCCATTCGTGTCTGTTCAATTTCAGGATATTCTTATTACAGTTTCAGGACTAGTAACTCAACAATAAAACTTTGAGCTAAATAAGCAGACAATAAAAATAAAAAGTGTGTAATTCAGGCATTGTTTGGCAGTGCAAGTTTGTCAATTCATCATATGAAGAGGGTACGTCATGGATCGTAATATTTCAGGCTTCATCATTGCTCTTTCGACTGGAGTGGAGAAAAACAATTTTTTTTATCAAAACACCCACTTAACATAACTCAAATATACTTCCTTTTTCAATTTCAGTGTTTTACATATGATTACAACTCCTGATTAATTAGAATATATGTTTTAAAAAAAACCTGAATGAATTCGACAAATTGATGGAGGGTAATGTAAATATCAGCTCTTTATATAAGTCTATGTATGATCCTAATCGATGTAGGTATAAACTTAGATGAAACTAAATCCAGCGATGAAATAACTAAATTGGCAAACATGTAAAGTCTCCTGACAACTTGTTCCACAAGCTGCGATACATCGGTGCCTTAGTTCTGTTTACCTAATTGAAGTGCTCTTATCTGGAATGAGAGGAATGTTGTCACTCGACCTGTGAAGAGAATTCTTGCTCGTACAAGTGTGAATAATAAAGAGTGGTTCACTGAGACCAGATCATGTCTCTTAAGTGGATACTTGGCCAACGTATCTAGGATTATAAACCATTGTTTATGGAGTGTCGACAACTGAGGATTAAATCAATATCAATGTCGTTATGTGGCTTGATTCTCGAGTTTGTTTCCTAAACGAAGAAGAAACGTATTCATACAGGTGGCTCATTCCATCAACGATTCTGTGCTAAGTTATCAGTAAAGACTCTTAAAAAAACAAATTACATACTCCTGAGTCATCAATAACATGATGAAAAAGCAAGAATAATCCAATAATGTGTAAATGGTTTTATGTTTATTCATCTCGACATGGGAACTTTATGAAAAAGGATATAGTTTTAATGTTGTCATTTCCCAATTAATTGCAATTCATTTCTGGGAATATCTATGTGTTTATTTCAAATGCAATGATTATTATTTTGGATGTTTCAATTATGTTTAACTGGAAAAATCTATTTGAAATAATATAGATGGATAAGAGTAACCAATGTTGATACGTATTGACAACTGCTGTCAAAAACTGTAAAAACTCAATCGTTGAATATGTTCTTTTTCTGAGTGAAGGATTGATTAAGTTCTCAAACTGGTAGAAATCGTGTTTCCCTTTTATCGGTTTTGTGTTTTTCATATTAGGTTTGAAGAGATCATGTAGGTACTGGTATGTAAACGTGTACAAAACAGCAAAACTACGTTTTTATTTATGAATATTCAAATATGCATCCTGTGCAATCGTGTAATAATTACATTTCTTTTTTCTGCTTTTGAAAATGTGTTTTTGTTTGACAACAAACACGATAGAAAACATACAGAGATACACACACGTCCTTTTGAAGTGAAGTTTGGGTTCAAATATCCTAACTATTTTGGATGTAAATTCTCTTTGAAATCTAATTTTTAACTACTTTTGTGAACATCGTACAAAAATTGTCCAAGAAAAAAAAACTGTGATAAAATGGATTTCACTTGGAAATTGTTTGTAGATCGTATCCAATACTTAATGATTATGCTGCTATTCAAGAATAAACATAAAAAAAAGAGATGAGTGGTAGATGTCTCAATGCAGGCTATGGGTTCAGCAACCTCTGTGTACGTTCCACATACTCCATCACTAGTTATTTCACATGTATGCAACCAGATGAATTCAAATTGGATGGATAGAGGACGTATACCTTTTCCAAGGGCAATGCTTTTTTATCATTTTAAATGCTATTCATCATCGTCATCATCATCATCATCATCATCGTCCTATTGGAAGTTTGTGCTTAGACATAAAACTTCCTCGTTCCTTTAACTTGGGACTACACCATATGCCTGTTGCAGTGATCTCAGGGATTCGAATCTATTGGTTGGTGGATTTTTTGTTGAATTGTTGTCTGATGTCCTTGTAATGTGGCCGACCCATTGCCATTTTAGTTTTCTAATAGTTTCACACTTGACTCTTTTATCATGAAATGTGTTGTTTTTTATATCTCCGTGTGAAGACCGTTGTAGTGTCGCTCATATATTCAAGGGGCATATCTTCATGCCGCATTTTGATCCTTAGAATAAAACTGAATACGTGCATGTATGTCTCAGCCTGTCTGTCTGTCTGTCTGTCTGTCTGTCTGTCTCTCTCTCTCTCTCTCTCTATATATATATATATATATATATATATATGCATGTGTCTTTGTGATCATGTATGTGTGTGTGCTGGTGTAAATGCACATGAAGCCCTGCATCAACTTATGACCAAATTATGTTCTGCTAGTATGAACAAAACCCAATCTAGGTGTAATATAATCATAAAAAAGATGAACAGAAAAATAGGCACTGCGCAACATGAGATACTATGATGCATTGGTAAACCTTTCTATTGTATCTTCTTTGTCTATTTGGAAAACAAATATCATCCATTATCTATCCTCCGTTCAGTTATTTCCCTAGCCAGTAAGGAGTTGACTCTCTAGCACCCATGTCTACTTGCCTGTCAGGAAAACTTGAAGGAAGCATGAGGATTGCGTATATATTACGTACTTTTTTGCAAGCTACCAACTAATAACATGACAGGAATTTTCAACATCTGCAGTAGAACCATTAATTTGCTATGAATTGACCTCCCCTCACACGCAGCCAATAAGTTTTTAACTATTGTTGGGCGCATCTGCTATCAAACACAAGTTGATTGGGCGCAATATGACATGTTGTAAATCAATGTGAGTCCACAGATTATTACGTCCAAGCATTTGCCATCTGATGGCAATTCTAAATATCGAACCCTTAATCTGAATTTCAAGAGAAGGCTGAGTTTTGCTTTTCTTTTCAGAACTCTTTATTATATCGTTTTCAAATATCTGGATTTTTTTTCACCTCAGGTGGAGGCTTCATCATTATCTGATAATCCTCTCTCAGTATGACTCCATCACTATTTTGATATATCCCATTTTTACTCATTGAGCAAAACATGTAAGAGGGTGACTTTTTGTCCCCTTTGAAAGCCCAGATTGGATCAAAACTGAAAATTTCTTATCGATAATCTTGTAGGGGAAAAAAGAAGAGAAATATAATTTTAGAAAATTGTGATGAACTTTTTCTATGATTCTGCCTGCAATTCTTCCTACAGAAGACTGTAATAATATTGGTATTAACATGCCAGGAGTCTGCTTCTTGGTTGAATAAAACGTAGCACTTCGTGAGGAAGGATCAATCAAAAGAAAAAAAGAACAGATACAAGAATAGGTTGGTCACTGCTACCAAGATGTAAAGAACGGAAAACTAGTAGAGTAACACAGAAGCAATTATCCAAACCTTTTTCTGCCTCTCAACTATTACTTTAGACAATTTGTCCTCCTTTTAAAAGTCGACTTATCCTTCACGGTAAGAAAGTATCACTCCCTTTTAATGACTGATATTTCATTATGTATTTGTACTTGATTTATGTCGATGAAAAGATTGAAATTACTCATTCTCATGAGGAAATATCATAAATGATAAAATGACATAAACCTACCTTTGTTCCAGTGCAATTCTTTTGATTGCAAAAGTATGTAAATAGTGAAGCTGACAATTTTAGTGTGAGCAGACTGACACATACAACGTTGTTGAATCGAAAACTATTTGAAACATGCCTAATTGAAGTGTAATTGAAGTGAACATGAAAATTCAAATCAACACAACGTCTCTGTTGATATATGAGTTCAATACAATTGCTAAAGTTTTATTTTTTATGACGAAGGTTAAATAGTGTATTAGAACGAATCTGATATGCATGTCTTGTTGGTCACTTATCATGTGCAACCACATGGTTTCCATCTTTGTTATTGGAAAGAGTGAAATTCTCCCTTCAAATCGATGATAATAAATTCTCTGATGTGTTCAGAGTCATCGTTCCATTTTTTTCTCGTATGATTCGAACACAATTTAGCTCTCATAGACTCCAACCACAAAACCAAGAGAAGGAAGAAAAAAATTGACAATAATTTTCTCTTTCCACCAAGATCATGTTCGTTCTATTCTGGAACAAGACAAAATGAACCAACTAACAAAAACAAACAAACAGAAAAAAACGTAACAGACGATTGCACCATCCAGTTGCATTCGTTTATTTCTATA
This sequence comes from Thysanoteuthis rhombus, assembly GCA_963457665.1. Classification (NCBI taxonomy): domain Eukaryota; kingdom Metazoa; phylum Mollusca; class Cephalopoda; order Oegopsida; family Thysanoteuthidae; genus Thysanoteuthis; species Thysanoteuthis major. The sequence goes on along the minus strand of OY735199.1, from coordinate 89,908,586 downwards.
ATTATTCTATCTTCCATTTGAGTCGCTGTGGAGATGGAATTATTAGTTGATGGAAGGAAAGCTTTGTAATATTTTATGCAAAACACTCATGTCAACTAAGTGCAAAAGGAACAGCTGCTGATTCCTCTATGTGGTGACAACAGCCATGATTTCCCGTCAGAAATCTCAAACCATGGTTACGCTGTAATGTAACTCGAAAGCGATTGCAGAGTGCATACCAATGCCATGGACATCGTTGGCTAATTATCCACGGATACATCTTAATGCATAAAAATTCCTGTAAATTACTGCTTCCCTTTTTATGTGATTGAATTTGGATTTCTCGAGAAATTTTGTGGATATTTTGGGGACGGAAACGAACTTTTGTGATACTTAGTAATGAAGACACTTCTTCAAGGTTGTTACAGAGCATTGATCCGTCTTTATATTCTCGTAATATATTCCTACCCCTTTTGGAACCTTTGAAATTCATTGAAACTGTGGCAGATAATCTTAGGAGAAACAGGAGGACGCGAACGTATGCATAAACCTCTCCAACTTGGTTGAGAGAGGTGATACGTAATGACTTCTATGACTTTTGCAGATTTGATTAAATCAACGTTATTATTTTTAATTGACGCGGGGAGGCAGGCAACATACACTCACTTCAGATCATGAAACCTCCGGTTGTGACCAATTGAATACGATTCCGTCGCTGGCTGTTTCAAAGTGATGGTAAAAAATCTGATAATAATAACAATAATAATAATGATGATGATGATAATAACAACAACAACAATAATAATGATAATGATAAAATAATAATAATACACACACACACACACATATATATATATATACACACACACACACACACACACATATATATATACATATATATATATATATATATATATATATATATATATATATATATAATGGAATGAAACATGACCTTCTGTATCTGTGAGATACACTTTCGTAAATTTGCAAGTCTAGATAGTTTAGCGCTGTCAGTAAAAGAACCTACCTCTAAAAATCTTTCTTGTGATTAAATGTAACATGTGAGACAAACACTAAAGGGCTTATTCTCCTAAAACAAGATGAGGAACCTCTTCTTTGTTGTTACGATATATCAGAAAGACAACTCCAGCCTTAGATTGGATTTCGACACAAGTATATTTTTCACGATTCACTATGCATTTTTCATAAAATGAACATCCTAGAAAATAGTGTCCGTCACCGGAAACTGTTCAATAGAGCAGAATATCTCAATTTATGAATATCTAATCAATAAAAAAAATAATTAAGCACACACCAAAGTCACGTAATGTATTGTATCTCAGTAAATTCTTTCATTTCAATTAATGTTTATTGATGGTTTTGATTACGAATCTGATTATGATCTTGTATTGTAACCAATAGAGAAACATCTATGCGTGGAATCTGCCATCTGTATTCATGAGATATAAACGTCCGATGTTCAATAACCAAATCATTAAACTTGGTTCAAATTTGTGAAACTCAAATGACTGCAACAGAGAATTGAATTTGTTTTTTCCGCTAATCGTCTATCCTATAACCGTTTCTATGTATTCAAAAACATTTAAACACTTTAAATATTTTAAACCAATCGGTTTGTCATCATCCCCCCAACAAAAACAGAAAAAAGAATAAAAGTAAAAAGCTAAAATGATTATTTTTATAGCCAATAGGCAATAATCACAAGCAATTGTTTTTCTTTGTCCTGTTTGTTTTATTCCTAAGTTTTATTACTTTGAGCATACGTTGAAATATTGAAAAAAGAACGTTTTATAGATTCAACGTGTTGACAATTAGATGGACCTTTGCCAATAAAATATAAGCGAAAGAATTGATATAATAAAATTTAAATTTTTCGTCTGAAGCGAAAAAAAAAATGGAAGAGATTCCTTCAATCTAATAAAGCATGTTTGCAGCAATCTAGATACTTATTTCACTCTGAAAAGGCTACATTTTGTATGAAAATTCTCATGAAATGTTTTTGAAGCGATATTGTATGCTGCTAAGAGTGTTTATTGATGCATGAAACAAATTCATGGAATTCGAAGCTGTGCTAGTTTTACAAACGAAATGCACAGCCTGCAGTGGGAAATTTCATAATTTAGCCCATTGCAAAAAAAAAAAAAAAATGAGTAGATTATCATTGGATTTGTGATGAGGGAGATAGTTTTAGTATTACATTGTTTATTATTCTGATGCTTTTTCGACAATTGAGAACTGAAATGTACTAAAAAATAGATATAACTTTAGAAAGATTAGTGAATTGAATTGATTTGTAAAAATTGTACATCTTTTGTTCGGAAAATGAAGGAAAAAACACTATTTAAACGAATATTTATAGAAAACAGGCGCTCAAATATTTTGGCCATACCCGATATTATGTACGTGACCTCCGTAGGAGTCCCAAACTACGCGATGATAAGCTCTTTCCAGGCTGAATGGCTCAAATATGGCAAATATTATATCGATTATAGCGTTGTTAACTGATTTGGCTGAATATGATGATTACAGATATGATATATCATTAGATACATTGTAATAACGCATCTTTATCGAGGTCTGCAGATTTGAGGGAGGGCTATTTTGCATTGAAATCACAAATCAATTCCTAGAAAAATGAAGATGTAAAAACAAAAGTGAGAAAAGGATATCAAGGTGGGAATCAGACAGAAATTAGACGGTGAGAAGAGATAATCCCTAAAATACTCCAGGAATTGGCATTGTGTACATGGAATACTATTGTTCATGGCTGGTCGTTTTGTCATCCCATCTTGGGGGACATTAACCATTTGGTACTCCATTTAGTTTTTGTTCGAGTCATAACTGTGAGATATTCGTGTTGGCTTCCGTTAGTCTCTATTACTTATTTGATAATTTGTATTTCCCACGATTCCTCCTCAATTCCTTAAGCAAGCAATATCGAACCATCGTTGGGACTGCTTCAGTGTCTTTTCTCTGCCTGCTCAACTGAAATTCGAACCTTCTACTGCTCCCATAGTCAACATGGCACTTTTGTTTGAAGAGTCGATCGATGAAAAGAGAGAACTGACCTTAAGCTCGACGTTGACTGGCTAGGCAATCCCAAACTCTTTTTAAGGGGGCAGGGCAGCAATTGACAAGCCCATCCCACAAAAAATGACTGCTAAAACCACTAGTACTACAGCAAAAGTAAAAGTATTTTATCTATACTGTCAAAAATAAAAGATATATTAAGAATTTTCATGGATACCACTGGATTGTATATGCACGAAGATATGAGACATCTGCATTGCAATGAACTTGAGAGCAGAGTTAAGTTGACTATGAATGGATTTTCTAATTTAAAAAACAAATGTCTTCATTTACAACGTGCTTATCATTTGTCAAATTCATCATTTATCAAAATTATCAGAAAATGCATTACACTTCCCAAATAAAAGCAAGTTACCCCAGGCCTATATCGCATACCAAATCATTGCTGAATTTAGAGGAATCGCACCAAAACATAAGCAGGAATAATGGAAGTGATATTCAATCAAATGATTTACGACGACAAACAAACATTCACGAACATAGAATACAAATTATCTATTGTATCTATCATCAAACTGCTTCTCCTGATATCGTTGTTGAGGTTTCAGATGCTGCTGTTGTTGTTGTGATTCTTATTGCTGTTACCTGTTGCGGTTTGTCATTTGATTTTTTTCATTATTATCATGTTTATTACCCACCACCACTGCTTCCACCTTTTGGAATTTTTTCATGACTTATTTTTCTGCAGAAATTCCAGGGTCACAGCAGTTGTTCCCATCAGGGCATGGAATACTTTATTGAATTATTTATTCGTCGTGCTTTACTGCAGTGATTTATATTAGATTCCTTTCTATTCTTAGCAGTGGGAAACTAATCAATTTTCGACTGATTAAATGTTCCTTCCCTATTTTGATAACCACAAAATATAAATGATCAAAAAAGAAAAAAATGGAAATGTTGCAGGATTTCAAAATGAAAAAAAATCTGTATATTCCGAGAGGGAAACATTCTGATTTCTAAAAAAGAAAGAAAGAAAAAGAAAACAGATTTATGTGCGCGGCAATTTATATTGATTTGTCTTGGAATGATGTGCAAAATTATCTGCAGAAACATTATTTACTCTCTTTTTCAAACTGTATACGAGGGTTGCAATGCATCTTTGAAGGTTCTTACATTATTACAGATTTTCTTCATATGTTGATGTCAAAAAAGGTGTTATAAAACATGTTTGATTCCTCATATTTTACTCATATATGTCTTGAAATGTTAATTGTGATCCATGAACTACTGATATATATATATATATATATATATATATATATATATATATATATATATATATATATATATATGAAAATCCTTTGCACATAGATCCATCCACATGAACAAAGCCGCACAAGACGATGTTGTCCGAATGTTCTCTCAGATTTCCACTCATATGCAAACGCATACATATCGATAGTTATGGCAAGAAGGTTGAACTTACCTGAATTCACATTTTATTCTGCACTATTAGTGTCATGGCAACACTACCCTCAGTTTTTACATTGGAAATAGCTGCATCATGATCTAGCCTTGCATGATCACCAATTCCTTTGAGCTCTATTAACTATGTGATCTTCAAATGTAATGAATTATTTCTGTAATGAAAGAGGTACAAAAATCATTTTCAACGGCAATTTGAAAGTCAGAATGTATCAATGTTCAGTATTTTGTATTGTTGTTTGGTTACTTTTGTTTTTGAAGAATATTTTTTTAATGTGAAATCATTCAATATTTCTTTTATTCTACTTTAATTGACAGTGGATACTCTAAATCCATTAATGTGCTGGGAACACTGGCATGTGTTTTACGAAGGATCAATAAATGTAACTAAGAACACGCAAAGAAAATTT
>OY735199.1:89893658-89898658 GCA_963457665.1 Thysanoteuthis rhombus | reverse complement strand
ATGCAAGCCTATGATAAATTAATCCCCTGGTCATGCCCAATTATTCTGGGAAGTTCAGACTCTTTAGTGTTCATTATCTTATCGAAAACGAGAGAAGAAACTTATTAATTGATCATCCTTCTTTTTCCGATTGATTGGCCCCGGCACTGCACGCCAACAAAATGAATTGGCCATGCGATAGTATATATAGAGTGCCAACTAGTTTAAATAGGGTCTCAAAATGATATAACTCAATTTTTGGAAAAGTGCATAATATTTTTGACAGAACTCTTTATGAATTGCACATATCAAACAGGAACTTCCTAATTTTTGTCGCATTTCTACAAGGGAAATTGAAAAGAATGTGAAATAAAAAACAAACTCGCTTTCAGCTCTGTCTAGCAGACTTTATGGCTCTCAAAGGGCGCAAAAATAGCTTTATTCCTGGAAAACTTGACACTGCATGTTTTACTGATTTTTCTTCGTCATCAATTGCAGTTTTCAAGTGTGGAAAGAAGCATTTTCTTTGCTTTTTTTTGTTGATGCTTTCAAAATGTTTTCAAGAGGAAAAGGAAAGTATGGAGGAAAAGTTACTTGTTTTTTTTTTTTATTTCATTTGCTTTTTCTTTTTGCTATTTCTATAATTGAGATGCTCACATGACACGGGGCAGTAAATCGTTTGATACGTGCTATAGGCTGCTGAGCCAAAGAAGGACTTTATTTCGTCAACAAACAATTTGATATAGAATTTGTTTTTGAGATTAAAAAAACAAAAAACAAAACATGAACAAATTTGCTTTTGCAAAAGAAATTTCCTGGCATGATGTTTCCAGATATTTTTTCATCGATTTGTGGATATTTAAATCACAACAATAACAAACATTGGTGAATTGATATATTATATCAAATTGAATGGACTCTAATAAAAAAAAATTGCTGTATATTCAAGCATCAACATTTCAAATAGTCCACCGTGTGAAGTACTGCTCAATAAATAAGAGACCCCTCCCCAAAAAAAAGATGAGATCCGTGTCAGGAAAGTAGCAAGCAATACATCACACACAAAAAAAGATTTATACCAAAGGAACAAATGGATTTTTTTAAAGACATGAAATATTTTAAAAGACTGTGATCAAAATATGATATTTTTAGGATCATAGTCTGGATACCCGACTTGTTTAATCAGTTACAAGATATCGATAGACCATTAGGATTGTGGATCACTGTCACAGCGGAAAAATGCTTCTTGTCTTGAATGGTAATTTTTTTTCTGTCAGTTGAACTGACCTGAATTGATTGGTTCTTGCCGAACTTATGACTTTTCTATCATTTGTGGAAATCATAGTCTCTGCTTATTAAAAAAAATTCGGCCAATTTCGATGATTCAAAAATATACTTTCTCATGGCAAACATCCATTGCGCTTTTATTGCAGATTTTCTTGATTTTAGATGACAAAAGGGGATTTCCCATCAGCAATATGGTCAAAAATCCAATGTAGTCAACACAGAATGATTTCATATTTGGCTTGGACTATATAATGGGATTCCCACGACAAACTTGTAGCCTACTCCAAATATGTAAGTTCAATGGTACAATCCATTCGGATATTCATTTAAGTAGCAGAGCATATATCTTGGAATAATTTGCTGTAGTAAACATAACTTTCTCTCACTAGCCATTTTTTCAAACCCCTGCTGCTATTGCTGATCCCAGATGGTACTGCCCGATGTATCATCTGGCGAATGGATGCCAGTCCCTGGTACCAACATCATATGAAAGATTGAACTAACACCTTTGCACATGAACACTCCTAGCAGTCTGTGACTGATCAAAATGAGAATATATTTTTCATCTCGAAAAGGAAGGCTACATGGAAATAGAACTGCATTTCCATCATTCATAGACCATCAACATTCTCTGCACGGAATAATTTTTGGCTAAGCAGTGTTTGCATTTTTATTGAATGCAATCGTGTTTTTGAGTGCAAAATTTGTTAAGCAAAGGATGTTACTTCGATCATTGTTGGCTGCTTTCCATACAATTCAGATCCATTTAGCTTCAGTTGATACTGATTTAGAAACTGATAATCTAGAATTGAGATAGAGCCCAGCACTAGACCATCTTTATCTGTCACTTGATGCAATATTCCAACCAATGAATAATCCATACTTATGAATGGCCAAATTTTGGTTGGTTGGCTGCAAAATGGCTATAAGATGATTACCCCGATTGTGAATCGAAATTACCCATTATTTCCTTCTTTTTTTTTGCTCAATCAGCTATGAGGTGACAAATGGTGCACATATATTCTCCACCATTCTGTCATCAGGCAGGAAAATACATGGCTAATTCGTTACAGGGAAGAAGAAGTCAATTCACTTATCATAGCATCTTGATTAATCCACACTCCTTATTCTCAGTTGTTCGATGCTAACAATGGCGCTCGAGTTATGTGAGTCTTTTCCCAAATATCGTGTGAGTGAATCTGCTGGACTTTTCAATTTACAATAGAGGAAGATATCTAGTAGCCAATTACCATTGGGGTAGCAGTTTTATAGCCAACCAATTTTTGACCACGTTGTCGTAATGATCACTATGAAATGTATTTGTTGCTAAAACGATTACGGGAAGAAACATCAGCTGATGCAAGATCCGTATTATTCAACATGATATCATATGATTTGAGAGCACAGAAACTTTTAAAAAGAAAAAAAAACAGCTAGAAATTTAGATTTCAAACGGGAACAGCTTAGCCAGTGCGTGAGGAATCGTGAGGGAATCACTCACGAGTACTTGCTTGCAGACTTGCCCGTTCATTTATTTCCATCTTTTACCAAGTTGGCTGTTAGAAATTTTTCGTTGTAAAGATCACGCTATTCCCCTTGGGTTCCACTACGAACGTCTTTCGGAGACCTTGGAGAGGAAGAAATCAGAAAAAAGGTACTATAGAATCGTGATGATTTCCTTTTCTTTGATTGTCCAAACAATTTCAAAATCACTAAACAATTGCCTGATGAATTCTGCGTGAAAAAGATTTCAATACTAAGGCTAATGAATTTCTATTGCATTCAACTCTCTCAGCGTACTTAGAAACAGTTCAAACTGTTTTAGAGTTTCTATACTTGAAATGACGAGAGAACAGTTTTCAATGGATGATTGAGCTAAGTTGTAGCAGCTGTAAGTGCATTTTTTCATAGGTCGATTCCTACACATGATGCATTTTCCGTCAAATAACTTCAACAATTAACGTGAGATTCAATCCATACTCAATCGTTCGAACTCGTATGGTGATCGTCTTTCAAATAAACCAACTGTCAGGTATTTGATATGTGAATGTAATAGAATCCATAAGATTTTCCTTTGGTAAGAAGATTTTCTTTCATTTCCTAAATGCCCAAAGGCAGTAACATTGAGTCACTCATTTTGATTCGACTATCACTTTCCGTACTATGAATTTGAGAATTGAACGAATATTGCATTTGAATTATTCCCTTCAAAAATATTTCCTTTGTATGATATTCCTTTGTTTAGCCATTGTGAAAATCGACCTCGCTCGGAAATAAGCATATTTGATTGCAACTGATAATTCCTTTATGGATTTATCGTTCTATATTAAAGATATCAATCTGCTGCGGTTATAACAATAAATATCAATATACAATTATAAAAACAAATGGATATTATCATAAAAACGTTGGGGCAGGAGGGCATAAACACCAAGAAGAAAATGTCACCCTATGACCAGACTTGAAACCCGCAATTATAGTCCGGCACATAGGGCAAAGCTAAGGCTAAATCATGTCAATCTTTCTTGTTCTGCATTTACCTCAGGTGTTTCAACCCCTTGCGAAATCATTCTGATAAAAGACAGAAAATTTCCAAACAAAATGATCTTAGATATTGAATGAATATTAAATGGTTTGCTAATTTTATTACTGAAAACCAATAAGGAACCGTTATTACGAACATGTTTGTTATTTTGTTTGGGAACTTGTTAGAAGTTAAGATCATTGATTTAGATAATCTAATTGGGGAACAAAGAAGAAATATTGTAGAGTTTAATTTGATTAATTTGCATAAAATATAAGCAAATATCCTTAGGAGAAATATTCACTCGATTTCATTAGTTGATCTCAGTGCAGTGTAAACTGAGTGAAGTTCAGATTTTGATAAACCGAACTTATTAACTCAAGGAAATCCATATATATCGATCTTTTCTTATGAACCGAGATTATCAGAAACTGTCAACCAAGAGTGCCAACCAAACTGTCAACCTGGGTTTTTAATTATTTTCAAGGTTGGCGGGCTGGCTATGCATACATGCATAACGCAATCATGCAGCGTGCATAGGGCTGAAAGGGTTATAGATTAAACATTACCTTCTTATTCTATCAAGAAGAACATTCTTTTGTTGTTTTTTGAAAATCCCCCATATCCATACGATACATTTTTAGGAGGAGTCTCAGTTCACTAGGTTAGTTCATGCAAAATAGATCCTCCTGTTTGTGTCCGCTATTTCTAGATATTCCAAGTGCTTTGGGTAAGATACGACCACTTTTCATCGATCACACCTCATTCATAGTTCTTTCATTGATCAACGCTAACATTGAATGCTGCGAAAAGAAAAAAAAACGTTGGTTGCATGACGGTTTATATTCAGTAACTAACTAGAACTGTACTTTATTTCAATGTATCATGTGGTGATGTTTCTGCCAACTACTGATTGCAATTCAAAATGATTTTTTTTCTCTTTTTGAACAGCAGAGTTATTTCAGTGCAGTCCTATAACTTTGTCCTGGGGTTTATGTTTATCATGGTTTAGTTTTAACATATTACCAAGAGGTGCAAGTTATCAAACCAGGAACCTGCATTTAACCTTGTGCAAAATGTGTGTGTGTGTGTGCGTGTGTATGTGTGTGTGTGTGTGTGTGTGTGTGCATCTTTTCGTGTGTGTGTATGTGTAGTCACATCAATATATTAAGATTGAAAATCGGTCAATTTATTTTTTCTCCTTGAAAAA
>OY735199.1:89833658-89891158 GCA_963457665.1 Thysanoteuthis rhombus | reverse complement strand
GAACAAAGTCTTCCTGCAAGTTCAATAAGTATGTGTTTATCTAATCGTTTGAAGAAGTTTTCGTCGTTCATTTATCTTCCTTTTGATGTGGATATTTGATGTCTATGTATTTAAACATTTTCACCCTTTTTTTTGAACACAAGCACAACTAGTATCATTCATCGCCAAAGACTTGCATACCAAAATGTGTTTTGCATATATATATATATATGTTTTTTTCTGTTTAATTACTACGGACGTTTATCGAGTTTGGCATACTGTAGCAAGAGGTAAAATTGAGGAAAATAAGAGAATTAAAACTACGTTGTGCCCATATCCCGAGTGGAGAGGAGGAATCTGTTTATAGATCTTGCATTTGAAACCCTGGTTTTTGAGTACTATGTGAGACTTGATTAGATCACATGTCATGAACATTAATAGACTGACAATATTCATATTAGCTACTACTGCTACAGTTTGTACGTTGTTAGTAGTCTTGCCGTAACTAAATGAATATTAACAGAGTTGTCCCAGCGAAATCAATGCATATTTGATCACTTATATAACAAATATTATCTGATTTTGCTAAGTAACCATTTCTTCCTCCTTGGACATTGCAAAATGTATACCGGTCATTTGTGATTGATTCCATGCTACTCTCACTATCATTCACCAACTGTGCATCTGTCAGCCTATGATTGAAAAACTTAAGGAGGGACAGAACAATGGACCTTTACTTTTGTAATTACCGTGCATTTTGCAAGTTACAGAAATTCCTTTTGAATTGGTCTTCATTCAGGGTTCAATTTACAATGTGAATCCATGTTGAATCCCTGCCCCTAATTCACCAGTTCTCACACCTACCTTATATAACCATTACACTATAAATGATTGAACCTATGCGTGCGTGCATCCTGTTTACTTGTACTGTACCAAGTTGATATTCATTCGCCAAAGCATTGCAGGGTCAAATGTTTTTTGTATTAGTTATCCCTAATATGATTCAAGTGAATATACCTCTATAACACTGGGATAATATTCAAACATTGTAGGAAAACCAATGATTGCTCTGTGTTCTTAGTGGCTACCTTCATTTTATCTTCGAAATTCTCCTTAGAAGGACACACAAACTGAATAGAGGGTTATTTGATTATTGGATTGATCATTTCTGACATAATAGCCCCCAATGTAACCTGATGCTAAATTGCCCATAGGACCGTGGCTGCTTATTTCCTGGAAATCCAGAAGTTTTAGAGATTATTGCCGAATTAATAGTAAGAGGAGAAATAAATTGATAGATAATCCTCTTGTCTAAATTTTTGTTTGATCACCCTAAACATGACATGGTGCCAAAATTCATTGGTCACGTCCCGGTTTCCTTTTGAGTAACTAACCGAACTTTTTTTAAAAAAATTGCTTACTTTACTTTTAGATTTACTTTGAAAAAGGTATGAATTTTCAGGAAAGTTGAAAAGTTCAAGAGACCGACGTATGAATTGTCAGACCGACCCTGTTTTATAACATCTGATCAAGATTTGAGGACATGCAGCTCCCACTAACACGATTTGACAGATCATCCATGGAACGGCATTTTTTTATAATCTTCCCATGCCACAGAATCTCTAGCAATGATTCCCATGACTGATTGTTGAGCTGACAATTTGAAATAAGAGTAACGTCCCTCGTTATGTATTGTAAATTCAATTCAGATTTTTTTTTTCAAAATGAGATGAATAATATATTCATTATCATTTTCTAAATGAAGTAATCTCTTGATGATGTATGTATTAAAAATTAAAGTAATGATCTAGATGAATAATATACAAATCACCCTTCGAGTTTCAAGAGGATCTGAAATGCTTTCGTTTTAGATGTTTTTGATACAATTTTAGGTTTGAGTGTGAAAAAGTGCCTCATATTGTCTTTTTCAAGAATGAATTTTCAAATAAAGAAAAAAGCGAACCTACAGTCTGCCTTTCAGACGTGTTTCTAGAAAAAGAATGTCTCAATGATCAAAAATGTTAAATTCTTCGGTGAGTTAAATGCTGTGGTAAAATATCTACAAAAAGTGATACATTCAGTATCCTCAACTTGTAAAATCTGAACTTTGAGAGATTTAATCATGTTTACATTAAATAAAATATAGAAAACACGGGAGTGAACATTCGAGAACTTGATATATAGAGACTGAGAATTAAACTATACATGCGTTAGATTTGTCCGTATGAAAATCCTACAAAGGCGATGTGGTGTATTCAATCATTTTACAACATGAAACGTGACAATTCACTCATATTGTTAACATTGGTAATTCATGGTTTGGGGTTATCATATGTACAATCAGAAAACATAGGAGAAAATTAATGGAATTTATACTTCACAAGGGTTTCTTGAGGAAAAAAATTGATCACATTTTTGGATAACGTCCAAGTAATTGATGCAAAACAAAGGTGAACAATGGAAATTAAGATAAGTAACGCACAAACGCACTGTTCAAAGTAAGATACTGTTGTTGAGTCACAAAAAGACGGACGTAGTTTCTGGTGTGTACATCATCTGGAGGCAACTTTAATGAGTTGATTAAATCACTTGGCGTCTATGTATTTTGATACAAGATAATTAGATATCGATGTGTATACGTTTATAGCAATACATAAGGCATATTGGGAAATTTTCAATGTTAGTAATTTTCTTTGATCCAGTTTTTTATTACTGTCTTTCTGGAAATTTAGCTTCACGAAATTTACTGAAAAAAATTTCGGAAAAAGGCTGCCTCAGCTAATTGGTGCTAAATGAAAAAACGTTTAGAGAAGGTATCAATACATTTTATTTGCTTTTTTCCCAGCAAGTTCAATCAGATTTTGGAGGGTACCAAAATTTAGCCTGAGATCAGTCCTACTTATAGACCCTTGGCTAGAAAATAAAATCTAGTTGCAGATAGTCTATAATGTTATACAAGGTTTGCATATTGTGAGCATTGTAAAAAGTTCAATACTTGATCGGTGGCTCGCTGTAATAAACTTGTGCAACATGAAACTTTTTTCGGTGCGTATTTGAGGGAAATCTCTAGTTAATGTGCATTTGAATTTGTATAATCTAAGTATGATAATAAATCACGTGTATCTATACCGTATCAAGAAACCCAACAGAGCTATATCATCAGAAGCTACCAATATGATGCTCATCAAATATAGGATTATGCGTTCTGGTTACACATTAAAAAAAAATTCACTTCAGAGAATAGTTAATAAATTTTGTAATAAAAGCAAAAACAGGAAATGATTTGGAGAAACCCGTTTGTGGTCAGGAACCGACCTCCTTTAGGCCAATGGAAAGCGAATCTCTACTACACATGTATATAAAATATCCTAAGTACCCATCTATTTTATTTATATGACAACAATATGATGTATACTTGCTTTGATCATTCCTTTGTTATCGCTAGCCCTTTCTTTGTTGCTTCAGCTGAAAGAACCTTGGAGAATCTACTAAATTTCTTTTGTGTTTTGTACATTATCTTTTCATCTCCAGTAGTCGATACATCCTACCATAGTATTAACCAATGCTCCTCATCCTTTACGGATCATCGCCATTTTTTAATCGAATATTTTATCAGCACACCCCTCCTGAGGAATCGGTAAACGCCCTTACTTTGATCATGCCTTCAATCAACTCTTACACTTCTTTGACTTCCATGTCCCGTCTTCCTTCCCCTTGATTTTGAAGACCCCTTTGATTCTTTGAGCCTCCCCCGATTGTTGGATGGAAATAATAAGGAAGATTCCAATGATAGGGCTCAAGAGCACGGTGTATTAGAGTATATTGTATTAATGGAAACAACAAAGTAACAATTGGAATGAATGCATGCCTTCATTTTTGTTGATTTTTTCATCCATGTGAGGTCGATTCAATTTCAATAACTTACTCTTCCCCCCCACCAAATAATTTCTGCTATGATGCACTTTTCACAAATATAATTCCTCCAATAATTTTCTTTAGCTTGAAGAAAATAAACACAAAATAATTTGATTCAAGGAAATAAAACTTTTAATTTATAATCACTCGATGCATGTCCCAAACAATCCACAATTTTATTCGCCTCAATAGTTACATTTTCTATTGTGCAAAATAACTGATACTAGTTTTACCTGAGCCGTCAAGAATCTTTAAATTTCTATAATTGTGTTATATACACGTAAATATTTAAGATTTGCATTACCGTGAGAATGGACATAGCGTTATGTTATAAGCGAACAGATTTTTAAAATCATCGTCTCTTTTGTCATTATAAGCATTAAACATTTTCATTATTCAATAAATACAGCATTTTAATACGTTGCAAAAGCATGCAATACTATTCTAGATCATATGATACCAACTTACTGATGTTATAAATAGGTAGCAACCTGTACTTTGAGAGATGACTCAAAAATAAATACTATATTATCATACTTCAATCATTGTAAGTACTTGGAATCATTCGTGTCGCTATTTTATCCATAAATTTCACCTATCTGGAAGCGTATATACACTCATACACAGGCACTTGTACATATGAATTTAATGTACGGGTGATATTTGCTTATTAAAGCACTGGGGCAGGAATAAACTTTGCCGGTCCTAGTGCCCACAGCACCTCCAGCAATCGTAAACTTATATTCCTGAGAAGTCTAACTCCAATATCATAAGAAGAGTACCAGTTATAGCTTAGGCAATGAAAGCACCTATTAATTGTGGCCCAGTCAGCACGGCTGGTTCTCAATTTTGGTCATAATGCGTAGATACATCCCGAGTAGATCTCATACACAAACACACACACATATATATATATATATATACATACATGGATGCATACATTACTCATATCTATCCATCCATCCATCTATCTATCAATCTATCTATATATATATATATATATATATATATATATATATATATATATATATATATATATATATATATATATATATATATATATATATATATATATATATGTGTTTCTTTGAAACTCCATTTATCACTCGGTGAGTGTATCATTAGGCCAAAAAACGTAAGTTGAATATAGAAAGAACATTTTACTTGAAATAGTGTTTTTATGAGTGTTCCTTATCGTTTACTATTTGCCAAAAAAATACAAAAGATTGCAAGAGTACATCTGGGAACTAAATTGCATGGTCGTTCGATATAAATAATTGATATAAAAGCCCACTATATTCATATAACCTAACTGATAGCCACTTTGATATCGATTCACTGTATTCTCTTTCGAATTTCGATCACTGCAACATGTATGCCCCATAAATTATTCGGTTCAAACTCATGAATCCATCTTTGAAAACAAGAACAAAAAGCTTATTTTTACACAAAATGAATATTTCAGAGTCCACTGAACCAACATACATTAAAAGGTATCATCTTATAACATCAGTTGATTTAAATATTCAAACGGAAAAACTATATATCCACAGTCAATTTATTTTTAAGATGAGACTGCCCTCCTGTTGATTTCACAGCTAAGTACTGTGAAACAGGGATTCAGATCAGTTGATCGTGATCAAAATAAGGGTTACATTAAGACATGGTGTATACATACATTTCAAGATTTTAGATTACACAATATCGACGAACGGAGAAATTACCTCATGCATACTTCCAAAATCTACTCCTGTGTATGAATAAAGATGCAATACAAACCAGCTTTCCATTCATATTTGCTTGAGAAACTTTATTATGTAAAAAATGTAACCTGAAATTGTGAAGTTGAAAAGAACATTCTGACAGGGAAATATAACTCGAAAAGTAACGAATATATATATATATGAGAATAAAATAAATATCAAGAAAAACAGGCACGACAGCAAGATCATCAAGCTCCCATATTTATAAGTATTTTTGGTTGAATAAATCGAAAAAAAACAAAATGGAAAGATTAAGTCCTTCAAGCAACTTTCGGCGTGTACTGCGAAAACATGATAAACACGGTGAAATCTCCCACTTTTATATGAAACTGTCATTTTCTTTGATGGATTCGGCTAAAGTTTCGATTATCCGTAAATATAAAGCAGTTTCCGTTCAATCACATTGTATTTGAAAGGCATGAATAATTTTTCCTGTTTACTTTACATGACAACTTTACTTGTTTTTTAAATTATGCGAACACATGCATACATGCACATATCTATCCGTATATTCATATCTATCTATCTATCTATCTATCTATCTATCTATCTATCTATCTATCTATCAAACAACATATATACACAAACTCATATAAAAGAAAGAATGGCTGCATGATCTAACATTATATTGATACTTTTATATGATATCTCACTATCAGGCCATCCATGTATCATTTAATCTAGACAGCATAAACATAATAAACAATCATAATATATATCTATCTATATATATACATACATACATACATACATATATATATATATATATATATATATATATATATATATATATATATATATATATATATATATATATATATATATACATAGATATTTCAGTGCCCTGCAATTATTCTTACTTTCGTGCTTGATACACTCTCCACTCGACAATCACCAAATCGTGAGAGAATGATGACGATATCTGTCTATCTATCTATCAATCTATGTATCCGTCTATCCATATATATATATATATATATATATATATATATATGTCTGTGTGTGTATGACTGTACTGGTTATCGGAAGAAACCATATGAGATTATACCAAGTATTTAATTAACACTTTCCTATTTTTGTTTAGTCATATACGTAATATCCGACCGAAAAAATATGAAATAGACATATTTATATATATATTTTATACATCTATACATATAAATTTGTAAGCGAGAGAGAGAGAGAGAGAGAGAGATAGAGAGAGAGAAAGAGAGAGAGAGAAAGAGAGAGGGGGAGAGAGAGAGAGAGTTTATATTTCATTTTACCTCTCTTATTTTTGGTGAGAAATTGGTAATATAAGTGGTGGGACGTTTTTGAAGTGCCTTACGCGGTACATTAAAAAAAATGTATATATATGAATATTTTGAAAATATTTCATCATCATTTTACGAGTTAAGGTCGATAGCAGAGGAACAATTAAGAAAATTGTTCATGCAGGTACAAAACATGATGGAAACGAAATTGTTCATTAGATATGTGCATTCAGAGAAACGGAGCTGATATATTAATTTATATATGCATATAGAAATCGGAAATTAAATATGATCCTGCGTAGATATGGCGATATGTGCATTTTATTCTACGTTGGACATCGAATTTTGAAGTTTGAGTTGCTTATGTATGTATGTATGTATGTAAGTAATTGCTACAAAATTGCGTTTGAATATGTATATATATATATATATATATATATATATATATATATATATATACTTTTTGTTCCAAGGTCTGTCATTTCTTGGTATGTTTTTTATCCATTTTATATACTGTGCAAATTTTTACTTATAGATTATACATTAGTAACTGCGAGTATAGACATTCTCTTTATTAGCACCTTTTTAAACCATCAGTTCTGTGTAATGTATCCTCTCTGAGAAAATGCAAATCTCACTAAAAACTGTCTCCTTTTTACCCAGGTTCATATTCACAAGTCCTTGGTTGTTAGTTTGGATATCTTAGATGCAGTCTCTTTGTAAATATGATTGACAATTGGGACTAATCAAAGGATTTGTTTTTGAGTGAGAGGTAGTTTCCCTTTTTCAAATACATTTTTGCTTTTGCATGAGTGAATCTGCACGATATCTGTAAAGAATGATTGACCTTTAGGTATGAAAAATATTTATATAATAATTTGTTTCCGATTGACAAATGTGTTGCCATTTCACAAAAAGCTGGCATTTCAGGCTAGGAAATAAAGGCCGCATGAATATGGAATAGGAGGAAAAGATGATGGCCAAACAGGTACGACATGTGTGCCATGAGGGCCAAACACAACTGTGGTCTCAATTCTGAAACATATTCAATCGGACCCAGCATATTCACCTTGCGAGAAATGCAAATAGGAACGTCTTGCAGATTGGTTTCAGCGTCTTAATAGTCGGGAAAAGTATACCAAGGTTAGTTTTGAAAGGAAAGGACACTTTGAACTAAACATCTATTATTCGAGGAACCCTCTACCTCCATAGATACTCATCATATCTACACTTTGTTTTTCCTCTCACTTCCAAATCCCTTCAACTTTTGTAATAATATATTGTTCATAGATTCAATGATATTGACAGATGCTGTTTTCTCAAATACATTGAGTTGTTTCTATTCTCCATCGGATTTCAGGCATGGTTCCCTCTTGTGCGTGATATGGTTTTTGGTTTTGGCGCAAAACTTTTATTCAGGTCCAGTTTTTTACCTTCATACATGACTATAGAGGAAACAACTCCATTGCCTGGCTCCATTCTTGCAAATCAGCTCTCTTTAGCAACTGCATTTGTCAAACAATTCATTGCACAGCAACAAGCATTGGCCAAAGGAATCAGTGCATTTTATAACTCATTTCTAACAAGACTCTCGGTTAATCAAAACATCATCTCAAAGTAAGTAACGAAGGCCACTGAGAATATGCTGTGCTGAATGCATTCTCACGATGTTTATCGTTGTACAATCAATATTCAAAATCAGGAATATATCCATGGATTTATTATTAATCTGATTTAGTATTATGTTAATTTAGCTTTCAAAGCTCAATTGTTACATTGACACTGATATTAAAAAAAAAAATTTTGATGAAAATGAAATGAAATGTCAATCAAATCGATCCAGCAGCAAAATACTCAGATCAAATTAAAAAAAAGTACATAATGCAATATGCCAAGTAAATTATAGACAAAAAAGCACAAACAAAATTAAAAGAAAACTCAATATAATTAAAGGGGAAGCAGCAAACTGAATAAGAGCATAAATTCTCTCGGCATATGATAAAAATAGAAAAAAAGTTCGTCTTATTCCTTTTGAATAAGGATTTTGATCTTCAGGGAAGCCAACGCAGACAAAAACACCTGTTATTTTGTTTTTCCAAAATCAGCGACCATAGGCAAATCTCATATATTTTGACAGTCTTTTTTTAGGCAAGCAGAATTGTTTAAAGCACAGAGTAAAGAGGAATTCAGAAAAAGATATGGTTCGACTGGAATCGAACCATGGATCAGTGAGAAGGATATACCAAAATGTGGTTCTGCATTCAACCAATTCCGAATCTGAACTATGGTTAACAAATGCTTTGGTGATGCTGACAAAATGCTGTTATAATAACATACACGGACGCACGCACACACACACATATATATATATACATATTTTCACGTACACAAACAGCCCCACACATGCACTAACACACACACGCACACACACATACACACACATACACACATATGCATATATATAGTATGCATGATTTTCTTGATTGTCATACTAAAGGACATGTAAATTTTGACTTTATTCCCCTAATTATATTAGAATTGTTTCCTGTCATTTCACGGGGAACGTATCACCTGCCTCAAACATCACTGTCTAAAGCAAGTGATATATTTACCGTGTAACAATAGAGGATTTCACCAAATAAGTGTGTTTGTAATGTTACCATTTATATAAACCTCAAGTCAGATCATTTTCATCAATTTATTTATACATATACATCTACGTATGAATCGATGTAATATACACACAAATTTCTCTAAACAAATTTTGTGATTACGAAATAATATATATATATATATATATATATATATATATATATATATATATATATATATATATATATATACCATCACATTGAATTTGTTTCATGTCTCTTGGGAGTTGTCAAGATTCAATTTTGCATTTATACAGATATGTTAAGCTCTGAGATTTCTTCACTCATTGCCATAGGATACAAGATTACTTTATACTCTGCAATTCAGTTGTGTTTGTGTGACCATATCATCTGTTTTGATCGAATCATCACCTTCGTAGCTCTGTTTGTTAATTGGATAATTAATCCCCGTTCAGTGATTCACATCAATGATTTTCATCTAACCATAACCAAGTGAGTGAGAAGTGTTAAGTCAAGTCTCCAGCATTAGTCCCTGCTCATTACTCGAAAGAACGCAATTGATCGAAGCTAGCAAGTTGAACCGATTCAGTTCACCATCTTTCCACCAACGGCATTTCGTAAGGAGAACTTCTTCCGTGATCGTTTATTCATGGCATGAATTCACATATTGTTTATCACTCTGGTGTGACACCATTGAAGTATTACGAATATTTATGCACACACACACACACACACACACACACACAAATACACACACACATACATACACACACAAACATATATATATTTTTATGGTATGAAGTCACATATTGTTTATTACTCTTGTGAGCCATTGGAGTTTTCTCCCCTCGAATACAAAAGGTTTAGTATGAAATTTTTCCATTTTTGGTTTAGATATGTTCCTCGTTACGAACCTAATTTCCTCAACCCTCATCCTCTGGACATAACGATTGTACAATAGATTTGGTTATATCCTAAGTAGAGGAGGAAGAAAAATACATTCAGAAATATGTCAACCCTGTGAATAATAATAATCTTTTAACATAGGAGCGTTAAGTTTTGTGATACATAAAACAATTCTACGGTACCCTTCATCCTTAATCGATTAGGAAGTTTATAACCATTGCGTCGACTCACTTCCAATGAGAACGCGTGATCCAGAATGGGCATGCGGGTGTCTTATGAGCTCTATCTCAGCAGATAGTCACACCCTCGCTTGAGAGCCGGTATTCCTTTTGAATTTCGAATTCCAAACATATATCTCTGTATTTTGAGATTGTGCAGAGGTTATCCATTTATGAATACAGGACAACACCTGAATTATTGATAGAACTGAGTGCATAAATGTAGTGAGTCACGAGTTGAATACTGAGGGGTGGAAAGTGTGCACATATATTTGGGAAATTGGGTTTGTGTGTGTGTGTGTATGTGTGAGAGAGAGAGAGAGAGAAATAAAGAGAGAGAGAGTTGGGCAGTCGGACAAGAGGGAGATGGAGATAAAAGGAAGAAAAGATGGATGAAAAATAGAATCTGGTTGATGAGAGTGTAGGAAGAATCGAACTTTCGATAAAAAAAAAAAGAAATCTTGCAATCACCCAGTGACCCATGATGAGGGTTCATAGTTTACAACATTAAAAGAAGGATGATCTATTCATAGATTTAAGTCTACATTATTTAAAACTACGGATGCCAGCAGACATAAAGTGATGATCCCTTAACAAGAACTCATATTGTAAATTGCAACCACTTTATATCTATTTTGATCAAATAAACCCACCCCTTTCATCCGTTCAAAAGTTACTCTGGAACATCTGGAAACACACTAACGTATAAGTAATATAATTTCAGTATATATTGTGCGTTCTCGAACCAAATGTATTATCAAAGGATCTGATAAAAATTGGGAATAAAATTAAATCTTTAATTGAACAGTCGAAATCAGCTTATATTTTAACCATCGAGCTCTTGGTAGGTAGTTAGATATAGGTTGAAGGATCGGATGGAAACAATGAATCTAAGCATCCTTCAGGGAGAAAAAAGGAAGATTGATTCAGGTCATCAAGTTCATGACAGATGTATCACTCTCTGATTTTTTTATCCTTGAGAGGCTGAAAGTGATAAAATTTGACCCTCAGAGATTCCCATAGGGTCTGCCTAAGAATGTGTCCTAGAGAGGGCATTTCATTTTCTGACATCGAGTAGGTCATCAATTCGTAAATGTACATATATTATTGTGTCATCCACTGACAGCTGTTTCGATGCATAACATCTCTTCAGTGTGGCTATAGACTTTCCATTAATCGATCCAGTACCGCGAGACAGGATGGAACCAATGTTCTACCTCTGAGTTAAGGATGAGTTAAGGATCTGGACAGTCATTAAGCCTGAATTTAAGCAGTATATTTATTTTACATATAAATCCTGCATCCGTCAAAGTGCTCTATTCCTAAAAGACAGCAATCAAGGGGGTAAGGTCAGTGGAAGAAAGATGAGAATGATATTTAAAAGTTATAAGATAAAGTGCTTCAAACTTTGTTCATTGGTTGAACACTTTTCCTCATTTACGAATAAAATTCACAACCAATTTACCACGCCAGTTTCAAATAAATGAACTTGGTGAGCCTCGGGTGGGAATTTTTCTTTATATCGCATCAATCTGAAAAATAAGCCTGCTAAATGTAAAAATCGTATATATATATATATATATATATATATATATATATATATATATATATATATATATATATATATATATATATATATATATGTATATATATATATGGGGGAGGTGTATGAGCCTGTGCATGTTAAGGACACCAAATGTGTGAGTGCTTCGGGATTTGATTTTTACTCTAGTGTCTGCACTGCATTAAACTAACAAATATTGTATAATGCTCTGATAGAAAGCATTCAGAAGGGTCCTCTTACCTGAGCTCGGAGAGTTGAAATTGCATATCACCGACTTGATTTATCTTGACGAATCTCACTGAACATCTTCGTGTACTACATTGTAGAGGTGAGCCGAATTCATCCATGAAATTTAATTTGTTTTTTTTTCCTCATAACTCAGCAATCTGTGAACAATGCCTTCCTAAGTGGAGTTCTCAGCTGCGCTGAAGGTTATTGGCCAAGCTGACATTTGAATGGGCCAAGTGTCTGTTCAAATCATTTGAGGGCTTAAAATGCAATCACTTCCGCCGTAGCTTATTGCCTGCGCTTTGATGAATATATAACTTCATTGACTCTGTTCAGAGATATCATATGGACAAACTGACGGAAGAGCTAATTGAATTTTATTTACACTTGCAGACGTAAAAAAATAGATTTGAATTTGCCATATATATATATGTCGTATGAATCAACAACTTATGATTATCCATCTAAATTTCCAATATGAAATCATACACACCTTTTTAAAGAAAATTAAACCGTGAATGTTGGGTGTTTCCCAAATGCTGACAACAGGAAAGCATTTGTTGTTCTATTAATCATTTTGTTCCATTTTGAGACACCTGGAGAATCTCTAATAATTATCTTTTCCTGTCAAAACAAGGATTCGACTGCATTTTGCTCTTGATTCATTAATCTTGCTATACCCCCTGGGACCAGAAAACTCCAAAGTTTCAACGTAAAGAAATAGCAAACATTTGAATACTTACATTCCTTTAAGAATCATACAGTATGTACCTGAGCCTCCTCAATTGAATCAAAGCCTCCATTATTCTTTGATGTTTATTACACATCCGATGCATAAAATACAATGTAAATATGAAGCCGTTTTTGTCTTTTTTATTCACATTATACACATTCAGTTTGAAGTCCTTCAAACCTCTTCAATAGACGTATATGCTGATACAGAATATGAAAGTTACAATTTTCATTTTGAATATTTAAAAAAATTGATGATATCTAAACAATTTGAAATTCTGTTACAATTTTTTTCATGCAAGCGTAAATAAGAGAGAGAATAGAGTTACAACGAGTAACCCCTTCCTGTTCAAAAGAAGCAGGAGCAACGGTAAACCTGGAGGCACTCTAAACACTGCCCTGGTTCGTTTCTTAATGAAGGCTGTAATAAGATCAGCATCTTTTGGCAGCATTGTTTGAGGAGATCAATTGAAAAGCTGAGAAATGTTTTGATTTATAGATAAGTTACATCACTCACCTTTCATTTACAAAAAAATGTCAAAATTTTGAAAAGACAACACAAACAATAGGCTTTGACGCTGCTGGACACAGAATTAATGATACATTTAGCACAATATTAGAATGTAAATTAAATCCATGCTCGAAACCTTTTTCTGGTTGGAATTTACAAAATAGTCTCTATTCTTGACAGATAAAAAGTAAATGTTTGAATATTCCGCCATTTAGCCCCGTTGGTGCTGTCTATACGGGTGTTAATCACATGCAAGTTATATACCATGCAAAATAGAACAACTGAATAAAGACTTTGCTGACTCTGTGGACAGTTCTGTCTGGGGGTTTTCTGATTTGTTGCTTTCACTCATCTGAGAACGAATAATACCAGAGTGACGCACGTGTTACTCTGTGTTCCATAAAAACAATAATAGCTGCGAAACTGAAAAAGGAAAAATATCAGAAAGAAAGATGCCCGAAAATCTGTCGATATATGAGCAGGTTATATTACGTGGGAAGATCTGCAGTATTTCGTTTTTTTTTTATTTCCATGATCATATTGAAAGTGATAAAAAAATATTTCAACTCTATGAAATCGAGGAGATATCTTATGTTTTTTAGTTGCATGTGACTTTAGCCCCAAATATCTGTTTCCTGGATCACTTGAGTTTATCGAATTATCACTTGTTTTATTACTATGTATTTGAAATAAAATCACTTCATCAAAACTTCATGAAATTATTAAATTTTGATATCTATCATAAACATCCAGTTCCCCACACAAACCTGGATATGTTGATCATTTCAGTATGTCAGTCAGAGACAGCAATCGATGCAAGAGACGATACTGAATTCTTAAGAGAAAACTCATCTTACAAAGGGATATTTTTCCCACATTCATAAATATTCAAATGTTTGCAAAACAGATTTCCCATATACGAAAATATTTATGCTTCAATGTTATTTTGGTGAAAAAAAAATAGCTGTACAAATTTAACTGTGTTAGGGTGAAACAGGGTTTTTCTTCTACTGCCCAAGAATTTTCCCCATTTAGCATTCCGTTTCCTCCAATTGAAATATTTTTCTTGCTGCTTCCATAACAAATCTCTCACAAGGCAACTGGAACTTATATTTGTCTATTTGCTTTCATTCACATTCAGGAAAATATTTACTTCATTATATACTGCCCAGGGATTACTTTCAATTCCAGTAAAACTGCACTTATTCATATACTTGATTTTGGGTTTTTTTTTTGTGGAGCTATTTTCAAATAGGTTATTCTTATAATACTATGTTATATCTATCATAACTGGATGCCGAACAGTTGTGACTTGTGCTAGAATAACCAATATTTAGAAAATATCCCGGTCAATCTGAGGGAATATTATTTCATGTGAAGGTGTCACAATTAATGGATATCTTTCATTTTTTTTCAGAGAAAGTTTAAGGGGGTATATCTGGTTTATCTATATAGATCAAAAAATGAAGGGAAGATTCTTTTTTAATCTTAGAACTCGAAATTGGGGCGATCATTTTTTTCTTTATTTTTTTCAGTTGTTCAAATTGAGAGCTGATTTTCGTCCTCATGTTTAAGGGGCAAAATGCAAAGTTTTTTTTTTCTCTCAGGAATCAATCGGTATATATTTTTTCCACTTTCAACTGGTTGAAATTCAAAAGATTTATGTTTTTGACTCTCAGGGATCAAATTAAGGTGCCAGGATTTTTTTTACATTTTTTTGTAGTCCGATTTTGATGTTATTTTTCCCCCACTTTTTGAAGAAAAAAAATCCTATCAATTTTAACGCCTTAAAAATGAAAGGAATCCTCACTCATTTTCGACCGAATATATTCATTTCAATGGGTCAAAAGAAAAATTGGAAGGAATACTTTTTTTGTTATCGATGATCAGTATTCAGGGGTTTCTTTTGACTTTTTGGATCAAAACTGGGAGGAATATTATTTAGCTGTTAAGGGTCGTAACGAACAGGAATTTTTCACTTTTCAGAGTCAATATCGAGGAGTATTCAAAACTATTTTTCTGCACCTTTAGGGTTTGTTCTTTTTCAAGGGTCAGAATTGACAACAAATTATTCTTCCCCTTTAAAGGTCAAAATCATGGAGAATTTATAGGGGTCGGAATCATGGGTAGATTTTTTTCATAATTTCAAGGCTTGATTTTTTTCCCCATTCCCCCTTTATTTATCACTCTCAAATTCCAACATTATACCTCCCTTTTTTAACTGACCGTCATTCCTTTTTCAAATCTGACTTCTTTTCTTGGGATATAAGCCAACTTTGAACTCCCCTCTTCCATTGCACATTTGCAGTTCTTAACACTTTTCCAGCACCAGTCTCCTTCTTTACATTATTCTTGGCAGCTTTTCACTCAGGTGGATCAACTGTTCTCCACTTTAACACCTCACATGTTCAAAAAACCCGTTTTAACAATGTAAAAAGTGGTATTAAATCAAATTTTAGAGCATATTGAATTGAGTACTATCAGATTCCAATTCATACATCTGTTTGCTTCTCTCTTGAACAGTAATTTACACATTCCATTATATTGCATACTTAGTCAAGTATCGAGAAAGATTCAGATAAATCTCCGTCTGTGATTCTGCATGGATTGCAAAACTATTCATCAGAGGGCAGATGTGTTGTCAAAATTTTGAAAAAAGAGCCGACGACTGAATCATTGTATCTTTCCTTTACTCAGCATCAAAACTGTCACCAACATACGCTTGATCCCCTCCAGTGAAGATTTGAATAATTAATGTGTCGGCTGGGTTATCATCTTACGAGACAAGCACGATACTTTATAACTAGATACGTAAACATACTCACACATATAGACAGGTGTGTGTATACATATATATATGTATATATATATATACATACACGCATATATCTATATATATATATATATACACACAAACACACACACACACACATATATATATGTATATATATACTTCTGTGTGTGTGTATACATCTTCAAAAGAGAGATTGCTGCATACAAAATATTTTCATCAATTCGTTGCACTTCATATAATCTCTCTGATGGAAATAACAGGGACAGAATTCTCCATCCAGAGTATTTGATTACAATATGTAGAGAGTAAATATAGCCAAATTAAACATCACTCAGATCTCGAGAAAAATAATGATGCAAATGAATTTTGATAATGTAATAAGAGCTCCCGAATTCTACTAATGGTTTGTTTAACAAATGAAGATATGAAATGATTAAAGACTAATCATCTGCATTCAAAATGTGGCAGTTTTTGGGACAAATCATGAAAAAAGAAGGGTTTTACAACTAAACATTCACAGAGTGCGTAAAAGGCAGAATAGCAAAAACAGGTAGCCAGTAACTTGCTTGAAGGTTTAGTGCAGTTGGATTGCAGGAACAATATGCAAAAGTATGGAGAGCAAATATTGTTGAAAGGGGTTAGTATGAGAATGGTGTGGAGAACCATAATCGCCAACGTCAAGAAGGGGCATGTTACGATGAGAAGAAGAAGAAGAAGAAGAAGAAGAAGAAGAAGAAGAAGAAGAAGAAGAAGAAGAAGAAGAAGAAGAAGAAGAAGAAGAAGAAGAAGAAGAAGAAGAAGAAGAAGAAGAAGAAGAAGAAGAAGAAGAAGAAGAAGAAGAAGAAGAAGAAGAAGAAGAAGAAGAAGAAGAAGAAGAAGAAGAAGAAGAAGAAGAAGAAGAAGAAGAAGAAGAAGAAGAAGAAGAAGAAGAAGAAGAAGAAGAAGAAGAAGAAGAAGAAGAAGAAGAAGAAGAAGAAGAAGACAGAAATAAGGACGCCTCCATGAATACCTTGGATCAGAAAGAGAATAACAATACGCTATTTCAGCAATAATTGATATTCATTATATTTGTTGGCCCTGTGGAAAAAAAAAACAAAAAAAACACGAAAGAATAGCATCCCTACAGAATATTTCCATTAGCGAAACGAGGGGACAATAACAATAATTTCATACGTGAGAGAATCAGAATTGAATAGATTGGTGTGTCTGAATTAGCCTTTGGGGATCGTAATCTTGAGAGGCAGAAGACGCTAAGTCTTTGGACAAAAGGAAAGACAGGCATTTGGTTCTTATATAATGGCTGGCTGCAAAACAATGATTGACCACTATTGTTGCTTGGTTAAGGGAAAAACAAATCGAGTTGTGTGGATAAAGCAATGGAAAATTAGGGATTATGTATGGAGTGAACTTATATCCTTGAGGAGTCCATGACTCCGTCGAATTACCAAGAAAATGAAAGCATCATTCAAGGCAAAAATATGATATAATTATATTCACTTCAAGAAAATGCATTTTTTTTCAAGTCCATACTTAAACAAATTACTAAAGTTCATCATCAGATATCCATTGTTTACTAGTTGAAGTGATCATATTTATTTCGTTTATTTGTGTTTAAGATGTTTTTTTTGAACATTAAAATTGTCCAAGAATTTTTTTAATAGATCTACTGCTAATTTAACCGTAATAGCGTACCGTGTCTATTTATTGTTTAATTAATCCAATTACCTTCCATCATGTTATCACATATTACTATGAAGGCAATTATATTCCAATAAATTCTTCCGTTCTAATACCCTAGTAAAAATGATGAATTTGAAGAATATTAAACATACGAAAAATGATAAAACAAAAACAACTTTTAAAGATATCTTTTGGTTAACATGGCGCTATTTATTTCAACTGTATTGCAAATCTTTATTTTCTCTTTATATAGAGTACGGTACACATCTTTTTACGCGTTTCGTAGCTGCTATCGTTTCCGAGATCAAGGGTTAACCAGTATATTTAGTATTCCTATCAACTATGTAGGTATTTGATTTTTCTTGTTGATCGAATGAAGGGCTTTAAATTAGATTTATTCAAAAGTAGTGGAAGTCAGTAAATTTTAAATTTAGAACAGCAAAGTATGACTAAAACATTTAGAGAAAAGATTAAATTTATTTAATATGAATAAGAAAAAGGAGAGACGTAGTTTCATTCGTCGGTGTGTTTTTACCATACACATAACGGACTCAATTTTCATTTTGCATTTCAATTTATTTTTTTATCTTCTTACATTCGTAGCGACACATCTATTACTATCCATCTATCAATCTCTCTCTCTCTCTCTATCTATCTATCTATCTATCTGTATATATATATATATATATATATATATATATATATATATATATATATATATATATATATATATATATATATATATATATATATATATATATATATATATATACATACACACACATATATATCTCAAATATTTACATATATCCAATATTCATCAATTGATGCCCATCCCTACGTACACATTCAGAAACTGTTCAAAACCTTTTACTGGTCAACATAGGATTCAGAGAATATTGAAAAGAAATATGACAGAGTATATATATATATATATATATATATATATATATATATATATATATATATATATATATATATATAGATGGAAATTGCATTTGATACATGTAGATTATACAATTTTCTATAGCTATGCATAGGGCTCTTTGGACCAAAGAGGGTTGTTTTCTTATTGAAATTTTATTCTTGAATTCATTATTTTTCATGTCATTAGTATCATTCAAACTCAATATTTATACACTCAGGACATGATCTTCAGATTTACTATGCCATCATGTGTTTGTATACTCAATGCTACTATGAGGTGTGTCTATCAGCGCGATAACAGACGAATAATGAAATGGATACACCTGGTATTTCTTAGATTTCTGTGCCTTATTTACCAAACATGAAAAACATCTCCCAGATGTTAAAGATTTGGAAGTATAAACAAACTACACATATTCTCCGAAAGGAAAATTCACAAATAAGCATAATCATAAGCATAAACTGTTGATATTAACAAATACAGTTCCTGTAAATTCGGAGCGTTCAGTTCCAATGGATTAGAAATATGACCTCTACTGGTCAAAAAGTATTTAAAAGTCATGTCAATCAGGATATATTAAACAAATTCATATCAACTATGAGATGGAATTTCCCAAACAATAGATGAATTACAGTCTGGTAAATCGATACACGGGTGGAAATTGATTTCAGAGCCTTTACGCTATAAACATGACTCAGAGGCTGTAGGTCACTAAAAACTTTCTGTTGGCTACATTTCTAGTCGTATCGGGGTTACTTGATATCTTGCGGACTGACGGAAAAAGAATTAGGTAAAGTGAGAACTTCAACCCGTTTCCTGTTAACATCTCATTCGATCCATCAATGGCAGCTTATTTCTGGGTCTACGCAATGCGAGTTAGTAATGACACCGAGTTAACAAACCAGGCAAGCCTCATTGGTATTGTAAATAATCGGTTTATATTTGTTTTATCTCTTTCCAATCATAATATCTGAGCTATATTTAAACAAAAAAAAAAAAAAAACACAGCGTATGTCTGTTTGCTGTAAGTATTGCGCAAGGAGTGTTAGATATAATGTTTTTTGTTGACATACGCAGTTTGATCGGACAATCATTCAACCGCAAGTATTTCCTCAACTATCCCAAGGGAATGAACCAATATGACACGTAGCCAAGATTTGAGAACACTCAACCCACGATTATCAAGACAGTACTTTACTTGTTCACTCAGAAATGCCGACATGGAGAAAATATACAGATTCACTTATTAATTTATGTGCGTTGATATAAGGGATGCACATTTTACTGAAGCTGAATGAAACTGCTCTGCTGACCAGAAATGGTTCGTCGCTGTTTTGGTGTTTTTGCTTATATTGCTTTATTATATTGGAAATTGTCAACAAAAACTGTCACCAATACTATCAACATAGGAGTTTAACTTTTGTCTAGTTGATCTGGCTGAATAGATATGTATGTATCAGGCAAAAAAAAAAAGTCACGTTGGAGCTAGAAGGCTGATACTGGAATTGTATGCTCCTTATTACGACAACATAAAACATTAATTCATTTTCTTTTAAAATCCCAATCTCTTATGGTATCCTTAATGGAGATCCAGTTTGCTATGTTATATTGTGCTGAATTTGTCCATAAATTACACTTGCATATATCTGTAAAATTCAAACTTTCCAGATATTGCTGTCCATCAGGAATGAAATGCGTAACCTATTCACAGGCCATCTTTTCTTCCTGTGTTTTAATCTATCACTATGAACAAGACATGCTACAAGAGCCAATTGATGTCTGACAGTTTTTATTGAGTTACCAACAGGACCTGCTTTTTTCATCATTCAATTTTGGGATCTATCAACTTTTTTGAACGTATAATTAAGAGTGACCGAAATAATATGGAGATGTATGAAATTCCTCCAATTCAAATAAATAAAAAGCAACACATTCAGACTGAAAAAGCAACCAGTTTATCATGACAAAAACCTTAGAAAAACCTTAACCCCGTTAATATAAGTTAACTTCAAAAGTAGAGAATAAATTTTAATGAGAGGGTTAGGAACAGGTTGAGGTGCAAATTGTATGATCATGAGGTGGATCCAGGATTTCCTTTCAGATTTCTATCAAATATATGATATTCTACAATTTTCCTATTAAATTTATCTTCATGATCATGACTTTCCTTTCAGTATCTCAGAAAGTTATCAATAGAACTGATTGAATGTTCGAATGGATTCAGGTGTAATTATTCCCTCAACAGTGATTTTTTTTTTGAAGTTTGCGCTCTCCGTGTACTTTGCAGTTCAATGATGTCCTTGTATTCAATGTAACATGTACTATTTGATCACTTTGGGTCAAAACATCTCGCTGAAAATATCACATTTCTAACGATTATTTGCATGAAAGTCTCCAAATTGTGCGACGTAGTGCAAATAAAATACGCACTTCACTGGTTACTGGTTGATAGCCCTTAATTTTGTGTAGACCCTTATTTGAGGGAGGAAGGAAGTTGGAACAAAAAACAAGAATTGCTTGGGAGCAATCTTCTGACTGTCTCCGATGATGAGAGTCAGTAGCTGTCTTGTTCAATTACTTGTCTCTTAAAAACCAAGAATCATTTGAAGGATGGTCACTATCTTTGATCCTGCAACCCATCATCCCCTTCGGTGAGGCCTAGGTACTAAACACACTAAAATATATGATTGTAATATAACCATTGCTCGATGGTCTGAGAGCTCTACTGAGTCGGGTTCATAGCTTACTCAATGATAGCTGATTTTCGTTTTCTACACTCTATGACGTATATTAGAGAAAAAGATAACTTATTTGGAATAATCTTGCCAATGGATGACATTAATATCCGACTAATCGTTTTTTTCTAATCCAAAAAACGTCGATTGATTTTTCTTAAATAATAATTGAAATTGAAGATTGATTTATAAACATTTCAGAGTTTAATCCGGAATTTTGAGCACGAGGTTAGAATTAAAAAAGAAAACAAACTTTTCTTTCAAGAGGCTTAGCAATTAAGAAAATAGATTTAAAGGTCACTTATTCAAGATTGATCAATAAATATATCTACATAAATCAGTCCTGTTTTATTAACATTTATCTAAAACAAAGAAACGGAAAAGACAATTAAAGTATAGTCTTCCAAAGTACAGCTTGTCTGAACCCAAAAGGCCCAATCAACCTTGCAACAAAGTCGTATCATTGTTGGCAGAGAAGATTTTTTATTTATCTAATATCTATTCACAAGTGTTAGATAGATAGATAGATATAGGGATGTTAAAAATATCGAGTATTTCTAATTTGTCCAGTTTTGAATTGTCATCAGTGATTCTCATTCCATTATCAGATTCTCTTCGATTGCTTATGGAACCTCTTCAGACCTCAAAATTCGCATATGTATTAATTACTTACGTCAGAAAATTCGGAATCCTCATTATATTCTTTGATCAAAGTTGACAAGTATAATTCTTACGTCAGCAATTAGGAATCCCTAATATATACTTCAATCAAATCAAGCAATTATTCTGATAGTAATTACTCAGATCATTCCCGATTTAAAGACAAGAACAGTCATTAAAAGACGCTCTTTTGATAATAAACTTTGTTAATAAATATCATTATTTATTCCAGCTCAAAAATTGGGATATATATATATATATATATATATATATATATATATATATATATATATATATATATATACACACATCCACCCATCTACACACACACACACACACATATATATATATATACACACACATCCACCCATCTACACACACACACACACACACATATATATATATATATATATTTATGTATGTATGTA
This sequence comes from Thysanoteuthis rhombus, assembly GCA_963457665.1. Lineage (NCBI taxonomy): Eukaryota > Metazoa > Mollusca > Cephalopoda > Oegopsida > Thysanoteuthidae > Thysanoteuthis > Thysanoteuthis major. Next base: position 89,868,252 of record OY735199.1, on the reverse strand, counting down.
TGAATGTATATATATATATATATATATATATATGGTTGTAGAATTTCATCATCCTGTTTCAAATATCACTATGATTCACAATGTCTTTTATCAGCTTATTATCAATTAATTTGCACAGCACCGAGGTGAGTATATAACATCCTGACAAAACTATTTTGGTTTTGGTTGGGGAAAACCTTTTTTTTCTTTTTTAATGATATGGAGAGAAATTTAACTTTTTGCCCACGATATCGACTGGTTTGGTCTATTTTGGTGGCAAATCTATTGATAGATATACAACCATTTAATCAGAATAATGTGAAAACTATAACATTTTTTGTCGAGAGTTTTGTTGACAGTTCTAAGAGGGTACACTTCCAATAAATCTTTTCCTTTTCATTGTCGCGTTGCAGAATTCAGTGATATTTCCAGGATAAATCTTTCCGTGGTAAACATACAGTTTATAAATACTGAGTGTTGCATGCCTTTGAATATGTAATGACCATCAATGAAAAACTGATGGATTACTCATCTATGTGATAGAATTATCCTAAAATTGATTAGATACCTTACTCTGAGCATCAAAATAACACCCGCCATGTTTTTAGGTATTGTCTTCCTCCATATCTATCTATATTTGTCTATCTATCAATTGAGATTGCTTTGAGCCAACATGCTTGCGCATGCTCACACACACGCTGAACATTCTGTTCTTTTCAATCTTTTCATGTATTTGGGCACTTACTGAAAAGGTTTGTGTTTTTTTTTCTGGGAAAAAGTGTAACAATTTTACGATATACTTTTTTGCTAAATTGATCATTTGCAGGTTTTTTTCTCTGGTAAATTTAGATTTTATGTACTAATCATCACGCAGCAAAGGTGTAGAGAATTGATCCATTCATTTATTTACTTTTTCGACTCATTTATATCTTCAAACACAACATGATATTCTACCAAATAAACCACGGTCATTTGACAGTTTCCATTGGATGACTAACCGGACTTTCCTTAATTTTTTTTTCAAATATCTTTTTTCATTGACGTCACTCACAATAAATAGTTTTATGAGAAAATAAATGCAATGTATAAAAATACAACAGCTGCCCACTTCATTTTCCCGGTTTAGTTCATATGGAATATAATGGTCGCTGCTATGTGATGACATCTTTAATGTTTCAGTTTTATTTTCTTTTTGCATGAGTCTAATGCATTTAAACGATGACAACCACAAAAGAATAGTCTTTTCACTAGAGTAATGTTGCCCATTAGATAGGCAGCTGTTTTTAATGTCGACTCTTTTTCATGGCATCAGTTCATGCAACCATTGTCCATTTTGTCTTGACTTTTTCCAAACAAAAATTGGTAATAAAGCCAAGTTGGTGGAATATAATTATTTGAAAACCCTGTTTTTCGAGTTAAAGATCGCTTTGATAATCTTTGTGAAGGTTTTTTTTTCAGATTCATCAAACTATAACTCTCACCAAAAGGCTCATATATATATATATATATATATATATATATATATATATATATATATATATATATATATATATATATATATATATATATATATATATCGAAAAAGGCAGAGATGGATAGTAATAGATGATCATAAAAACAAAGACATGTAGATGTTTTGAGAGACTTGCCGATATTGTCTTGTGGAATAATCTTCTTTCCGTAGTATGAAACGTAAGCTTCAAGCTTTCCCAGTTACTTCTCTCGACAGTTGCAAATTGAATTTCATATGTAATTTCAGATTTACATTTTTGGGAAGAATATAAATAATCTGTATTTCTATTGATCATCATCAGATTTCATGGGAGTTACCGATAAAAAAATGACTCTAAACTTCATCCTGAACTTCCTTGTGCACTGACTATTCAAACTAGTGATTTCTAATTTCGTGCAATTGTCCGTTGTTTTATTATCATTTTGTGTTATAATTTGTAAAACCTATCAATGCAAACCACTGTAATATCATATGTGTTGACCAATATATATGACCGATATCAATGTTTGTACAATAGCCCGTTGTTGAGTCATTTTTGGAAATACAGAAATTTCTTTATTTCCTCTGCAATCACTGTTTCTTAGACTGTTGATTGCTGGAAGTATAAAAGTGTTGAGTAGTTGATCTTCCTTAGGGAAAAAGTTAATATTTTACAAAAAACAAAACAAAGCAAAAAAAAAAAAAACGAACTGGAATGTAACACTTTGTTTCATAGACGTGTGAAGAACAGATACTACATTTGATCGTGATACCAACGCAACGATTATGCTGATCTGGCCACGTCAGTTTTAGTTTGAGTTTTTACATTCTTCACTGATATTCTATATCATGATTTTCGAATATTTGGTTGCTGTAATGTTTAATTAGTCGCAAACTGTAGGTGACATTTTGTCTGCCCATTTGCTAAGAATAAAAGTTCGAGTAGAATGTTGTATCTATATGAATAATCTGAATATAATATCGTCATGGTAATGGTAAAAGGCCAATACTCTGAGCTCGTGTTCGTTTTGACCGGATGGAGAAAGCTGCGTTAGGGGATATAAGAATCAAAATGTTTGTGTAAAATTAGTGGAGACGAGTAATGTTTTGTGACCACGGAAGAGGTCGATTGTCAATTAGTAGACCGATTCATTTTGCCCATCCCTGTGCTCTGTAGGTCGACGTGGATCACGAACCACGCTCATTTCTATTATGAGGTATTTTTTCATTAAAGGGGGGAAATATAGAAACTAGATGGAATCTTGGTAAACCGCCGTTGTTTGAGGCATTTCCGGGCTAAACCGGTCAGAAATGGCCATCAGTTGTCGAGTTCAATATGTTTATATACTGTATCATTTCATTTCATTATTTATTTCTATTACAAAAAGCATTATTATTGTTATTCTATCCATTTAAATTTTTACGGTGTTTTTTTTTTACTGCAGTTTCACAATGGAACTCTAAGAGAAGTTAGGACAGAAATCACCTGAGAAATGAAAATGATGGTAAATGATACAATAAGTTAATCATTATAACGATATAACAGCACTGGAATTCTACAGTAGACACACAAAAGATGAATTCACTAAAAAATTCTTCTTTATCGAAGTGCATTCGTCCAAAAATTGAAAGATATTGAACAAAATATCATGGCTGGAAGCACTCCAAAAAGACAAAAATTACCAATTACGACAATAAAAGCCCAGAATAGCAATTTCTGATTCTTGCTATGGGGCTGGAGCGAAAGGGATTACAGACACAAAATGTATTCCTTGACTATTACACACTATCACCACTTACCCTCCCCTCTTCTTCTAGAATACATACTAATTCAGTGAGCCCATATATATTTTTCTAATCAGCTCAAATCTATTTGATTTTTTCTTTTAAATATATTCCAATTCAGTGATCGGCTCAGATATTTATTCGTAATCAGCTCAAATCTATTCAATCCCGCTTTCCCCTCAAATATATTTCTTAATTGGGATAAGTTAGGTGCCAGTTACTTCCATTAACGTATGTGCATGCTGTGAATAAAAAACATACCCAAATTTTATTGGGCTTACGATTTTAAATGGTTATTTTGACAGAGAATATTGAGAAAATAAATCTTCTAGGTGAGAAGAAAAAGAAAGATACCACTAAGTAAACTAGAAGCAAAATATCTGTCGAACTGTTTGACTGAATGTTTTAGAACAGGAACTAAAAAATAAGTACGTGCACACATATATCTGACACATTTAAAACTCGAAGCTGGCAGAATTTGCACAAAAGAATAAAAAATGAAAAGAGTATCGAAATCTAATCGGACCCTCAACTATTATGTTCAGAGATCAAGTATGTTTGGTCTATTGTTCGTGAATTTCGAAGATTTTGTAGGAAATAGGAAAACAACGAATCAATTTGAAACTTTGCGTAATTGGGTTGTGTGTGGATGTTTGTAAGCTTTTTATTTGATTAGCTTTTACTAAGTAAAAATATCGTAAATTTCAAGTTTGACAAGTTTTAACTAAATATCTACGAGTAAAATATCATATCTAGATTGGCTGAGCGATAAAGTAACAACCTTTACAATATCAATCGGTAGCAATAATGAAATTAGCATCTTTTCCCTGATGTCGACACCAGGTTAAAAAAAAACCCTGTGATCAAATCAGTCGAAGTAACGAACGAATTACAAAGAAGATGTAGGTAGGATGGCTGTTAGTTTTTCAATTCTCTGGCAGAATTTGACAACTATATCCTATTTGGAAAGCGTTTGTCCACGGGAGTTTTTGTGGTTATTTTTATCTTTTCAGTCATTTTACCCTTGTTGCATTTGTAGTTTTATGATATTTATATATACTCCAGTGTTGCTGTAATTTATGAGTAATCATCTTTATAATTTGGTATAACAATATTTTTCTTCATCCTATTTTTTGACGCTCTTTATTGCAGCTTAAATGAAGTGGTTATCAGGAGTAACAAAAGGGAAAATCAAGGTTCAGGTAAATTTCATAACGATGAAAAAAAGGGAGATTTATTATATGTATATATTTGTTTTTGGAAGTTTTTGCATATTTTTTGCCTAAAACCTGTCAATTTTCTTGCAAGTCTGGTTACTGAAACCTTTCATATTCTATCAAATGTTGTTTAATCACCTGAATGCAGACCCTCCGTAAGGGACTTATGATCAGAATATGGTATCTAATAACTTGTCTCCGTTTGGACAATTGAATTGTTATCACAGCAAAACAAAACAGACTGAATACAATAGAATATGTTTATTATCTCATCAAGACTGTCATTGTAGTGGAAATATAAGTAACGTTGTATTGACATTCTACTGCTCAGAATTTGTCATTTTTCATATTCCTTAGCAGCTTTTAAACATCTTATAACTTATTACAATTCATGGATTCACTTTGAATAGTATGGTTAATTTTTACCCAAATAATCAGTCCTACTCAGAAACTCACAGCTCAAAGACTTATAATGATTTCATGAATTTTTTCGCTGAACATTTCCATTAAGTTGTACAGTATTCCTTTAACCGTACTAGATAGATGAATATCATCTATCTTATCTTTTGAGTAGCTACCTTTCCAACATCTATTTACAAAAAAATTATGATATAGTTCTATAAAATGGAATGCCTACCAACGGCAACCTGTATACGATCCTCTTTAAGCAGGCAATAAATTTGCATCTATAACTCAATTCCAAAATATTGTTTTGGTTTAAATGCATGTAGGTGCATCCTAATTCAATACTCTGTGATCGTCACCGAACAGAGGAAATCTTATTGGTATCTATCATGCTTGAAAATCAGCAAACACTTGTTTTGGCAATAGGGCTCTGGAATATTTTGTCAAATAATTGTTCTTTTGTGCAGCCCATTCTTGGCAAACATGTTTGACAAAACTGCTGTCAGCTCCAACCAAAAGATTGTCGGTGAGCTAAAACGACAATAATTTCCGAGGGTATGTCGTCAGTAATCAGTCTAATTTTTTGGCATATTTGAATTCGTGTCGCCATGTGTACACACGTATCATTCAACAACACTGCTCCTATATATATATATATATATATATATATATATATATATATATATATATATATATATATATATATATATATGTATGATATAAGTCAGTCTTTCTCATAATTTTCGTGTAACTTTGATGAATGTAATTGAAAATCCCTGCTGAGGGGAAACTATTTTGATATCACTGTGTCTACGAAGGCACTGCAAGCATACATTCACCTTTCCTCAAATTAATTTCATATTTAATTAGTTCACGTGCTGTAAAAAGACGACATATATGGATTATATGGATACAGATATGAGAGAATTTTATACGTGAATGATACAGATTTGCATCCCTTAGCAAGACAAGATATACATAAATGAACAAAAGGACAGAATGTATTACTTCGAATCATCACTCTAATTTTGTGCCTGGTGGTGCCACTTCTTATCCTAAACTTTTCGATATATCTACACCATTCCAACGATAATTGGTGCATCGTACTGCCCTGTATTGTGTTCACATGTGGTGTCAGAGGGATGAAATTATAATACCTAAATGGTACCATACGTTCCACCATTAGTGCAGTTTTCAAGTTCTCGGTAACTTCACTTGATATGGCAGTGAAGATTTTTCTTCTATAAAGCGTGTTTTCCTTCATGGAGTTTTTTTTATGGCTGGTTAGCTACCGTGCATCGCAATAACACTAGCAGTTTCTTGAGGTCGTACAAGCTCTATTCCGATTTACCATAAATCAGTGAGATCCTTTCATTATCCAAGGCTTTCCTTCCACATCAGAGTCTGCATGTAAATCTTTTGCAACAATTTCCATTCCCATATCGAAATTTGTTTTCTTTTTTTTCCATCCATCCCAATATAAAGATTCAATGAATGATATTGGTATTTGAATGCAGCCTTCAACACTATTCGTGCGAAGCCAATCGTTGCTGTAAGCAATTGCACTCATTATGGAACATTTTAGAATTAGATTGGATTCCGTTTGGATGAAAGATTTGCTTTTTTAGATGCGCTAGTATCACTAGCATTGCTTTTCATCATCGAAAGAAGTATGGAAATGATAGTTACGCCCTTGTTCAGTGTTTCCAGTTTAAACGTTGCCAAAATATGTATTCTGCCCACAGTTTCTACCTAAGACGTTCACCATCCAAATCTTGGCGTTTTAATTTGCATCGAACTGTGTGTGTCTATTAAGATGTTATTCAATAAGATATACAGCTTTTAGAGGGATAAACTCTGAGGGTTAAAGTCACATTTCATGTATTAAAATCTACAAAAATCGATGGATAATTCATGGATAACGGTACAACAACGCTCGAAACAGCTGAAACGTTGTGACAATTACAGCCAAGGTGATATCCTTAATCCAAGTTAAACAGGGTATACTTAATCATAAAGCCCTTAAAGATTATTTCAAAATCATTCAATTCCAGTTCTAGAAAGAGTCATTGAGTAATTACGGAGAACAAATCTCGCAGGCGTGGTTTGGAAAAACTTAGGCCCATTGAAACAATATACACAATCCAGCCTTTCCCTACACATAGCTAGGTACAAGGCCAAACTAGCAGCAGACTCAGTGAATATTGATTTGTGTGAACTAAGAACTTTCTGCGAGATCACATTGTTAACTGTCATTCTTAACAAATACCATTAGTTGTTTCCTGAGAAGAATAGTGACAGAACCATCGTATTCAGCCCTATGATAAAGATTTGATTAATTACAATTGATTCCTACTCATCACCATTCACTAAATGCATTGAAAAGCTGTAGAGCTGTGATGAATCAATCGGTTTATCAAACTCAAAGTATGAAGTTTAGCATAAACATTTGTTAGAAAAAGTTTCTCTTACTGAATCCAATTGGATTGTGATGATTCATAAATGATCCAATTCACATTCAAATTAATTAATTTTTGTGTATTTTCCTAGCTAATATTTGATATTTTTTTCTGATACCCCTTTCCACCAGAAGATAAAAAATATAATTTCTCTTGAATATATGTTTGCATTTCGAATAAATCGCTGCAACGATTTGGCACGAGTTCATTCCTCTTATGTGTGTTTTTTTTTTTTTTATAGCGGTTCTAAATCGAAGTTGGGGAACTCATCACTCAACGTTCCATATTCTGGTACAATATGATGATGATAATGATGATGCTAATTTCGTGATGTGCATTTGATGAATCACATACACGAGTTTTTTTTTTGGAATCCCATTTCTTTTAGATTTTGTTGCTGTAGGCAAATATTGTAATTATGCATTATACCTTCTCGACATACCTAACTGTATCCGATATGACGTGTACACACATGCACACACAGGCATGTGTATGCATAAGTGTTCGAGGAATATAACTTGCATACACGTACAGACTAAGCACATGAATATCCCTATACTTATTTCATATTAAACACACCAGACCCCCAAACCCCATAATATATATGAATATAATTATTGAAATAGTGTAACTGATACCGTCACTTTTCCCAATGTCCTGTTGGGAATCCTAATTGAAATATTGCCACCCATAACTTGGTATTTTTTTTATTCAACAATGATGATTCTGTAGAAAATATTTGCTAAATTTGTTCATGAATTTTTTCCCTATTTCTCACGGATTCTTTAGCTGAGGGCAAGTATTTCCATCCTGCATAACTTCTCCACATCAATAACTATATGAAGTGTGCACACACACACACACACACACACACACATATATATATATACATATATATATATATATGTGTGTGTGTGTGTGTGTATAGAAAGATAAATGGATAGAAAGATGGATGGATGGATAGATAGTACACAAGCACTCACATACCAAGAAAGTCAGACACACGGACACTTACACACACACACACACACACACACACAGACACACACACACACACACACAAACACACATATATATATATGAATATATATATATATATATATATATGTATATATATATATATATATATATATATATATATATATATATATATATATATATATATGTGCGTGTATGGTATGTGTGAGCTTATTTTGCAGAAAAATAAAATGCTGACTTCATAAGATTGAAACAGGTAGGGGAAGCTGAGAAAACAAAAGCCAAAAACAGAGAAGAAAACTCGTCTGGTTAGTCATTCAATAAAAAAACTCGTAACCAACATGTTACGCCTGCAAGCCATAGGGCGGGTGATCAATTCAAATTAGGAATATTGATGAATACTTTACTTCTGGTGCCAATTGTTCCAGATAAAATGTTCTAAAAAAAAAAATCTGACAATAATAAAATGATCAATCGAGTGTAACCTTATATGGTAAATAAACATTCTAGAAATGTATGTATGGTGGGGGGATTTGGAGAAGAAGGCAAACAAATTGTAATTTCTTGATATGACGAGGTGAGAAAATTCAAATTGTCACTTCTTTAGTTACATTCGCGCAGTCTATACGTGAGACATATACATAACCAACCAACCAGCAAGCCAGACGAGCTTGGAAACTGAACAATCCTATGTTGGCAGCTTTGATCGTCGGTTTTTGATGTGGAAGAGAAATTAAATGAAGGGTAGAGCTGAATGGAAGCGAGGATTAAAAAAGGAAAGGAAAATGCATAAAAGTGACAATGATATCATCAAACATAACAATTGATAACACCAGATCCGTGGAGTGACAATAGATGCATCTCTCTCCATTTATTTTATTTTATCAGTTCAATTGCCTTGTGAACCGATTGTAAATGGAATCATGCGAAGTCGAAACGAACTATGAATGCAGTGAGAATTGTCCACTCTTTTGAGGGTGCTATATGGGGTGTCTTGTTCATTCGCTCAAGTGGATAATAGACTCACGCCGAGAGAGTGCCGCTAGGGAAAGGTTTTTATTGTATTTTCTATAGGGTAAACACTTTGTCTAGCACCCTGCACTTTTGTCTGGTATGGAAATTCTCAATCAAATTTAGTTGTTGTTTATTTGGGGAAAGATTATTTTGGGAGATGATCTCAGTTGCGTATTGTGCCGGCATTTTCATTGTTATTTTTACTTGTCCAGACATGAAAGATACACATGCACTTTCGTGAACATACACACACTGACACACACACACACACACACACACACACACTGACACACACGCAAACACACATATTTGAATTTTACAGACTAGTATAGTCCAGTAGGTAAACCAAACTTAATAACCCCATATAAAACGATTGTAATATTATTTCCTTATCACCCCCGGTCGGGCCAACCATTTCCCTCATAGGTCAAAAGCATCATCTGAAATTTAGACCATATAATTTCCGATAATTGCTTATATTACGAATTGCACAGTAACTTTTATCGGTGCAATGCCGAATGTGTAACGTGAATTTACACTTAGGTATATTTTATACGCGTATATTCTTGTCCTGATCCTGGAAATACACGCTTCCCCGACACTTTACGTGCAAGAAATCATTCAAAAGAAATTTAGATATTATATAATGCAATTTATGATCAATCCTGTCAGATCACATCTGTCTATACCTGAATGATAGGATTTCCTGTGTACACAAGCGGGTTCAGTGAGGGTTTGACTTTCCTACATTGAAATTCGTAGTTGTCCATCTCCTACACTGGTTACCAACAAGTCCTTCCTGCTCTGCTGTTTGTAAAACCGGGGGAGAGGAGGGAATGGATCCATATAATTTCAAATAATTGCAATGCACGATGAATGCAACCTCTCACGGTTCGAGTTTGAAGACGGCCCTTCAATACTATTTTCAATGATAAAAACCGTAAGCCTACCTGAACATATTCAATGTAAGTGTAGGTATATTGCATAGATTCATAAAGATAGTTGATGTCTATATAAAATGTGATTCGAAGGATTGGATATATCACAAGTGTATGCTAAAAAGATTGATATTGTCAACGAATTGAAAACCAAATTAAAATTGCTGAGAGCGCTACGGAAAGAGCGAAGCTCGGTATAACTATTAACTAAACTGAATATATTATAACAATAGTTGACAAGCGTATATCGATGTCAGTATCTTGAGCAAAATGTTAACTGACTGATGCCCATTGGACAGTAAATGCATGAATAAAAGTCAAGACAAAAATAGAGGGATGAGATATTAATTAAATTCCAACAGATTCTGGGAAAGACGTGAATATTACGATCAAATGTCACATTTTGCTAATTGTTATATGGAATTCGTTTGGATGATTTAATTTACATTCAATACTAGTTGTGCATCAATTTTTAGGGAAAATCGATCATGGAGCTTTATATAAAGAAGGACACTTTTATATGAAATGGAGCTGGGGTTTATCAGTATATTTCTCACTTGGTTTGCCCCCATTTCCAATGATATTAGGTCGTTAAAAAAAATTCGTATTACCTCTGAAAAGAGGGGCTTCATTCGAATGGGACATTTGGAGCAGTTGTTAAGTTTCTTCTATGATCGATTTAGAGTTTGGAAAAAAAGTGTACAGTCCTATCTTGGATTGATTAGTTATCTTGTTACTGTATACAGCTCTGCTTAATAGAGTGTTATAACTGAAAAATATACTTTTATTGAATGGAACAGAATCATGCATTTGAATAAGAACAAATATAATGACTACCTGATAGAACAGGTGGAATTATAAGAGAGTGGAGATTTTGAGTGGTTCTTCAGATTTTGTTGACCCAGGTAGATGTAGCGTTTCACTTAACTCAGTTTTTCGTCACCGATTTTGATCGTTGTGTTTTTATTTCAAATGTGAACGTTGGACATGACGATTTTTTCCAAGAAGATCATGTGTAGGCCTATTTTCCGTTTTTTTTTTCAATTTCTTCATCATGCATTACTTCTTGTGGAGTTGCTTTGCAAAAAAGGCAATGTCATCTCCAGATATGATGATGCTCACATTTTTGCCTTCTCTTTTGACTCCCTTCTTTACCATTAAAAGTTTCTTAAGATCATGTCAAGGCAGATTATTGAGAGTTTCAGTAAGCTGTTGCTTAGTGTTAACTTTTTTTTTAAGTGAAGGGGCTCAGAGTATTTGATTGGCCTGATAAAAGCTGCTATGACTGTAAAGATGTTACAAAAGCACAAGCAAATGGTTACAGATACAAATTGCATTATAACTGCAGTCTCTCTAGCGAAATATCTGTTAATTTTAGTTAAAATTCTAATTCAAAATTGAACACATGCTAATACCAAAATTCACTGAACCGAACGAATTAGCACTTGACCCTGCACTGCACCAGCCAATATATTTTGCCATTGCAGACATCATCCACTGGCAGGTCTTTGAGTTATCTCAATGGACACATTCACACACATACAAACACATACGCCCACACGAACACTCACACACATACACGCACGGACAAACAGGGATTGCTGTAATTATATAAAAGATAATCAAAACAGAGGAAAACAATTTTTTCTGAAAATTTGCTTTTGTTCAACAAAATGCATTCACTAAGCTTGCAAAATAGAAATACCAAATCAAACATTAGAAAATGTAATGTGTGTCCATATATTCTATGTATTCTGTCACTTTTCACGGTTTGGGTACATTATCCTATTTATATTTTTTCAACACTTTTTAAACTAAGATTAGATACAATGAGAAGTTTGCAAATCATTAATCTGTTTTTCTGTTTATTTAGGGAATGCTGCTGAATTCATTTCATTCTCTGACATTCCTTTCCAAAGTCAGAATCACTATTTGTATCTTTCACTGTCTTCCATTTCTACCAAATAATAATCATTGTAATTATGTTGAATGTTATGATATGAATTATACGTGTATTTCTAATTATCATTCTTTTCTTTCACTTTTAAATTGAAATGGTTTTCATTTATTTCCATTATCCAAGGATATCATCTTCATATTTAGAGTAAATCTGTTGTTTTGATTAGTTGAATCCTTCAATAATTGGAAATGCATAGTGTTCATTCTTAAAAAAAGATATTCCCAAAATGTTGCTTCAAGCTTTTCTCAATGAATGCACATTTGCATCCGTTCCTTGCATGAATGAATCACTGTGATGTATATGTGTACTTGATTTAATCATCTGAAAATGTTATATAAAGTTATCTAAGAAAAAAGATCTTCCATCTAGAATCTGAAAAATTACCAGCATAGGATTTGGGTGATGTTGCTGCAAAATGATCATTGTGACCAAAAAGGCACCTGAAAAAAATTAATAAAACTTTAACCTGGCCCCTGACAGCGTAAAAGTGGTGGAAAGTTCACAAAATTTGTTTCCCGAGGTGAGCCATTGTGATGATGAACATGATAATAATGATGATACCGATATAAAAATTAAAAAGATGTGTACATAAGTCTGCGCTCTCATGAGAGATATCCCATAAAAGCATAATTTGGGGGGTATCCTCCACCAACTTTCAAGTAACCAGAGGCGATATTTCGATCGAATCCCCGTTGTTCTCATTCGAATAAAACCTTCGGTCGACTTTTCAAGATTCAATTTTCAGATGACACCAGAAACCCTCTTCTCATTGTTTCAAGAACTGATTCCTGTAGAAGCCTGACCTTAAACCAAATTACTCAATATTACTAATAAGATTTTAACTCGGTTATGCCATATCTTGTTGACAGCGAGGTTCAATAGGCCACAATTCCTTTCCATTTATAAGAGTTCATAACACAGATCCATAATTCAAGAATATTTGGCTTCCTAGATAAGATTTGGAGCCGACACAAGGGAGTAATAATTGCACTTTGTAGTCACCTAATCGCAAGATGTATGCATCTTGTATTGGAAAGGTTGTTCATAGAATAGTAGGCAAATCTTCCCTGTGTGAAAGAAAGCAAATCGTTGTGATAAGCAAGTAGGTTCAAAAATTTAGACATTTATTGACAGTAAGTTCCAAAAGTGAAACCCTCGGTGGTTCAGAAAATCAAAAGTACAGCCTTGTGCTAAATACTTTTAGTGCAATGAGATCAATTTGAATGAATAATTGAACATTCAATTTCATATGATGTTTGTATGATAAATGAAGAAATAAAACAAAAAAAGGGATGATCAATTGATTCTAGTGCTCTTCCTTCTTTATTGACAAGAATGAAAAGAAGAAAGAAAAAACAAGCAAAAAACAATCATGAACGCCACAAAACAAAGAGTGAGCGGTTAATTTAGCAATATATTCATTGTCAAGTGTATTTTCTCATAAAACCCATTTCCTTAAAAAAACCAAAACGGAATTATTTTTCAAATTATAGCCAATGCATGACACATACATATTTGCATACCAACAAAAATACCAAAACAGCTACTAGGTAAAGTTATTTGAAAACTGGAAAAACATATATTTGAACTTCTAGAGGACGATTTTTTTCTAAGTATTAAGCCTTAGTATCCAATCCTCACACTATTTAAAGGATGAAATTGCATAATTGCATACCAAATGCTTTCAATACAAACATTCAAAAAATATTGGAAAGGACAAAGAGAAAAAAAGTTTGCCAACGCCATATGATAGCATGAAAAATAGTATAAATCAGTCTATATAAATCTACAGCACACAGAAATGCATCTGTGTGAGGTTCGACTCAAATCTTTCAGGGTATCGTTTTATATGGGAAGCAGTCTTAAAGGGGGAAAGAATATGAATTCTTATAGATATTGTATCAACAGATAGACAAAACTGATCACACACAGGCACAGAAACCAACACCCCCCCCCTGCAATCACACACACACACACACACACACACACACACACATATATATATATATCCACTCCAGTGATAACTCACTCATAGTTCACACTGGTAGATGTATACTCCATTTCGGTCAACGAATTTTGAGAATTGTGAGTAATCAGTTGGGTTAATTGATCCGTCATTTTTCAATTTGTTTATTTCTGAATAAACTACAATAAAATTTCAGGGAACAGTGAGGAATGCAGCAAGAGAAAAGTTAAGAAATATCTGTGGGTATAACCTCAAATATGTCGAGCTCATATGTCCCCCCACATAGCTTTGCCAAAATTCAGTCAATCAGCCCAATATTTCAAATGGTCCTCATTAAATCCCAATGAATCTCTGTACAATGGTGGGCAATAGGCTACAGGAAGCATGATCAAATCAAAAGTGGTAGTATTTCACTGACCATCTTTTGAAATCACCTCCGTTAAATTTAGCAAGGACTGTTTTTGTCGTCGTTGTTACAGTAAGAAAAAAAAGTCAGCCCAAACATCCAACCTGGATTGGGGTTAGACATTGTTGACTCTATCAACTTTTAACAAGAAATTAACTCTACAAATGTGAAAGTGATCAAAGCATTAAAATTCAGCTATGTGAATATCAAGGTGAATAAGAGCATTTCATGCCAAACCAATGATATTTTTAATGTCTATTAAACATAAAGAGACAAACGTAAAAAGGATGGCCTAATTAGAGTGCGATCAAATCTGTAATAACCATCGACTTAAGTGCATGTGGCATTTTCGAACGGCAAGCGCTTTTCTTTGTGATTAAAATTGACCCAATCATATGACAGGCTTGAAAATAGAAAAACGAAAAAAGATGCTGAAAAGCAGTTATAATGGCTTTCTCGTTATACTACGGGGGTTGAGACACACGGTATGTACTTCTCTCCAAGATACAGCATTCAGGCAAAACATGATTTGCAAGCTGTATGTCTTCTTTGTTATTTACAATAGGAAATGTAATATCTCTGACTGCAGTCTTGTAAAGATCTTAAATTATATACTTCGTTAGAACGTATGTATTGTAGAATAGTGCAATTAAAATGATTGACGTCACTTCTGGAATCTGGAGAACAGTTCTGGATAGCCAAACAACACGTGATCGATATTTTTTGAAAGCATTATCTATTTGGGAAGAGCAATTAATCATAAGAAAAGAGGGGGTAACACCAAATCAGTTATACCCCTGGCCTTCAATTGGGCTGTGATCACAACAAAGTTTGGATTCTCAATCGATCCAGATTTTCTTTAAAATAAGAAAGTATTTGTCTAGTAGTAGAGGCTTAACATTAAAGCCCTGTAGCCCCTTATATGGATATATCTGCATATTTCCATTCTGATCCAGAATTCAACAATTTTTGTATAGTTACTGTGTCTTTTTTCTAGATCCCTCTCCCCTGTTCGTTGTAAAATCTCTAGATGTGTGCCTGTTGGGAT
Source organism: Thysanoteuthis rhombus (assembly GCA_963457665.1). Classification (NCBI taxonomy): domain Eukaryota; kingdom Metazoa; phylum Mollusca; class Cephalopoda; order Oegopsida; family Thysanoteuthidae; genus Thysanoteuthis; species Thysanoteuthis major. Next base: position 89,852,605 of record OY735199.1, on the reverse strand, counting down.
ACTTTCATTAGGAAGTAGATTGAAATACAATCCATTCATCATCATTCACAGAGCTTATAAATAACAATTCTCAAAAAGATAAGCAGGAAAACTGTCAAGTCCTCCGTAACCCAAGTCAAAGAATAATGGATAACGCTCATTCTGATTATCTATCAACACATTCTCTCTTAAGGCTCTTAATGAAATTTAATAGGCAAGCTTTCTGAGTTAACTAGACTGAGATAGTAATCAAAATGTATCATATGAATACAAACAGCTTTTATTACATTCTGATGAAAAAATACAATTCTACAAAGAAAAAAGAAACAAACAAACAAACATACTATATTAGAAAACAACTTTTATGCAGCTGTAATTGAGTTTATGCCATCAGTAAACAATCTTGTCAGTTCTTGTATTCTTCGGTGTTCATACTTTAAGAGACAATTCCAAATAAAATATACATGGCCAGTGACAAAGTACCCGTTCCCATTGCATACATCGGCTGAGTGATCCCTGTAAGTTTTCAGTCTGGTCACGAGCAGAATTTTATTCTTACAATATATATTCGATGGCCACCCCTTTGGCTCGATGCAAGTCCAACAAAGAGGTGTTTCAATCCTGATCATGCAGCTCAAAGGGCTCTCTTTCACGTATTCACAGGGAAAATGATTTTATCAGTTGTGTACACTCGTTGCACAAAACAGTAATCAAACCTAAGGCCTTGTGCATGATGGGCAGACATGCTTACCAATACAATACTGACCAGACCGGCATTATATTATATTACCATAATCATGATCGAATAAGTAGCTTCGAAGTAGATTCAAACTGCTTTCCTATCCAACAGCTGTTAGTAATATTATACATACGGGATCGTATCTGACAAGTTGTAGATTCTTGTCGGTCTTCATTGCAGCTTCAAATCAAGTTTGGTTAAATCAGATGTTGCCGTACTGTCCACAGAGATATAATTTTAGATTCTCAAAGTCCGATGTCATTCAAAAGATTGTTTTCATTCCGTAAACTGAATGTTTGTATGGTCCAATCATGGTAGGGAAATGCGTGTTTTAGATTTCAATTTCCATCATTCATCTTGGTGAGGATTGTTCTTGTTATTTTTGTGGTATGAAAATAAAAACGAAGTCAACTATTTACTTTTTTTTTCTGGATTTGGAAAGAGGAGTATATATTTTTGTAAATCACCTGAAAATGATTTGTATTGTTTTATTGTTTCATTTTTTTGTTAGTTTCCTTTTTGTTACGACCAAATCGTACCAGTGTTATATCAGACGCATATAGGGATACAACAGAAATCCACTTCAAATCAAGGATCTTACGCCATCGATATTCCTTGGCTAACAAGATCAAAGACAGAATATGGTAGCAGCAACATTTTTGGGCAACAGAAAAAAAGCTACTGAGAGAGGGACAGAGAGAAAGGAGGAACTTATATACAGAAGTAATCAGTTAACGTCCCTTCATCCCCTGGACAAACGATGGAAGAGCATAGGTAAACATCAATCCCCTGCAATCCCATAAATCAAAACCCCAGCGCTCGGACAGCAGCTGTAGGCTGATAACTTTCTCATTTGCAGCCAAATTGAAGTTCATGTGGTGCCATTTTCGAGCCCCTAAGTATTTAACTCTCTCATGGGAGAAGATCCTTCCATTTATTTTCCGAGTTAAAAAAAAAAGGCTACATTGATGTGATTAGTGGTTTATTAATTTAAACAATTTTCTCTTATTATGACAAGATGTTTCTTATGTTTTTTTTTCAAAAAATTCCTGTCAGTACTTTCTAAAGAATTGATTCAGTGTGTTATTTGAGATTATGATACTTTCCTTCTTCTTTTCCTTCTTTTTTTTCTTTTTCTTCTTCTTACTATTATTATTTTTATCAATTTTTTTAGCCTCACAAAACGAAAGCAGGAGAAGTAAACTGTTTAGATTTTGAAATATCAATCGATAACTCTAAATACAGCACGCTGCCAAATGACAATTGACATTGTTTTCCTCCAAGTGACCAACAAGACATACGAATCTTCTTTTCACCTATCAAAACGTGTATTGTTGTGATTACCTCTGGGATTTTTGAGGAATATGCATCATATTGTGCTTGTTATTTCAGATTTTCCATGCATCTTCTCGTCAGCCAGCGCTATATCCCAGGAAGTTCTCAATTCGGAATAGCTTGAAGCAATATTGAAAGAATTGACTTCTTAAACCTTTGAAAAGCAACATTAATCATGCATAAGTTTTACTTTCATCCGATTTTTCCAATTACAACTTACCATTTGGTCCGTCATATCACGGCTCTGAGTTATGCCTGATAAGAAAATAAAGAGTGAGTCTTTTGTGAGAATCGAGTTCCCATCCAGAATCAAGTCAAGTTTGCGCCTGGCTGTTTTGAGGATTCTGCTGCAGAGTCTTCGGAGGAGATAAAAAAAAAATTCAAACTGTCAGTCACTCAAAACGAGTTGTCATTTCATCAGTGTCTTTTGCAGGATTCTGTGCTTGGGATGATTGATTGAAATATTGAAAAAAAAAAAGATGATTATAACGAAATTCCCCGAATTTCAAAAAAACAATTATGAACACTGTTTGAAACGAGGAGTGGATTTTCAAGATGAATTAATATTCTTTCTCTGAATGCCCTGTAAAACAATTACTGAGAGGTTGGTCGTCTTGTGTCATCGGTGCAGCCTTATCACATGAGATATAAGTATCCAAACTAACTTTGAAACTGGTGAATATTGGTTAGAATTATGATAAAAAATGATTAACAATTTTATATGATGATAAGATTGTTAAAATGTTTTTTGAACTCTGCTTATTATTGTTGTTTCATTCAATTTTCAATGCTATAGTCACACCCTTCAATCACAATAAATCAGATGCTTTTTAGTGTCTATAATGCAATTTAATAATGAGTTTGTACAATTCCTGGGTTGGGAAATGTAAAAAAAATCATTTTGATCAGTCGAAAAGGTAGACATGGACTATCCAAGAGAAAAGAATTGACTAATACAAGGAATTTTCCTGCATGTTTTACAAAATTGGGGTATTGTCTAAAGGTATTGAATTCAAAAGGGTTCCAATAATCAAATATCATAATCAAATTTATATTAATAATTGATCGAGTGAGATAGCACTTGCCCATCTGTAATGGTCTGTGAGTTTGGCTCACTAACAAATGCATGCACTTGAGCGTACAGATGCATCCGGACAAACTTACATATACATATACGCATGTACATAAATACATATATATATATATATATATATATATATATATATATATATATATATATATATGTATATATGTGTGTGTGTGTGTGTGTGTGTGTGTGTGTGTGAATATGTGCGATGAATTCAATAGACAAGATGGAAACAAGGAGTTTGTTGCCTAATTGATACCCGACGACAAACGTGAACATTGAAAAAAAAATTGTTACAAAAAACATAATCTGCAGTCCATATATCGATAAAAATAAGCATTATATCAAATAGATATCATCCTATTCCAATCTTACCCACTAAAATTTGATTCCTATTCCTGATTTTTCAGGATAATATCCGACAATACCAGGGGACAGAATTGACGAATTAGCCCAGTGATTTGTTAGACAACATTGCCAATGCAAACACAGGAGTACTTTATTATGTTTCTACTCACATTTATTAATTTCCAGGTAGTTTGTAACGAAGTCACAAATTTTTGCACCTATAAGAGAAAAAAAAACTTACTGCAATTGTAATTGCAGAAAAATGAGCATTGTCAACATTAGCCGAGAATGGAAACATAGAACATTGATTGTCTCCAGGTTTCGCAAGCATATCTCATTTGCAGCCTCCTTTCATGAGACAAAACTTCTTTTGACACCTGTTGATGAGTTAGATTTATTTTCAACCCGTTTGTCGAGAGTTTCTTTTTCAATCCCTTTCCAGGAAACTTATCTCTCAAGATCCTTCATTCATTGATGTTAAAATACGCAGATTCGATATTTTCTCCTCTGAGTGTTTTGTTGTTTATCAAAAATTAAAATAAAACAAATTCCTGAAATATATGCTTTATTTTAATTAATAACACTTGGCCATTAACAATCTGAATCCCCGTCCTGAAATAACCTTTATACAACATGTGTAGACGGTTCAGCCCCTTCTTTGTGAAGTTTTTGTGTAATGTTACGGTTTCTTTATTCTATTGCCTGAGTCCACTTTACTACAAAGGAGAATGAGATGCTGCAATATGACATTCTCCATATTGTTCAATGCGTTCCGAAAAACGAATGTCTGGAGAATCAGGTTCGGGACGTACTTAGCTGTTTGAATATCACGGGGGAAAGTGGCTTTTAGGCACTCCTTCGACGGAGAGTCGCCATGACATAGCGAAAGATTGGAATGGATTGTGCTCCTCTGAGGCCAAGGTAGGTATGAAAAGGTGGAAAAGGTGAAAAAGTGTCTCATCAAAGGATATGAAGGGTTTTGATTGAATACTGAGCGCATAATTAGTGAAAAGACAACGTTGATCGATACATCTTAAAGTGTAATTATTCGCTCATGCACGTCAAACTATCACATACACACACACATATATGTATACATATACATACATATACGTGTGTTTTGTGCCTGTGTATATGTGTATATATATATATATATATATATATATATGTTTGTGTGTGTGTGTGTGTTTGTATGCAAAAAAACAACCCTCAAAATAAAGGAAATGAACCTGTTGATTGCAATGGTACTAAAGTGATTAGTAACGATACAATTTCAAATATTGGTCTATCTCTATCAATATTTCTGTATAAATGCATCTGTCAATATCTCAATCTCTCTCCCTCTCTTTATCTCCCTTTCTATAAATATATATTCTCTCTTGCTTATGTCTCTCTTTCTTTCGCACTCTCTCTCTATATATATATATATACGTGTGTGTGTATGTGTGTGTGTGTGTATGTGTATGCATGTGTAGATTGATGGATTTGTGTTTTAATTACATGAGTAGAATTTTTTTCCCTCAGCAAAAGCAACAAATAAGGGAACCGATTTCAATTACTATAGACCAATAAGCCTCTTCAATTGTATCTGAAAAATTTTCACAAGAATCTTCGTAAAAGCAGTCGATGAAAACTTATCCAGGGAACAGGCATGATTTACATGGAGCTACCCGACCATGAACCGACCATGAACCATCTGCATCCAATCGATGGACAGAATAAGAGCGTATAAATACAAAAGTCGTTTTGGAATTTACTGATTCAAATGCAGCTTTGAACTCTATGAAAATTCCAATCGCCATGAAGGCCATTCTTCAAGGTGTTGGCCCCGTATATATCAGAGTACTACAACATATATATAGTAATGTCAGCTTTTTTATCAGTTTACAGAAAGTCTGAGTCATTTTAGCTTCAGGAAAGAACAATGCTAGGATATAGAAACACAACAAACTTTTCAAGGCCCTGGAAGCTAAATTCGGGAAAAAAAAAGTTAGAAATCAACAACTTATATCTGAGCAATCTTAAATTTGTGGACAACATCGCTCTCTCTGCAGGATTTTCTGCACGACTTCTCAGTACTGCTCGATGCACTAAATGAAAAAAAAAAAAAAAACTCGGCTAATACATGAACTTAAGCACAACAAAATCCTGTACACAATCATGTTGGAAATAAAAACTCAACGATCAAAATTAAAGATACAGAACTGGAGAAATTAGGCCATTTTATCTACCATCGATAAAAGAAGACGAGTAATCATCAAATATATCGCCCTGATAGTCATATAAGGAAGCAAGCCATGGAATCTAACCTAGAGACAGACCGGCAACTGAGAAACATGTAACGTGCACAAGAGAGAACCATGCTCAACCTCACATTGAGGGCAAAAATGACGGATCACGAATAGACATCTCGACTTACAACATGAATCCCTAGAGATTCCGAGTGCGACTGAAGCTTGTAGAATATTAAATAGAGAGATGAACTCGACCAATTCAGAAAATATTGGTTTCAAAACGCCTCCGATGGATAAGTGCAGCGAATCCTGGGCAAGGTTTATGTCCAACGGTGTATGTTAGGATGATGATGATGATGATGATGATGATGATGATGATGATGATGATGATGATGATTTGAAACCTTGGAACAATTGCCTTTCAACCTTCGTAATTCTATCTGCTATAATCTTTTTTGCAAACTATACTGCATTTGTTGTTCTACAGATCTATCAAATGGATTCTGAAGTTTACATATCTAGTCCTGTTTGGCCTGCGATGGTTTGGTGCAATGTGCTGGGTTCACCTTTTTCATGGTGAAAACGAGTTCTGGTTCATGTAGCCCAATTGGGTTACGTCTTTTTCAAACTCTGGAAGCAAAATATGGAAGCCAAGTCTTATTCTTTCATTCGTGTCTGTCAATCTGTCCGTCCGTCGATGTACCAGTGAGTATGATTGTGAGCCTGACGAACATATTGATAGATTTTTTGTCCTTGTGGTTCAGTTCTTCTGTGTATTGAAACGCAGTAAATTCGGATAGTTCTGTTAAATTTTAATGCTGTGCTCGGGTAGACTAATGTCTATTGGTTAATCGGTCAACAACGCATTAACCGGACTCAGTAACTAGAGGTCAAACACTGGGATTGTTCCTGTAACCCTTCAGGAGAAAAAATTATCTGACACTCCTGCTTTCAGCTATTGGTGAAAAGTGTATGATGAAATGAGTGACCCTTATTCGGAAGATGTTGCTTCTGTTGTTTTTCTTTTGGTCATCACAAGCCTCGTGGAAATAACTGAGAGGCGTGGATGAAACTACCGATGCTGTAGCAAGCGCAAAGACGTGCCTTCGTAACTATTGTGAAATTAGACAGTGTAGTGTTCATAATTTCCTTTAAAATGCTTTTTCTTATTTCCCACCCTTTTTTCATAAGGACTTCCACTCGTCACTAAATTGCAATATATCTAAGTCAGGGGCTGAGGAATATAGCATTGTTTTTCTATGGAGTAAGTAATTTCCCGTATGATCGAAAAAAGTCAAGCGTCATTTCTTTACTAATTCCTTGAAGCTGATCTCTTCATATATAAATTGAATAAGAAGCAGAGTACATCCTCAATATAAACAAATTTTACACGTTAAATAAAAGAGAGGATGCTATCAGATCACCAAAGGATATAGTATACGTCACAGATAGTTGAATTTCCTGGAGAGAAACTTCATGCTTATCTTATTTATCCGAAAAAATCTTTGGATTCCAAAACTTTAACCTGGGAACCACGTATTTCTCACGGAAATATTCACGGAAATATGTAGAGATCTCTTTTACAGGAATATCATTAATATTTTCGAATATGATTTCAAGAAGGTAAATTCAAGAACTGTCACTAATACTGTCGAGATACTTTTCAAGTTCATTCAGATGGTTGAATATATATACGTATATATGTATTCATGTATCATATGTGCTTACCACAGCAATTGTGCTAGAAAGCCGAAAGTCATCCTATACTCTTTGATATGTCTACAGAAATGTTTTTGTTATTCATTCATCCCAACTTTTTAGGAAGGATTAATTTTCAGTGGATACTTATGCCAAATAGATCCCTCAAATGGTGTCCAGAAGTGATCAGAATTCGTAAAGAGTCACACTTTTTAAAAATTAACTACCCAACAAAACACAAGAAAAGTAACTTATAATTTGCTCAACAACATTCCAAATTTTTTATTGGATCAATGATCATGGCTTGCAAACATGTTGGTCAAGTGGCAGTCCCTATCGAGTTAAAAATCAGACCTGCTTTCCATCTTATACTTTTTTGTTTCCGTCGCAACTCAACTCAGGCCGTCGGTCTATGGCAATGAGTGAACAGTGCAGAACAGGATTTTAAAATGATCTCTCTGTGTGACTCTAACTCAATTGACACACATGGGAGGAAGAAAAAATAAAAAAATAAAAAGAGAAAGCCACTAAAGTCTATTCAGTTGGGAGGAGAGGGGAATTGACACTAGAGCATCGTCATTATATACATCCAGGACACCAAAATAGCTGCTCAGTTACTGTAAAAACTTGCTTGGTGAGCTACTTGCAGACTAAATTTGAATGTAAACACATTCTATGTTCATGTACTTCATTTCTAAAGGTAAATTTGATACTACAGCCGACTGAAAATTATCCTACAGGGGACTTATTTGCGGAAGATGCAAATCGTTTGAACGAACAACCACGAAGACGGGGCGGAAAGCAGTGAAGGGTAATTGACTAGGGGCAACTCCACCAATTTACTGATCCCTAAACCACCCGATGTCAGACACAAGAGAAGAGAATTAGGCTCCTCTGCTGAAAAGATATTACTATTTATTATATTGGCCAAACTTTCACATTTATTTTCATCCCTTATCATAGTATTTTTTGAAACTCATTTCTCCTTCCCATTTACTTTCTCTGTTTTTATAAGCATGAAGTTACTCAATATAACCTGTATTCATGTCTTTTTTTTTCAAATGAAGCCTTATCGACATTTTTTTCGTATTTGTTTTTGTCCTACGTGTATCTCATAAATTTACGTTTTTTTATCCCGTTGGTCCATATTTCTTAGTTTCTTGAACATTCTTACCGAATATCAATGATGATTATCAAGTGAAACTGTGAAAATGTCAATGTGCACGTGCTGTTGCTCATAAATAAGACGAAATAATTTTTCAATCAACAGGATAAATGACGTCGATGGTTACGGCTCTTGATTGACAAACATCGTAAATTTACTGCTTTTTTAATTTACTCATAAAAAAAACTATAATTGAAGATACAGCTTGGTTCACGTGCAACTTAAGAGCTTGATAACTCGAAATTGAGTTGATATCCATCAAGAATATTGGTCAACATTCAGGTTATCGCAGTGTCGATTTCAAAGTCATTCGGATCAAAGTTTCATGAGAAATTCAATGAAATTAAGTACTTGTTCATCATACCAATTTCATGACTGCTATTGATCCGACTCAACGCTTTTGACGATCATTGTCTTTTGATCTTTCCAAATGGAACCAACATTTTTTGCTGTATTTGAATAAAAACATACTCTTGTCTACATTTTATGACACACCGAGGTGACCAATTTTTTACCAGTTCCTCCCTATTAGTATTGCTAACTCAAGGAGATATCTCTCAAATACACTAAAATTTTAATTTTTTTTGTTTGGACTCAAATTTTTTAATTGATTCTATGATTGCAATATTGGATAAACAGCCATGGTGACCAAAACTACTAAAGTAACATGTTTCATTTGACACGTCTTGTTGTAATCTGTTACTATAAATAAGGTTAATTTGACTGAGTAAGAGTCAGTCTGATATCACATAAGGTCAACAATGGTTCAATTTCTCCGTGTACATAATACTACAATACATGTAGAACCCAATATCCGTACGTACACGCATTACTTTTTACACATATGGATTTCGAATAAGTTTCAGAATTGAAATGAGCCAATTTGAAAGAGGTACTCAGTTTTCAAGTACTCGTGTCACGGTCACTAAGGTGATCAACAGCTGTTCGGGTAGGTGTGCATGGGGGCATCATTGCTCTAATTTATGGACTCTTTTTTGAGGCCCTGACTGGAACATTAAATCATATCAAAATTTGAACTGAAAATAGGGAAGAAAGTTAATACCTTTTAATCACACTTTGAAAGTCATTTTATAGCTTGTTATCGACATCCAAACAAATTTAGACGGAAGAGGGTCGGGAAAAAACTTTAATAATTTTGATGTCATACGTTTACAACAAGATTGCAGATACGACTTGTATCTGTAAATTAAATGTAAATCCTACCGAATGTTATCATCTGCTTCATGGAACTACTGGTCAGGATCCGGATTGCCATATTCTTTAAATATTATGATCCGAAATTAAAGCAAAGATTTAAATTCGCCAGGATATAATCCGGAATATAATCTGGGGAATATATCTAAAAGAAACTACTCAAATTCTCAAGCTAATATGAATAGAAGAAGTAATTTGAAACACATGTGCAACCCTTTCGGGATATACTGAGGCCACGTTGGACAATAGATAGAGTCGAAAGTAAATCGTGGTTCAACTAAAAATTGACCATTTAAAACAAATATAATGGATATATGTCGAATTGTAAATCTCCTGTGGATATAACTTGCCATCGAAAAGTATCATAAGAATCAGCACAAGATCTGTATCGCAATGAACAGGAAAAAAGGAAGCTATCATGGGGAGTAGAGTATTCTGAAAAGAATTCACAATCATCATAAAAAAAAAAGATATAGGCGGATGCATTTTTTTTTTTTTGCATACAATTCAATGATTTTATTATATCTACTATTGGTGGTTTTACAGAAATATGCCTTCATCACTGCATTAAAAATCTGCTGGTATTTTTGCCATTGAGAGAAACATACATTTTTTTATGGTTAGAAATCCTCAAACATATTATCCATGCTGTGATTACATGCTATACCATTCTATGCTTTTTTGTATTGATCGAGTATGCACGAAAAATAAACTGTAGAATAGAAAATGAATGGGTGATTTTTTGAGAAATTGGCTTTGAAACTCAGTGAAAAGTTCTAAAAGTAAACAAAGATAAAACTAATAAAAAATAACAACATACATTCAATGGAAAAGCTTTTTCCAAAGCCATTATAATTGTTAAAACATTATTCAAAGTGCTTTTTTTATAACAAAATATTAGCACTGAAGAACCGTACCATAGTACCCTCAAATTATATAAAGGAAAATGTTATAATTATATTATCTGGCCCGCTTGCTGTGCACTGACAATATATATTGTCACTAATGATTATAATTGCATGAATAATTCATTAAATTCATATCTAGAAATTATCATAAATATGAATTAATGGTGTCAAATGATAGCAGGGAGTCTTTTGACTGTGTTGGTGCACCAAGGCTGCATTAAAGAAAAAACTAAAGAAGTAGGACTAATCCTGGGTTTTGAAATCAAACCTCGGTCGATCGAAAATAGATCAAAAGTCTTTATTTGGAGTCCCAATAAAAGCTGCACCTACATTCAGGAATGATTTTGGGGAGAGGAATCAGACTTTTACTTACATTAAGCTGTCTCTCATGGTGACTAATCTCTGATCCCTGAACTTATCAGTGAGAGCCCTTTTTTTATCACTACATCTTTAGCTCGTTTAGCCTACTGTTGTTTTCTGCTCAATACCAGAACTAAATGATCACCTGCTCATTTTACTTCTATTTTCCCCCTCTATACTTCAAGCCACAGAAGTTACTATCTCACTTCCACCCTTAAAATCGTCATACTCTAAACATTTCTCCAAACCTTTTCTCTCTTTCATCCTCTTAATATTTTTTTCAACCCGGCATCGGTGACCGGCTATCCGTCAGCAGGGTTTCCAAGTACCTACACTTTATCTTGTCAATACATCTACTTTAGATGCTTCTATCGTCTGAAAAGGTTTACTCATTGACTAAGTATATAAGTATACTCCACATAATCCTCCGTAAAATAATCAACGAAAATCTTATTTAGAAAAAATCTACTCGATATTGAAAATTATAAAGCTAATATCTAATTAAAGAGTGTCCATTAGCCGTCATATTTTAAATTTAGTTTTTATAGTTATTAGTCTATTTCGACATTGAATCAAATAAAAAAAGTAAAACTCATTGATATTTCATTTAATTGAACATCAAACTGAAAAGAGAAGTTCAAAGGATGGAATTCAATCTTGACTGCATTTGTTACTTTATTGGATGTTATCACATTTTCATTATATCAAACATTGCCGATGCAGTTCTATGAGCCATCAAAAGGATGGTGTGCCGAAATTGGCTTGAAACGATTCTATGTTTACCTTTGCAAAAGCATCAATTGATTTCATACTTTTGTCACAAGGGAAAATTAGCGTCCACGTTGCCACCTTTGGATTAAAGGAGATATTGATAATTGGGTGTTGGAAAGGCTTGCTTGAATTTTTCCTTATCTGAACTTCAAACTATAGCAAGGCATCTACTGAAATGTGTTCCAAAACTGTGTAAAAAACCCAACGAAAGCCAGTATCAATTAATTCACTTTCACTTATTCGAAAAAAAAAAAGAACGTCAATAATGAGTGAGCCCAAAAATATCGCTATATTCGAAGTAAATATTTCGTACATCTATTAGAATGCTTTCGAGAAACTAGTGTCATAATGTTTCTGCTGATATCAACAGCTTTAGGTTTTTCAACATGTTAATGGAAACAGTTGTTTAGTTGTAAATCATGATTTCAATTTAATAAAAAACGATTGTAGTATCATCAATATTATACGAGCACACTCATTCAAAGTATTGATAAAACCTGGTACTTAAACAGTGTTTTGGCGTTCCCCCAATGCAGTTATGTTTTTTGATGATCCTTGGTCATTGGGATACAGATGCGTTAGTTAAACGCTACAAAAAACTTTAAACCAATCTACAAAAGCTCAAGAAGTATAGCTGTATAAGATATTGATCAGATATTAACACGATAAGGAGGTTAAAATCTTTGATTTTTTTTTCTTTATCAGAATTTAACGTCGAGAGAATTTGTTTTGTTATAAAGGGGAAAAATGCATTTTGAGTGCAAAACAATGAATGAGATTTCTTTTAGGGGCGACATTCTAACTATCTGATAAAAGGCAAATTAAAAACCTTCTCCCTGGAATATTCTCTTGATATCCATTTTATAGTTATTCTTCCGGGAGCTTTTGTAATGCTGTGTTAAACTACCATTCCTAATGCCAACAAATACCGACTTTTTTTTTTCATTCTATATTTTCATCTCGAAAAATTTGAAAATGAAACCTGTCAAGTGCAATTTGGGGAACAATTGAATTTGACAGTAAATGCTTGCCCGAAGGAAGGAAAGAGATCACACGGTGACCATTTTCCGACGGACAAATTCCTAAAGGTTATCATGGATCCTGGGGTGAGCCAAAACAATTTTCGATTTTCATGGCTAGTGCAACAAATACGAGTTTCCATAACCAATAAAAATCTCACCCGGTTTTGTTGATGTGTCATTCTTGAGAAGTATAAATCGGCGAAACATATGCGAAGCCATAGCTAATAAAATCATAGTTTTTCTGCCACTCGAAGCTCAGGAAATGTGTCTGCGGCTCATAGGTTCTGCAATAATGCAGTTAACGGAAGCAAGAGGGTAGATTTTAGAAATGGATTAAGTCTAGGATTATTTAGCAACTTATTGATATCAACTGAATAGATACTTGCGTGCACCAGGTTCCGTGCTTGACTTAATTTGAAAAAAAATGTTAAAGATTTTTTTTTTAGTTTTGGAGTGAATTATTGAATATCTGTCAATCTATCCATCTATCTATATATCTATCTATCTATCTATATACGTATTTGTGACTTGAGCAACACGGTCTCTTCAAAATCAGAATATTTCCTGCGCCATCAGAGCATGGGATTCTATTTTATACTCCATCATCATGTGATGAATCTACTACGATGGGATGCAGACTAGGGTAGATATGCATAATACATTGTTATAGTCCGATACTTCAAAAACTGGTCTTTGTTTGAAATCTTTCATGACGCTTTATAAATATCAAAGGTTCTACACAGTTTTTTTTCGGGATAGGAATATTATTTTCAAACAATTCATTCCCACTAAATTGCGTTTGTTATTGGTGTATTGAGATGTATGCGTAATTCTTTTATTAAGCGAGAAAATGTCTCATCCATCTTTAATTCATTATGTACGCTAAATATTTTTAGAATGGCGGATGCAGTGATTTGAAACAAAAGCCTTCAAACATTGATGTCATTAAATCAACTTATTTCATGTCATTTCATTAGGATTATGACTGTCCATTCAAGACACCGATATCATTACTGATATTGTATTTTGCCCGTTATTGCCCCTCCTGTGGCGCAAATAATATTAAAACGTCTTTCCAACGACAAAAAAAACGAAAAACAAAAACAAAACAAAACAAACAAACAAAAAAAATCACCTACTGGGTCATCATGATTTATATTTTTCTATATTTTCCTTATGAAACACTAGAATGAAAGACGAATCTTCACAAATGAAAAATAAAAACTTAAAAACCATACAAAATAAAACAAAGACTATGAATTCTCAAGAGATGGGAAAAAATTAAGATATAGACTGCAATCCTCAAATCATTTCTTAATAGATAAAAATATATCTATCGCTCAAAGCCCTGGAAAAGATTCGAATCTCATCGTCTGTTTATCATTTTTAACACTTTCCCGTAAAAATGTTGGTGGCTGGTAGCGTTTTCCTTCAGTCAGATACACTGAACTCACTAAGAATAGGAACTCTGATATCGAAACACCTGAGAGAAGATTTAATCAAAATAAAACAATATAAAATGTGGGAAAAATGTTTATTTCTATCGTTCAGGTTCCATGTCTGCTTTCTTTTTAAATCCAATTTAGCGAGCTCCACTAAAAACAAACTTGCTGTTAGCCAAAATTACTAACAAACGAGGGATTGGTTACCATTTATTTGAATAGTAACTATTACAACGTTTGCAGATCTCAAAAATTGCAACAATGCACAAAAAAGCTTTCAAAATAAGAATCTTTGGCTACAAAACGCTGGTGAATAACTGGGTTGAAAACAAATTCTAAACAAAATTGTTTTCATATCAATCATCAAGGTAAGCTTTATATTGTCTATTAAAACGTTTTGTTATAGGATTATCCAACTAATTAAAGTAGCATGTTGCCCTGAAACACCTTTTATAAGTCGAACTGGCATAAGGCAAAGTAGCTATTACCATAAATCTAAATTAAAAAAAGGTAAGCGTTCCCGTATCCCCAAGATTGTCAAGGAGGTATGTTGATATTTTTCTCACGAGAAAAGAAACAAAAATAGCGATTTCCCTTGTTTTACAGCGAACAATTACAATACACTCAAACTCCCTCTATGTCTCAATTGCACCCTCTTTTTGCAACCCTTAATCGAACAGTTTTCTAAAGAATCAGCTTAAAATGTCATCAGCACCATTTTGGGGTTCTTGAAATCTTCAAATTTTGCTCGATTGATCACTTCCTTTTAACTATTTTTTCTATTGGATATCTACAAATAATTTTCTTCAATACAAAAAAGAACGAAACGACATCAATATGATCACGAATTACCTTGAATGTGATTTGCTACCCAATTGACTATCGATTATGAAGCAGCAGTTTAAAAATCTAAAACATGAAGCTTAGAAGTACTCGTATCTCGAACAGCTCCATTCCACATAGTTCCATGTGCATTACCCCTTCGTTGAATCCAGAAAAAAAATAATTATCATGGTAATATACCTCTGCAAGCAAGAGAATTTTTCTCAAAATTGGGGTATAAATTGTTATCTTTACAAGACCTATGGCACACGGTTATGCATTACATCTGCTCATTCGAGTTGTTCCCTATGAGGTTTGCTTATTCAAAAGCATGTATGAACTGGTGTCATTTGATTTTGGTATTTTTATTGATGAAAACTCTCATAGATATTTCCCGCGTTTATTTCTTGCTTTTTGTACAGAATGTTTAACAAAATACGATGCACATGATATATTCCTCGTTTAACAATCCAATATGGTAGCTGAATCCTGAAAATCGTGGCAAAATGAATCTTGTTTGAATGTTCCTCCCTGGAATTAAATTAAACTGTCTTAGGTAACATTGTAAAGTCCTCAGATATGTATATAAAAGAATCATTTTAAACGACATTGTAAATCATGGAACGGCTGCAGATCCTCACAGCTAGGTTGCTGCAAGAATACAATTCAGACAGATTTTTTCCAGCTTTAACTTCTATTTACGTTGTCAACGCCAAGTAACTCTTCCCCCACGTACCAACAAAGGTAATTTCACATAGTATAACATATATATGTATTTACAATAAAAAAGGATATAGTATAATATAATATGATACAATATCCGATGAATGGTAGGTTCATTTCATACAATGCTCACATAACACACTCGAAAACAGTCCAATCGACATTACTATCTTAGACAGGAAAGAAGAAACAAAACTTAGTACAATAAAATTGCCCATCAAGTGAATATCAAAAGATTCCCTTACATTGGGAAATAGATTTAAGTGAGAGTAAAATGTATACAAGGAGAAACATACCACAAATATACTGATAGATCAACCACATATTGCTAACAAAAACACTCACACCCTACATCCCTGGTTTGTATATATAACGACCAACGGATTTATTTCCCTATCATATGAAACACAAAATATAGCAAACAATAGCCAATCGCTAAAATAAAGCATTTATTGTACATCAATAGAATAGAAAGTTGGCCAACCTACCCAAAATGATAAATTTGACCTAAAAAAAGGCCCAGCAGGGAATCTGAAATGAATTGAATCGGTCATCTGAGGAAGCCAAAACAGGAAATAAACATGAATGTTTTTGAGTACCCAAATCAATCATCCATATATATATATATATATATATATATATATATATATATATATATATATATATATATATATATATATATATATATATATATATATATATATATTGAGAGAGAGGGAGCGAGAAACAAAGAGCGACACAGGCACTGAAAGAGACTGAGAGGGAGTGATATTTTCTTTTTTTCTGTAAATGGCCACTTTCAGATTCTCGTTGAGATCAAGAGAGAACCGTCTTACCGATGTTTTTTTTTCTGTAATATTGATTTACCAATGGCATTTTTCTGTTGTATATACGTTTGCTAGGGAGGGGCATTTGTGTGAGGATTCTGATGATTATGAAATGAGTAGCGGACTTTTGTCAAGCTGATTTGGTCTCGATTTCAAGGGGTCAATTGAAGGTACTTTCTGGTGACGGGTGATATGGTTGTTCATTTGGTTCTCTTGTCTCAATAAGCTGTGAAGAATTAATGAATGAACGTATGTTAGTTTCAGAGTAAAATGATGATGATGATGATGATGAAGATATTATTATTATTATTATTAATTATTATTATTATTATTATTATTATTATTATTATTATTATTATTATCATCATCATCGTTATTGTTTAATTTTCATCTGGACTTTTATTCAAATGATGCTCGAAAAAGTCTTCCTTATCGCTTCAATGTTCGTCTGTTGGTCGGCAGAATAATGTATTAACATTTTATTTTTGAATCTCATTTTACTGCTTTCATTTGAAATGTTCTTGCCAACTCATGCAACACCATTTGATAGATGATATAATTATGAATGCATTAGTGATCTCTCCCTGCATTCTCAATACAATATTAGTCGAAGCAATACATAACAGTAAAATGGATTTATTTCAAAAGGAATAAAGCATCTTTTTTCCCTCGTCGACTCGATGTTTATTGATTTGAAATGCTAATCCCCAAGATGATGACCATACAAGGGAAATGATGATATCTGAAAATGGTTTGTTATTGACTTTCTAGCGCTTTTTAAATAAAACACATTCAATATAGATCCGAACAGACAGTCGACTCCATTAGCGGGCATTTATGTTTACCTTATAAAGGAAAATCGCTAGTGTAATTTGTTCAGTGATTGAGTTTTAACGCTTCCACGTACATATATATAAATATATATAGATATATATAAATATATAAATATATATATATATACATATATATATATATATATATATATATATGTAAATAAGAATTTAAATATATACATATATATGTATATATATATATACATATATATATATATATATATATATGTATATATATATATACGCACACACACACATATATATATATATATACATATATATATATATATATATATATATATATACATATATAAATATACATATATACATATGTATTTATGTTTATATTTATCATATTTAAATATCAGTATTTACATTCATGTATAAATATATGTATTTATATTTAAATATATGAAAATAGTTGGATTAATTCCGACGAAAGGGTTTAATACATCTTGGAAAAAAAAACAAATTTTTTAGTTATGGCTTAAAAGTATGATTGTTTTGAAGAAGCTGTAGTACCTGTCTTCTGACGGTTCCTATATTTTTGTTTGTAGAGGGAGTTAAATTCAGGCCATTTATACATTATTCTCGATTTGGATTTTAAATCCATTGATGTCTTCAAAATTCAAAGCGTCTGTGAGTATTTTGAGATGCAAGTGGTGAATGATGCTGGTTGTCCCTTTCAGCAATGAGCTGAAGGACGTGAATATGTGGGTGTCAAAGTATGTTTTGATAGTGGTTTAGGTATGATTGACAGTCTTTGTAGTAAATGGTAATAGGAATGTGCATGAAAGTGTATTTGGCATGTGTTTAGGTATGCATGTATGTTTGTGAGGTTTACAAATTGCCAATAGATACTCGGGAAGGTTTGTTGAGGGGTCCATGGGATTTTGAGGTAGCATCTTAAGCATTTCGAGGAAAAGAAAGAGTTGGGGCTGTGATATCTGAGAAAATTTGATTTTAGGGCTAGATTAAGAAAAAAATTATCATACTGAGAATTTAATGCAGCTTTCAATATATTGTTCAAATGTGCTTTTTTCCCCTTAATACAACATTGTTGGTGTTCATTTGGTTCAAGGGGACAACTATAAATGTTTGTTCTCGCAGTGAACATTTATCAATGTATGAACTGACTTTGAGCATCTTTGTTGAGGGATTTATTCTTTGTTGTCCTTGTATTGTTATCCTATTCCCGAGAAGACCGGTTTCCTTCATGAATTCCTTGCAAAACTTTGAGGTATATTCCTCTACTATCAAATGTATACAACAGCCGATTTTGGTCTATTGCATTTGGCCATCTTTTCTCTCAGAGAACGCAGCTTGTGTGAGCAGTGTTTTTTTTTTAATTTAGAGGATGTTTATTTTAATTATTGAGGAATTTATGGGGATGTTGTTCATGTAAGATTTTTTTAGGATGTGAATCTCTTGTGCTTATC
>OY735199.1:89726158-89828658 GCA_963457665.1 Thysanoteuthis rhombus | reverse complement strand
TACTGGGCAGATCCCCACCCGAATCAAAAATATTGGCATGTACTCAATCAGCTACTGACTGCACTAATTGTTCTAATGAGGAGTTTTTCTGCATCCTCTGCTCATATCTAGATTCGAACCTCGAACATTCTGTGCGTGATAACATTATTCCAGCGTATAGTCTACTCAGGATGTGCATAAATGGTATCAGTGAGAGTGATCAACCGGTAACTGTGCAAGCCTGTACGTTTTGACGGTACAGATCAATGGTTTATGCACGGAAAATTATCTGTCATGAGGACCTAAACACATAAATTCAACAGGTTCTATTTGATTGAAATGGATCGTCCCATCCAGGTAGGAAAGCCTGATCTATTTGTTTTGAAGCAGGAATAAAAGGTAACAACGAATTTTGACGTTCCATCTAATGTCTAATAAAGATTGAATAAGTAAAAAGAATCAGAAATTTGACAAATATCTTTAATTTCTTTGATAACTGAAAACAAAACTACAGGACATGAACGTGACAAAAGTGACGAATGAGGTTTAACTATACCGAGAATAAGTTATATGCCTTATTAAATGACTTCGTTTTTTGTCCTCAGATCTTGCTACAGGGTGTCAGGTGTGGAATTTCCCACTTGTAACGTTTTATTGCCTTTTTAGAAATTGTAGATTCTGGAATATTTTGGTTTCCACAGTTTCTGAAAAAGCAAATCAACCTGTGCTACCTTAATACAAATAACTGATAATGTTTCTTCCATTTTTGATGACAGGAATGCTTGGATAAAGGTTGATCTTCCTTTTGCACATTCTGTCTTATAAGTCGAGTCAACCAAAGTTTAAATCAAATTTCTGAGGTTTCAAAAAGAAAAGCAAATCCAAATAAATCATACGTTCTTTCCTTTTCAACCTCTAAAAGAAAAAAGCATCCACGTCTTAGTTGCAAAATTTAGAAAGACGAGTTGGAAGGTAGGAGATAACAGAGTAAAATACTTGACGCAGTAAATATAAGCGTTCACTGCACGAATGTTTTTCAATTCAGTAATGAGTTTGGGGATCAGTTTTCCGATGACGTTTAAAGCAACTCTATTTAATGGGAGGGACAGATGAACAGACAGATACCTTTCAACATTTTGGATGAAATATGGCAGTGCAAGAAAAAGTAGAGGATGTTCAGAATGAATAACAGAAAACAGATATACTGTATTAGAAAAATATCAGTATCGTTCTTTATTCATATGTCTCTACCCCTCTCTTTCTGTGAGTCAGTCTGTCTATCTGTTTGTTTCTCTGTTTCTTTGTGTGTCTGCTGTCTCTTTCCCTTCTTTCTATGTGTTAAACCTGTATATTCTACTGAACATTGGTGGAAAGATACCGTGTTGTATCCGTTAACAGTGATACTTTCCTTCCTTTAAAAATAGGTCTGTGTTTGGTCGGTTTTGCTCCTTAGCCATTAGGTAGGTGGTCGAGGTTTCTTTCACACGTTTTGTGCCAAACATTGACCCTTATAATGAATTGTAATTATGGCCCCTTTTACTTTTTGAGTTATTTTCCTTGTCATAAAGTGCCAGAATATTACCGATGGGTCCTTTTCTTCCCTACACAAGTTTTCTCTGATCTCGTATCCAAGTCACAAAAGAATCATACAAATCTGTTGTTCTCAAGTTACAATTCAAAGTAATGAATTGGGATCCTCTAATTTTTTATTGTACTGAAATGTTGTGTCAAATATGATTTTTTTTTTCGTACTGAATGTTTGTTATATCAGGGATTTAGCGGGACAGGGTATCTTGAATGTACGATTTGGCGATCTTGAGAATATTTTTCTGCAAACTGAAACAAGGAACAAACTTGCCCCATGCTGTGGTTCAACATTCCCCAACAAGGAGCAAGTTGGTACATGTGTTACAAAGAGACAGTTATGTTGCATAGCCTGGCTTTTTATTGACTTCAAAAATTCAGGCACAATATTGAGCTTTTATGGACCATAGATATTTCCGTTGATTCCATTAAAACATTGTCCATACTACCTTAGGTACAAGAGAGACCAACTTGTCCACGGCTCTCGATGTTTTAAAGGTTATGATACAAGCATGTACAGGAGAGAAGAAAATTCTCATTTCTATTTATGGTCTTCAGGTATGTATGTATTTATGTATCTATGTAATGAAACCAGAGCTGAACTGACCAGGGAAGATAAACAAATGTGAATAAGATCTAAGTCTACCTATGTATTTGGGCAAAAAGAAAATTTGTACATTCAATAAAAGAGGCAGATATACACTGTTGGTTGTGAAAAACAATGAATCAAGATACTTATTTATCTGTCAACAGCATGCAGGCTCCAGGCTGCAAATCATTTTTTGAAAATCTGATAGAACTATCAAAATCAAAATATCCCTGAGTGTTTCCCACATAATCGAGGAAAAAAATCAAAGGAGGTTGATTTTTAGACATGCACACACTTCAGCATTTTTTTATCGCTCCTTTCCCCTTCCCTGTCTCTCCTTTTCTCTCTCTCTCTATATATATATATGTGTGTGTGTTTGTGTGTGTGTGTGTGTGTGTTTGTGTGTGTGTGTATATATATATATATATATATATATATATATATATATATATATATCTTATATAAAATGAATGTGATTTAAATTTTGAGCATGTGTCCTGTTGTGTTGTTTTTTCCAAAAAAATTGAAGTGAAAGGCAATCGATTCCACTGAAACCATCTAAATATGAACTTTGGACATGAAAAATCAACCAGCAATTAAGAAATAACCCAAATAAACATCTGAATTAGAAACACAAAGGAAGGAATGTAGATAAAAGAGTGTCAACATTGGCAGCTTTGACCGCAGAATGTAATGAACTTTTGTGTGTGTGTCAATCAATGATGGCCATGAACACTGGGGATGTAAGAGTATCTCATTCTGATCAGATATCTAAGATGCATTTTTAAGGCGTAATAGAAAAAATTCCAGTTGAGCTGGGCTGTGATAGACATCCGAGATTTTCGTATATCTAATAAGAATCCTCAGAAGCCTGAAAATGTATGATTTGCAAACTCCGAGAAAGTTGGTTTTATATTTTTTGACATTCCCATAATCATAAATATGTAATATATTTGATTCATCACGGATGAGTGGCGCTTTAATCTTATAGTCACATGAAATCTGACGTTTGCACGTAACAGAGTATCATGAATTTAATACACTCCAAGTACATTTATTGCCCTTGCTCCTCACTGAAATGGTCGACTAACGGAATATGATGTCATTTTTTTTGTTTCAATTCCTTGTGACATTTATCATTACTTGCAACTGAATGCAGTCGTTTTCAAACCGTGAAAGCAAACCTTTCTACCTAACTAAGCTCTATAATCCCTCTGCTTTGAAATAAATTCGTGATTTGTTTTCTGATTTCTCTATTTTGCTGACTTGATTCAAATTGATACGCTGTAGCTATTAGAGTATATGTCAACCATGAAAATTAGGTAAGGTCAAATTCAAACAGAAAAACAAGGTGAATCTAACGACTGGAATATATGTCCATCCCCAAACGATAATCAGTGCGTTTGATGATTTAAGCAAAGTTAGAAAAAGAAAACAGAAACAAAACCTTCAATTTGGCTGGTTACTTTTTTTTTTATTGATCACCAATAAAATGTAGATAAATGAAAGGACTTTTTGGCCACTCAATGAAAAGAGTTACATTGCCGACATCCTTTGGAAGTAATCCGTGTTGGAATCAGGGGTGATCAAAGAACAGGTTATTCCTCTCACTTTTTGTTGGATTACAAAGAAATATCTGAAATTTAAAAAACTCTAACCGATTATGAATTTTCAGAAAAGCGATGCAGATCCCTGCAAATGTGGAAATTCCCTTTTGACATTTTATACTTCCATCTGAAATTTAAACTCCTCATTACTTGACTTCAAATCTTTTTTTTTTTTTGCAAGCTGTTTACAATTGTTTTTTGTTTCTCTTTGTTGGGAGCTGTCATTGTTTTTTCAAACTAGTTATCAAATTCAAAATACTTTTTCGTAGGACCTGCTTGTGTGCTGCAATGTAAACAACGATTTCTCACATATTTATGCGAAGAAAGTAACACGTTTTCATCACAATAGTATCACATCTGGTTGAACTATCCTTCTCGTTTATGCTGCACATTTTCTCAAGACATTTCAGCAGTTTACTGTCTGGTCCTCTTCATGTACTTTTCTCTTTGGAATGATAACAGTAATTCCTAGGATTCTTTTTACAATAATCGTTGACACATTAGTTTGTTCTTAGTATTCTTTAGCTAAGGCAATTATCTACCTCTGAATATTTGGTAATATATTACTCAATAGTTTGCACGATAATCCAATCCACTCGAGGAATTTTCGGTAAGTAAAAGGAGGGCTTGTGTTGTCTGAAGATCATAAGAAAACTACATTTTTGAGCTATTATCTGAAAATTAAATGTTCGGACAATTTACCTGAAATGGCGTGAATGAGAATTGTGAATGCCTTCGATTTATATGGGGCATGATTCCAGTATTTTGAAATATGATGGAAAATGGTTATGATGTTATATAAGGCTTAATCAGCCGATGTTGAGCTCATAAGAGGTACAGAAAACTTGAATGTGTGAGGAAGCGGAAGAATGATCGTCCATTCCCTCCGCAATTGTTCATAGAAAGCAGGAGAGTTTTTACAAATCAAACAGAACTCGATTCTCTTCAGTAAAGCCTTGATTCTTGTGATTTTGCAGCTTTTTGATTCATCAAATATAGTTATTCCACACACTGATATTTTGGCACGAAGAAATATATACTAGAATATATCTTTGGGCAATCTCCGATCATATAAAGTGAGAAGACGGTAGTCATTTCATCCGTCTGAATGACGCAATATTGTTCCATGGTTGGCTTGAAAAAATATCGTTGTATTGAAAACAACCATTTTATCGGAACAACTTTGAAGGAAAACAAATTGATCGCTTTTAATATCATCAATGTGATTTTATATGATTGATACGTTGTATAATTATACCCTTTGAAGCCTTTGTGCTATATCATGAAGGGAAATGGGCAAGGAGACGATGGTAATTCATTGATCTTAAAAAAAGGGCCGATATTAGCAAGATTTTCCCATGACTGGCTTTGAAATTGGATAAGGATATCATTTCAGAAAACCGTACAGCAAAAAATACTATGATCCAAACAAACATTATTAAACTACACAGTATAATTATAAATCTTGCTGATCAATTATTACCACAAAAGTAAATAAGAGCTATGATAAGTCTGTTCACGAAACAATGTAGCTTTATACATTTCATTCTTCACTCAACTCATTGACAAATTCAGCCAGTATCAGCCCAAAAATTGGTAATCCAACAAAACAAAGATGGCCAGTTCTTATAATACAAACCGTCCTATATTTTTGACTGTTCCACCAATTTTCTAGTTACTGATTCCCGAGAGGAATCCCATTATTTTGATTATAGTTAACATCATGTTGGGAGACATGAATATAACCTGATATTTACAAATAGATGATAGATCAAACAATTTCAACAGGAAGGATCAATCGTTTTGTTCATTTTTTCATATTTTGAACTCGTTAGAATATTGAAGCTATCCAACTCACCTGCAATACACGAATTATCATGCATTAAGATATAATAATATGTACGGATATGGAGCCGAAAATTTGACCATTCAGAATGTAATAGACAGCACAGTATATCAGAGAAAAAATAGGGGTCGAAGACATCATTGAATGTATTAAAAAACTCGGACAGTAATGAGCCGGTAATGTTGCAAGAATGGTGGACAACCAATGGACATCACGACTCAGCACATGGATTACATGTGTAACCAATGCAAGCAAAATACAAGATATTCAAATTACTTGCTCAATGAAGCCTATGATGGAGAAAAGCAGCGAACCTTCAGGAAGGTTTATGTCCAACGACGGACGATTAAAGACTCTAGATAAAATTGCGTCGAGCATAGGTGAACCTGAATTGGAGACGCTACCTTTGCCATACTTTGTATTACTTGAAACCGTTGGGAATGGAATAGAAAAAAACTATGTTTTGCTATTCTCATCCTTTGTTAGATTTGCCGTTGAGTTTATTTTCTGTAATCCTGACTTATTAGCAATTAGCAAATGATTTTTTTACAAAATTTATCTACTTGGCAATTCCCTATTATTGATGAACTACTAAACTCAGTATGTAGCTTTATAGATATGTCACATATCTATTTAACACGAGCAAAAGCATGAACTGTTCATAAGGTAAATATTTGGCAAATATCAGGCTTCATAATGAATGGAGCAGCCAGCTATCGTCCTGCACCATAATTTTTTTACGATTTGTAAGAACTATGACTTAACAGTAATTCGATCACATCTCTCCAGTATTGATGATTTATCAATTTATGAATAAATTCAAAAAAAAAAATAAAAAGTGAAAGCGAAGATATGATTCATAAAAGATTTAAAAAAAAAGATGGCTAATAATGAACTGCCGTAACAAAGGTAAATAGTTTTTACCTATCATAAGTCTATTCATTTTGTGTTCTAGCTCACCTGACAATACTGTTCCGTCTAAAGACTTAGAATTCCCCATCAGTTCTTCTAAACCTTTTTAAAAGCTTCAACTCTAAGTCTTTTGATCTAAGGAAGCGGGGGTCAACGTTTTCTTTAAGCAGATTCCTGGAAATCAGGATGTTTGTTTTTTATTACTTGGATTCATGTTTCCTCGTAGAAAAAGCAATTTATTTATTCCCACTGTATTCATTCATCGTTGTATTTTTTTTCCGATTTGACTTCAAGGCTCTACTCTATCATTAATCGTGCAGAGAGTCTATTCTTTTATTTTTTCACTATTTTTTTGATAACTGCCCAACCAAACAATATCAGCCTCGAAACTGCAGTGTTTTATGTGCTGACTAATTATATGAGTTAGTGTACAGCAATTAAATATGTATAACTAAATGTTAAACTCCAAAATTCATTGAAATTGTAATTTTGAAGACCAATGGCTCAAATAGCCTATTATGTCGGATAACCTAAAATTTGGTAATATCCCTATTATTTATCATTAGATGTCATAACTAAAAATTGTTCATTATCCGTATGAAGAATATTTCATCATGATCGAAATATCTTATTGTTATCAGACTGACTATCTTAATCATAAATCAAAAGATGATGTAGGGATTTGTAACGAATTTCATTTGACTGTAATTCGGTGCCTCTGAATGTCAAAGAAATTGCACGGTTCTCTACACACTATTGATCCCTAACGGCTTAAGGAATCGGTCGACGATAATAGCCAACTAAGATTGCATTCGTGTATTTTTGGCAATTGAAATCAAAGACATGATGTCTGCCAACTACACTTCTGATAAAAGAAATATTCATATCAAATCTTCATCAAGGAAATCAGGCAAACTTCCAAGCGTGCATATAAGCAAACAAGTATTTGTGTATGTACGGTTGTATTCGTCAGTGTCAGAACATTGGGATAAATATACATATACTTTCGCATATATAATGAAATATCTACCACAAATATATGCCACAGGTTCTATGTATAATTCAGAAAGAAACATTCTTCTCAAAAGTGCTAAATGTTGAAAGTATTGACAATGAATTGCTTGAATCCATTACTATGAATAGACAAAATAACGTTATTAATATATATATACATACATATATATATATATATATATATATATATATATATATATATATATATATATATATATATATACGTACATATACATCTATATATATATATGTATATATATATATATATGTGTGTGTGTGTGTGTATGCATGTTGTATGTGTGTGTGTGTATGTGCATTGGTAAAATACTTACCACAATTTGTACATATCATCAAAATAAAAATCATTTTCCCAACAGTGCTTAATACTTTATTATCTGTTTTCATATTCAAGGATCATTTGAAAAGTAAGTTTTCATCCAGCCATTTTATTGGCTCATATATCCATTTCCCAATTACAAAAATGCATGAATACCACAACACACACACACACACACACACACACATATATATATATATATGTATATATACATATATATATATATATAGAGAGAGAGAGAGAGGGGGAGAGACAGACAGACAAACAGACAGACAGACAGACGGACATACAGACAGACAGGCAGAGAGCGAGAGAGAGAAGAGCCTTACCCCTTCCTCTAATAGAAGTACGCTGCTAAAAGATGTTGGTCACATAATGATTCATATTGACAATATACAAACTTACTGGTCACAGGGTGATTTACATTGAATGACTGATAATATATATATATATATATATATATATATATATATATATATATATATATATATATATATAGTTTTGAAAATGATTTTTAAGAAATATTCACATGTCATGTCCCTCATAGCATGTGTTCAATCCTTTTCACAGATGACCATCTATCCCTTTTACTGATTCTTTCAAAACGTGATCTGCCGAATCTGTTCAATTATGTATAGAGTTAAGTTGAATAAATCCGTTTACATTCACAAGAGGTTATTCTTTTGCTCCATGACACAATTTCTGACGTTTTGTTGGATCGACTTTGTAAGCAAATACTACAACAGGAAAACGGCCTCGATCTTATGACATTCACGTCAATCCCTGGTGGATTTCTATTGACCTGGACTTGGAATCCCAGTCTGATATTAGAATCTAAAATTGAGCCGTAACGGAAGTAACATAAATACAAATGAGAATTTTGAGTGCCCCGAAGGAAATTTAGCTTCCCAAATCACTTTTGTTCGGTAGAGACAAGTCTGATAGGAGTTACATATGAAATTGATTCTATAGCATTCCATACAACCTTATTGTACTCACTTAACCCTGTCTGTTTCTGAAATGTATGAATATTAAACTAGACTATGTATAACTACGAGTCAATTGAATTATCAATCGTATTCAGAAGTCTACACTTAAATCAATTACTTGAGAAAAAAGCAGTATAATGAGAACATGTCTAGGAATGGTGAAATTTCAATACTGTTAATAGATAAATGAAACTGCATTTAGAAATATGGATGATATGTTAATTTAAAGCAGGGAAATGCACTAAATTTTCTTGTATTGGTCTTTAATCAGCGTTGGATATTATGATATTGAGGACAGTGTTAGTTCGATTAATTTGATATACATAATGATGAATTTGCGTCTGGATGATACATGTAATTGATTGGGACATCAACATGGCATTTTGGCTTGTATAAATGTTTAGCAAATGCAAATTATAGGCGGCAAGAAATGCCAGAGCTTGTTAGTTTTTTTTCTTACTTACAGAGGGCTTTTTTCACCAGTTTTAATGGATTAAAGTGCAACATGTGATCCAGGATATTAGTACAGCTTTATTTGCCATATAACATGGGAAGAAACACGATATCTTGCTTGATTCCTGATCGTCAATGATTGGTTGTTCGTCGACAGACTTCAGTTAAAAAGGTTTGGAAATATATGGCAATGATTTGGGAAAGATAACTACGACATGCTAAAAAATATTTTACGAACTGTTACTTGATTCTTCACAATACTTCATCCCGATAGATTTTTGTGAATTCACCTTGAACGAATCCCCAGCACTTAGAGAGCACTTACCTCTGTTAGACCGATCTTTACCATAATCTGATTGAAATCAGTTCAGGAATTATATTGGTGCAGCGGAGTGATTGGAAAAAAATTGATCTGCTTCATTACTGAATAACTTTTTCCGTAGCCAACAATCAAACCCTGAATAAGATATGTTTGAAATTCGAGGTAAACTTTGGATATATTAGTGGACAGATAGACAGACGAACACTGATGAATCTATATACTTCTTTGATGGGAGAGGTATGTTTGAGACCTATTCACAGCACATGTTCACCTACGTTGCACCCGTATCGATAGAAGATGATCTAAAATCTAATGCCAGGGGCGAAGGCACGATCATTAAAAATCGATTCAATGTCAAGATTAAATTGTACATCTCATTTCTGGCTTATAAAACGTGTGATGAACTATTAAGATTTATTGTCTATGATTTTTACCAAATGAAATCCAATTTGGGGAATGGGATTTTCCGAACAAGATTGGTTTATGGTTGGGGTTAGGAGGACAATTTCAATTAAATAGTTGGAAAAATGTTTGCAGCAATGAACTATGCAATATAATTCAACCAAAATGAATTATTTGATGATTGGAGTAAAGAAATACTATTGACGTACAAAGTGATGTAATATTGCCAGGGTTTTTCGTTGTACTTAAATTTAGAAAGTATGAATCTAACGGATATTTTCAACTTAAAGAAAAGCAACGTGGTTCATAGCAAGAATGGAGCTAATCACAAAAAGTAATGTAGACTTGTTATCAATTACTCAACGGATTCCGAATGTAGGAATTTCATGAAATTACTTGAATATTCTTGGATTTTATAAAGTTTTCAATGATTTCACAGAGTCCATAGTATAACAATGACAAAATGGAAGGATGAGACAGGAAATATCGAGCCAATTTGTTACTTTTTCAGCTGTTAATGTCGAGATTTTCTGCGGTAAATTCTCCGGAGGGATGGGGGGCGTTGAAATGAGCGGAAAATGCACCAATATCACTCATTTGATATGTAGCATGATCTCCAAATTATTTCAAAGTATGAATTGTGTCACCTACTCTAAATTCTTTTCTTCTTACGTGAGTTATTGTCCTCATCATCTGAGTTTTGAAGAAAACTGGGGCTTGAAGCTGAGCTTCTTCTTCCAGATCTTTCACTGAGTTCTTTTTTACCTTCGACTGCGTGTTGCAGAAAGAGTTAATGTAGGACTTGTGACCCATATATGTGAGCATCTGGCTGAGGAAAGTGTTGGTGAACTTAACACAACATCGTGTCACTGTTGCACAATCATGATACCGTAATATGTCAGTGATGGACTGAGAATTCCAATGTTACAACTGGGTATCTCCTGATGGGCTACTGGCAGCACTGTAGCGCATCCATCAGAGAAACGTGATGAATCTGCAGTGATTTATGGTGAGTCCCAAGCATACTCTTCACGCCAACTGATTACTGACATATCCTTCCACTTTTGTATTGATCATAAGAAAACTTTTACGCTGCGATCCCGTGACTTCTATATGACTAAAGCAAACTGAATATTTGACTGTTTTCAAACCGTTGAAATGAGTACTAAACTCCATATGCAAAACGTATTACTCAACCATGAAAAAAAACAAAACATTAAGCTATATGCCTATTTACTTTATGAATTAAATGATCGAACGTATGAATCTAAATTGATTTGTTGATAAAATATAAATCGTACCTATCTTTGATTAATCATTCTTATTACATTTGAAGAATTTGCATAAAGATGATCACGATTACTTCCAGATTGATAACACTGTTCCATTACATTTACTGATGTTTAACCTGGATTGTAGGATTTTTTCATATATATATATATATATATATATATATATATATATATATATATATATATATATATATTAGTGTGTGTGTTTGTGTGTTTGTGTGTGTCTGTGTCTGTGTGTGTCTGTGTGTACATTGCACGGTTGGACATCTAAAAAAAAAAATTCGAAAAATACTGAGAAGGCAGAGGGGAAATTTGTCTTGCCAGTTGTTCAAAAGTGACGCAATAATCAGTATCTTAAAATTTGATTGTTCTTATTTTATTTCAGTTGTCATATTTTGGAAATGGTTTGCAGAAGAAAATTTGATTTTGACAGTTTGGTTGACGGTTTCAATCTAATACCCTGAAGAGGATCTTAAGAATTCCGCTGGTCAGAATATTTGTGCATAAAAAGCAACTTAAGAATAAGCTGGGAACGAGGCCATGATGAGATTTTAGGACGCTGCAGATAGCAATATCTGAAAAAAGAAGAGTTAAATACTGAAAAAAAGAGCTTGGAAAATCTACTACGGAATAAAGTAGAAAGAAAGAAACAATTATTGGCTCGAAGGAATTCTACGTAAATTCTCCTGTAATCCTATTACGACAAAATACTCCACGTAAAATGCTGATATTGTTCAATCGTTATGCAAGTCATGCTTTCTACCGTTATTTACGTCGAGGATGGAACACATTTGGAATAAAATATGTACACTAGAGAGACGGAGAAAAAGAGAGAAGGAAGAATCGATACATGGAAGAAACTTGCCATATCAAGGGTTTTTGAATTTACCTTCATTTCTTCGAATGGACAAGATTCAGTATCCAACTTGAAATTTACCTGGGAAAATGCTTTTTCCATTGTATGCAGTGACACTGCAATAAATATAATTGAAAACATACATCAATACATCATCTCAAGCAAATTGAACCATAAAAGCAAGTGACAATAAGGGACTAGCTGCAGCAGCATTGTCTATTGTCAGGCATATGCATCCCGTAACATTTCCCATGTCTCTACATCATGGGCGTTCAGAAGCCATAATTCTCTGAACATTTTAGTTTGTACAGTCATCTTACATTTTGCCGTTCGCAGTTTTGTTTACGATCTTTGTGGATACACTTTGGGAGTCATGATATTCAGCGGTTGTCTGATATTCTTCCAACGTGAATATCCCATTGCCATCTGAGTTTCCAAATGGATTCTGTCATATACCTGAACGTTTCTTTGCATAATGATGCTAGGCTATTTTAGATCCATATCAGCCTTTCGGGATAATGCATTCGTTGCCGACCATTTGTACTAGGAACTTGCAGGATTTATCTTGTTCCCTATTTTGAGTTTGTTCTGAAGAAATTATGCCAACTTCGAGAGATTTTTTCCATGATTCTTTTCTTTTTTTTTTTTACTTAAAATGATGTAGTGGTCTAGTATCTTCAGTTCGGTATGGTAACTAAATCGTAAAATACTGTGACCAGATTTAAGACCATGTCTGACAAACTGAAAACTGCAGCATCCAAAATTAAAACATGAAATAATCCTCTTTAACAAAAAAATCAAGACAAGCGTCGAGATAACTCAATGATCAGCGTACTGAAGAGAGGAGTTCAGATTAAATTTGCTAAGAAAACAGCAAAAAGGAAAATGTAGACAGGAAAAGGGCCCTCTTGGACTCTCCACTTGTCGATAGGCAACTCACTGTGTACAATTAGAATTTTGTCAGGAGTACCCCTTATATACTGTATCTCTTGACCCTGACTCTCTTCCACGTATAAATATTTGGAAATATATGTAATGACTTATTGAGTAGAGTCAAGCCTATAGCCAAATAAAAGATAAAGAATGTTATAAAGATTCAGCAATAATACACTTTCATCTATTTCCTGTTGCTCGCAACCAAGCCTGCAACAAGCTTCAGTTCATACATAGGCGTGGGTCATGTAGCTACCGAAAAAAAGGACTCCTGTTTAACAGACGAGTGATGGATGCAAATAATGCTTTAATATGGATTGTGTTTGCAAACGAATAACAAAAAGGAATCCAATTATTGTACCCTGGTTCTTGGTCGAATCTTTTTGATCCATCTTGACACCCTGTCCATACAGCAACCATGACATTGATTTAGATTGTACGCAGAAGTTTCTAGCTGAGAACTAGAGTCAGAATTGTACTAAACGTGATCGTAAAGATGGAAAGGAAATTCTTGGATGACCCTTTTCGCGAAAAATATATTAATGGCAGTTCAGGATCAACCATGTAACAAAAAAGCATATGCTACGCACCCAACATTTTTTTCAAGGTTTGTGGTTAATGCTTGAATGATATCAACTCTCATTCAGTGATTGTGCACACGCTTTATCACAATGATGATATTCAACTTTCAACTTCTCTTAACAACTTCATGTTTGAGGCTAACGATTTCAAATTACTTTAGATTTTGGGGGAAGCTATCATTTTGATATTATATTCGATGAGAACGGCATATATGTGATAAGTAAACAAACGAATAAAAAAGGTTTTCAAAAATTGAATCGTTGCTGCTGCCCCAAAAATTCAACCTGATACCATAATTGAAATATCACATACATTTGTCATATTATTTGTAAAAAAAAAAGAAAAAAATGATTGCCTCACTGTGAAAATTCGTGTATTTCATTTTTTTTGTGTATCTTTTTAATGTAAGACTCGTATATAACATATGATGGAAGCCCTGAACTCGTTTGATCTGGCCCTAAAATTTGGTCGGAAACGTACTCAACGTGGATTTACATATAACCTCATATAGGCAATAAGAATTCCTGTCAAATTTATGGAAAAAAATCATCTCATTATCAATAACAGTATTCTTCATTCGGATATGATTGATTCAAATTGAGCGTTGGAATTATAAATGCTCGATTTCTAGTTGCAATGTCTCCCCAGACATGGACAGCGTAAAGAAATAGATGTTATTACACATGAGCGTAGGTTTTGATATCCGTCAAAGAATTTTATTACAAGAAAAATAAAAACAAAAAAAGATTTCATTTCATCCATACGAATAAAAGAAATAGAGGTTTTTATCAGTGATGTTTATTCAGGGAAATTTCGAACCAAACAAGTCTTTTATTCACTCAAATAAACAAAACACAAACTGTTAATTGACCAATATATGTTGGTAACATGCTATGATATTGTGTTCAATGGAATCAATCAAAATAAAGAGTTATCAAGGAATAATGACTAAATCATGTTTTCTTTTTGGGTGGTTTTTAGTTGGGAAAAAGTATGAGTTGAAAAAAAGAATTGTGTGATACTGTTTGTCACAAGTGACAAATTCTTGGTAAATCTGCAGTGTAAATTGATCCACACACGCAGAAAACCTTTTCTGATAGAGAAATCCGAATTATAAGAAAAGCGTACTTTCTATACATATTAGGGAGTGGATAATTAATTCTCAGATACGTAGCTGCATTGGTGTAGTCTGTGTAAATGATAATTATATGATTAACCAACCAGACTGATTTAAAAAAAAATGAATAAACCTTTGTTTTTATTGACCATATCGATGTTGACAGTTTTGGTCAACAGGTTATTAATCATTATATAAAGAAAGAACTGCAACCTCCGCTCACTCAGTGCTCTCTACCTAGAGAATTGATTGAACCGATGTCATAGAGAACAATTTACCGAACCAAGCACATGATTTGAATAATGATTGAATTTTTTGAAAACACGATCTACTAGTGAATGGTCTTCAAGGTTAGCCTTGTATCTATTGCTTCACAGCATTCAATCAGTCTCTTCGTTCTTTTGGACAGATTCCCGTCAAATGGACATCAGCATTAGTTATTGAATGCAAAATACACAGTATGCTCCCAAACCAATTTTTATTTGGTCAAAGTCATTGATAAATCTTGGTTTTAGTTGTGATTTCAAGTAACTTGCTACCGACCATATGTAGAAAATAGCATATACTAGTTGCATTCGGAATATGACAGCTTTTATGACCATCATTTCTATCTAGTGTTAGTGTTGAGGGGTTACAAGCACTTTTAAAAGAGAAGGCAGCAACAAGATTCATACATCATGATTCTTATCAGATGATGTCTTTGATAAATACTTGAGACTGATAAGACATTTAAAAGTACACACGCACCTTCAAGCATGTCATTTTAAATAGGTCTCATAATTTTGTCTATTGAAGAAGAAATATTGAATGATGAGATATAAACTGGATTTAGTAATTCAATTTCAACGTAGATCGATTCAATTCAAAGTTATGAATATAGGAAATGACTGACAAAATTTACTTTAAAAAGTTATATACAAATAATCTAATAATTTAACAGAAATTATTCATGGCTGCCAAGTGTGAACAAAAATGGCAGCCGATCTGATTAAGGATGGGTTCATGAGCATTATTTCGACACTCCTCTTCTGGTCAAGTATTATTTGCTCGATTGATGCCTATACTGAGCTCCCCGTGGTTTATATAAGTTCGAATTTAACCTAATACTTACTTCGTCTTCTTATTACATCTTTTCACATATACCAGTAGCAATGAGTAGAAACTGGAATGAAAAGCAACTACTTAGAAGGCAGTAAGGAATAGTTATAATTCATAATAATGATCCGTGGTATTGCATCAAAAAAGAATCGGTAATAAATGAATAAAATGCTGAAAAGGGAAACTCATATTCTGACTGAAAAAGACAATGTGTACAGTCAGTGGAAGTAATAACCATATTCACAAATACAAAGCACAATTCCTGGGAAAACATTCACAATATAATCATGCACGTTTCGCATATTCAGAATTATTCAGTCGTACATTTGTAGCATTGAAATATCTGCTTGAGCAGATTGAAAAGCAGTACTTGTGTGCCACTCAATCCTAGACAGATAATATTCGTTAAGAGCACATAAATACTTCATAGATTCAATAGACACCATCTTGCATTCAGTTTCTTTTGACAGTAAGCCGTGTTGAGGATGAATAATTCAGACATTTGAATGAGGGATGATCTATGTTTAATATTCATCTCTTGATATTTTTTTTCGGAGATCACAATGAAAGAATTAATGTCCCAAAATAATAAGCTGTTTCTCGGGATTTCATTAGCATTAACCTTCACTGCATACTGAATCCTATTGTGAACACCTATCTACGGTGAAATTTTTAAAAACAAAAATGATGTTTATAGACATGATAAGGACTGGATTTTTAAATTTCGAACCTTCTAGCTCCATCTGTGTTGCTTCCACACGATACATACATACATACATTCATACATACATACATACATACATATACATACATACGTATACAGCCACCTAGATCAACTTTGAATTGCAGAAATCTATGTGAACATTTTTAGCAGCTCCTTTCGTTGACGGTTTCTAATCTATAATTTTCTCTAGCGTAAGTAGATAAATTTTGGCAACGATCTGTTTTACCTGCAAATATGATTTTTTTTAATTTTCCTTCAGATCGTGTTGCAAGAGATTATGCAGATGTTTTTCTGATCATCTCAACCGGATGTGTTCGAAGCCAAGCGGTTGACCAAATGGGATATGAAATTGACTTGGTTGGTTCAACCTTCCCCCACTTGCTATTGGTGAATCAGTTTACTTGACATAGCCTTCATTAAGCCCCGATTGGTTTTGAAACACAGCATCGGAATATAAGAATACTCTACAACTGAATATCACGACAACTTCGAGTGTATATTTATTTTTTCGTGTGTGTGTGTGTGTGTGTGTGTGTGTATAAAAAATATATATATTGCATTTCACTATGAAGAACCTTATTTGAAACGATCCCCCGTCGTTACACGGTTATATATCATTCAATTCTGACAACATAGAAAAAGTAAAAAATTAAAGATGATTTGGCTGCTGCAGGGATCGGACCTGCAACTAAACACAAAATAAAAAAAAACTTTTTCAATAGATTTTTGTGTCATTTTAGGCAATATCTGTCAATACAATCTATATAATCTTTGAAAATGTTTTCCTTGTCTCATCCATACTTGGTTTGTATTGTACAATATGTAAATCGTCTCATGCTTGGATCGTCTGTTGTTCACCATGTGACATCTCTGGGTATTTTGTTAACATAACAGTTCTTTTACCATGGCTCCCCTTCATATAATTTCGCCATATTTTGTCATTTCATATAAGAATCCATGTGCTTTGTAGATCGGTTTTTATTTCTCACAACGTATTTATTGTTTGAAGGAAAGTCTACTTCGCAGGTTACATTGAAAACGTTTTTAGCGATGTGGGATCAGTATGTATAACGACTGAAATGACTCGTTATTCGAGTCATTGCTGTTGGATGTTAATCTATCCATCCATTCATCATTGTTGTCCCTGTTCTAATCACACACTGCATATGAATCAACTCAAGATAATATCTTTGAGAATACAAATTGCACGGAGAAAACTTCTTCGAGTTGATTCTCTACCAATATATTCCATCGAAAAACGTCGAGCTTAAGTGAAATGTTTTCCTTTGAAAATCTGTTTCCAATGATAAGCATGACTGACGTAATTTTCAACTTCTGTATTTTATTAATCTAACTTGTTCATGATCTTTTACTACTGCTTTTACTGTCCAATGGGTACCACTCAGATCTAAATGCTGAATGTGATTCTATACCATAAGATATGCATTTTCAGATTGACTGAATGAAAATCTGAGTCATATACGATATAAATTGAAAAGGTACTCTTTTTTCTGTCTAATGAATATATCCAGCATGTCAAATGCCTCTCACAGAAAAATTACATGCAGTGAATTATTTCCATCATGGACGTGGCAGACACCACAAATATAGAATATCAAACCATAAGTTGATTCACTTCATTTTTTGAAATCTAATTTTATAAATTCCATTTCTGAATCTTAAAACTTGGAAAGAGAGGTATCGTTTCGAAGATTACTGATTCGTTTTTTTTTTGGTTGTGACGAGAAAAAAAAAACCTTGAAAGAAAGGAATATTCTTTTACTCGATAGATTTTCAATTGTCTGTGTTTAATAATGCACTCCAATAGGATAGAAAACACACACAAAAAATACATTGTGCTACAAAAACGGATGAAGGATCTTCCTCTGATTCAGCAAATATGAGCAAGATTTGGCAGCATACCGTGTTCGGGGTGATCAATAGAAATATTTACAGAAAGGGTGGAACACTGCGTACATTATTTTCTTTGCCTTTTGATAGGAAGTGATGATCAGAGAATGCAAATTTTTAAGAAAAAATGCTGATACTGCTTGGAAACTAAGTGGAGATAGTTTTTTCCAACAACTCCGAGGGAAAATTGATCCCGACCAATCCCATCCACGGAAGTTAAAAATGAAACGTTGTCAGACATAAAGATCTTGAAAATTACAGCTCTTTGATGCAGACTGTTTACGAAACTCACGTACATACATAAATACATACATGCATACATACATAGCCAGAGGAACCAACTTGGAAACTGGGGAAATTTGATTTGACAGTGTTGGAGTCAGTTATTTTTGACAATTGCCCCGTGGGTTGAACAAAAATGAGCAGAGACGAAAAGGAAGTGTTACCGATGAGTGTCTCTAGAATTTTGTACATCTAAGACGAGCTGAACTTTTTAAAAAGATCGTATTATCTTGTATTCCTAAAAACACAACATTTTCTTTCATCCAATAAATTTCTAATTCATTTTTGGAATGTCTTGGAATGTCTTTTTGTCCCAGGTCAATAATCAGGGACCCAGAGAACATGGTGCCCTGGACGACTGCACTCCTTGTTGTTGTTGTTTGGTACCAACCTTGGTGTTGCGTTTTAAATGTGACCAGTGCACATCTAGAATATTCTGCTCTCTCATCATTGAAACGACTGAAAATAAAACTGAAGCAAGTATTATGCAATGAGCAGAGAATTCGATGGGCAAAAATCTGAATGAAGCATTTCCGACGTGAATAATCGGATTATTATTCAAGATATTCTTGCAGGGGATGGAGAAAGACAGATGCAACGATCAGTAAAGATTTCGAGATATTCTTACAACATTCCAAAATTCATTAATTTTTATTTTCTTCACGTTGAAACTTTTAGTTGTCTGCATGAATGGGCTATAATGGTTTTATCATTTCCGGTAATCATACAATGTAACTTCCGTTAATAAATGGTGGAAGGCAATGGTCTGGGAGAGATAGAGATAGAAATTGAGGGAGAGAGAGAGAGAGAGAGAGAGAGAGAGAGAGAGAGAGAGAGAGAGAGAGAGAGAGAGAGAGAGATTGAGGGAGAGGAAGAAAGAGAGATGGGAATTCAAAAATGAACAGGAAAATGCTGATGGGGTATATAAAGTGAAAGAGAGAGAGAGAGTGGACGATGGGTATAGAGAGCCAGAGGGATAACAACTATATATAATTGTAGATAGAGATAGGGAATGTGATTTAAAAAAAAGGAGACAAAAAGCCTGAATAAAGGACACGGGCAGAGGGCAATTGAACGGAGAAGAAAAATGAAATGAAACAAAGTGTATTTATATCTCGGAATTTTTGAGATGAGGTATTATTATTTCCATTATTATTCGGACCATCCTCATCTTTGTTGTTTTTTATACAACGTTTCGGCCGTTGCACTCTAATTGACCAGGAAGAACATTGGAAAATCCGTAAATTGAAAGAGTCGGCCCATATGCTAGGCAAGCAAAACTGCCTCAGTAATCCTAGCATTGAAATGGATACCATATGGGAACCTCTGATAATAAAAGACAGGAAACAATAATATCGAAAGAAAAAAAAAAAAAAAAAAAAAATCTGTCACCTGAGGTTTAAGACTCCTAAAAATTAACACCGGTTGTCCACATGGACACATAGCGCAGTGGTTACAGCATCAGACAAATTACTGTTAAGTAATCTGATGGTACTAGGTTCGATCCTAGTGTGAGGCAGTGTAACAATACTACTAACGCTGAAAGAGGGGAGTACGGTCGATATACCCCCGTAGGATAAATAAAGGGTTCGGTTCGTTACTTCCCAAAAATCTCCCAGATGATACCTGACGAAGGCCGTAGAGTGCAACGGCCGAAACGTTGTATAAAAAACAACAAAGATGAGGATGGTCCGAATAATAATGGAAAAAAGTGTATTTATTTATAATTGCCTGATCATATCTATGTAAAAATCCTACGCACATATATCTACATTTATCAATCAATCTCTCTCTCTCTCTATATATATATATATATATATATATCAGAGAAGAGAGAAATAGATAGAAAGAAGAGCAACAACGGGTTATCAAATTGAAACAGAATCCACTTTTCTGCATAACGTAACATTAAAAAATTGGAATTCTTATCGAGATTAATCTTGATGTGAAATTCTTCAAAATCATGAGATTCGTAAAAGCATTCAGTCTAGACAAGGCAGAAAAATGTTAAAAATGTTGAATATGTTTCTGTGCATCTTTAATTGATCATAACTCAGAAATTCCAATTCAAGTCAGATAGAAGAAGAAGCTAGAAATATAGACAATATCCGGCAGTGGAAGTAAAATACGTGATTGATCAGTTAAGAAAAGAAATCAGCTGTTATCCTTTCATGTATATTGATTAATATTCTATTGGATGTCAAGCACTAACTGACTTCTACAGAAATACTGATTTTATGGTTTTGGAAGGGGAATATATGTCTTTTGAATTTTGAAATTCATGAACAGTGATACAATTTTTTCCGAACTATGAATACGATACAGCAGTAGTTAGGATAGAAAGTCAAACAGGGATCAGATAAGTGAACCCATGCAATTGAGGTTCAGTAATGCTATGTATTATAACGTTTCGAGACCATATAACATACTCTAGATGGGTTGCAAGTTCATTTTACGTTCTTCCTCGCCAGTCTATTGGAGACTTCCACTCCCCATTGACGTTCCTTGGTGAGAAACTGCAGTTAGACTGATTTTTGTCAAATTACTGAATTTGATGTGATTAGACTTCAAAATTCATCTATAAAAGAGGCACCGTTTTTTTATTTATATTTTTTTTTCTGCTAATGGAAAATTAAACACTATCCTAAGTCTTTTAAAAAATCTAATAAGAACTTGCTGAGCCGGAGCCAAATATTTTACCGTAACCTTTGATCTTTTTGATGTCAATAAATGTTGTAATATATTGGGTAATAAAATTAGTTCTAGGATATTAAAAATGAAAATACTGCATTAAAAATTGTCAAAAATAAAATATTAACTAATCAGGTTGTAAAGAAGACACCGATTTTGAATGGAATAAGACATGGTGATGTGATTGGTGTGATATCAAATTACTATCGAAGTATATCTTGGTAAGGAACGGAAGATAGTCAAACGGCGATTAATCCTAGGCGTCGGTAATTTACGAAACCCCATTGATTTTGAAACGAAAGGTCCTCAAACATTGAATCCTCCAAATCATCGCCTATGGTAATGGAGAAAGGAACCTGGCCACGGGATTGGTTTTCAAATCAAGAACGTTGCCACGTGCACAACAGAGAATTATGCTTAACATCACTTAGAAAACCACAAGACAGCCCTTTGTTCGAGAAAAAAAAAACAGAGGTTAGATATATCTCAAGAAAAATCAAATTGCACTGGTGAGGCGTTGTTTAAAAATATCAGACAGCCACTAGTTATCAAGATGCAATACAGGGATACTCAGATATCACATACACACATGGCTGACATTCATAGACTAGTACAGGAGATATTGGCATAAAAATACACGAAACTGACAATTTTGCAAATGATAGGGAAGCCTTTAGAAGCTGATGCTCATAATCAAGATCATGATTAAGCAGGATTGTTATCGTAAGATTGTGACTTTACCCTCAACAGTTTTTTTTGCAAGAACTGTCCTCCATCCCTTGTGTTTTGTTCCTCCCTGATATGGGCAGCATTTTTATCCTGCAAAAATAGAAGGGACAAAGACATGCCACACAAATTTATAAAAATAGAGTTTGGGTCTTCTGATCGGTCAGTTTGTTATGTTGAATTAAACAGCTGGTTTTCGTGGTAGCACTTTTCTGTAAGGCCGAGGTTCGAACTTGATTATTGCATTGATTGCATCATTGCATTCTCTGTTGGGAGAAATATGCTAGACAAAAGACACTGATTAAATCAATGAGGTTCAATGTCAGTTCCAGGAAAAATAAAACATCATCTACAAACCACCCTCTATGATAACTCATTACAGAATGAAGTTGTTGTTTTATACGTAGCACGTTATTTAGAGGCGACTTACTCAAAAGGTTGATGGGACCATCTACTTTCTTTAAATGTGTTTATTTCAAGTCTTATTATGTATCAAACAAATGCTATTTAACCCATAATAGCTTCGTTCTTCTTTTCTGCTTATGGACGAGATATTTTGATTGACTTCTGAGAAAAGGTCCCTCCGGCTTTATTCCACCAATACAACAATGACAGTTTATATTACCCCCACTTTGAAAACAATAATCCCAGTTTTTGAATTTCAATTCTCTGTCTGCTGTAAACCACTTTCAGCATAATTCTCTGTTTTGATATTAGCCCACTCCTTTGGACATGACACTTGTTTTAGTATGTCAGCCGGTATTTGAAAATGTTATCTAACTCAATCAGAGATGTGTCATCTGTTCTCTGTACAGGACTGCTCTTGACATTTTCAATTGACTCTCAGTAAACCTCTTGATTGCTTGCAACCTAATTTAGAAAATCAAATATGGTTTTATCAATTCTAAACCGTTGGATATTCTATTATATTCATTCAATTTGTGTAATTAGACATTTGAGATTGTATGCTGAACGGATCTTATCGAATGCAACAAAGTTTCACACATTATCACACCTCGTAATTATGGATGGTTTTAAATAAGGATGTGTTTTTTCATCTTCAT
The DNA here is from genome assembly GCA_963457665.1 of Thysanoteuthis rhombus. Classification (NCBI taxonomy): domain Eukaryota; kingdom Metazoa; phylum Mollusca; class Cephalopoda; order Oegopsida; family Thysanoteuthidae; genus Thysanoteuthis; species Thysanoteuthis major. Next base: position 89,805,348 of record OY735199.1, on the reverse strand, counting down.
AAAAGTTTTAGTCATGCTTTCTAATATAAGAGTCCTAATTCATTCACGTAACAAAGGTAAATGATCTGTCCCATCGGTCAACATAGAGACATTAAGATAACATAATTCTGAAGGGAAATCCTGACTGCCTTCCTGTCTCTCTATGATTTATTCCGACAGGTAATCGATTAGAAACTTTTCGAGTGTTGAGACCTTCAACTAAATGGTTACACTTTTCTCTGCAATTATAATACAGCCTAGGTTTTTTTTTTTTTGCATTCCCTATTATAATGAAATAAATAATGTAAAGATACATTGGATCAATAATTACGATTCACAACATAATAATGTAGATTCCCCTTTAAACAGACAATATCAAGACCTGGCATTTGTCTAACTGCTTAAGATTTCTTTCAAAACCATTTTTTGACTTATAATCAAATATTCGGGCCTTTGTTCCTTTATATCGTACACAGAGAATGTTTTTAGTCTATAGTCCGCACGTTTCTTACAGGTTTTACGATCAAATCAATATTACCAAGCATGTGCAACAGATTAGTTATATTACAGACAACACTTTCCTTAAATGACATCCAAAGCACTTGTTTAAAACTGAACAGTAAATTAGCAGGATTGTTCCAGCAAAATACTAACCTAGAGTGTAGAAGTTTGGCACCTAAACGCTGCTAGCAGCACTGTCTCAATCGTGGTTTCACAAAATATCGTATGGATGAGGTTCAGCCTTTACAAATTGTGTTCCCCGGTGATAAGTATTATTTCTGAATAGATTATATCTATTTGCCCATTTCCAATCCTGAAAGCAAGAAAACATTTACATACGGAGATTATTGCGTTTTCCAAGAAAGCAACAAACCAACAAGAACAAACAAACAAAAAAACAAACAAACAAGAAAACAACAGCAACAACAACAAAAAAACGTTTGGTTGGTATGAAGGGCATTTTCTATACTCGTTCTTATACATAAGCAATAGAGAAAAACTCAGACTCACATCCGATGGACGACGGCTGAATTGCAAGAAGTTTTATCTGGTTCTTTAGCAATCCTTTCCATGTATTTATAATACCGGAAATGAGGTAAGTACATAGACAGATTGACACACATACATATATGGATAAGATGTGGATGCTTATATATATATATATATATATATATATATATATATATATATATATATATATATATATATATATGTGTGTGTGTGTGTATGTGTATGTGTGTGTGTGTGTCTCTGCATGTGTGTGTGTGCTTGTTATCTAACCATGAAAAAAAATTCCATGTTCACAAAAATAATACTGAAAATTTGGAAATGCACTTTGACACAACATGACCACAGGGGAACATTCTGAATTATCATTTTCTTTTGTATTTTAGTCTACAATTTTCACATTTTAAATCGTCCATTGGACTAATGAAGATTATAAAGTAATCTCTGACAGTATATCAACAATAATGACATGCTCATTATGAAATACAGGTAACAGACCTATTTTTTAACGCTTTTGACTCAGTTTAGGTTCTGGAAGCCTAGGAATTCAGTAAGAGGGTACTAGAGGGAGCAACACACTGCTACTTTATGGCAAATACATTCATTATACACGTTCTCATCCATCTCCGGTCATTTTCTCCATCTATCTCTGAAATGAAATGAAAGTGTTTGCGATATTATGAGGCAATGAAATTATGTTATTTTTTATGAAATTGGCTTATCTTTTCCTAATGAGCGAATCAATGTCACGTTCAAGCAGATACCCCATTCAGCAGACATTTAATTCCAAGTAGTGGACTCAGAAACAGACCAATAAACATACTTGCTACAATCAGTTCAAGACCAAGAATTAACAGATGCAGCACCATTGAAGATACGCACATCCAACTGATATTACACCAATTACTTTGGGGGGAGCGTCGGTCACCTGAAACATTCATCACGAGTTGTGAAGCCAAAAGTATTTCTAGTTCAGATTATGCATAGTCACTCTAGAAAGTTGAAAGCAGTACAGTATCATTGTATTAGAAAAAAAACAAATTCATTGTATCATGATGCGACTGCTACAGTTGCAATAAAGTTGATCCAGTACCACATGGTTATATAAAGTATACATAAGATCCGTGATGAATTACTATTTATTTACATTTAAAATCTCATCACATTACACCCCCTCATTCATTGCATGATAATGGTATTTGGGATGTCTTATTTTGTAACAGCTGCTTTTGGATAATTATACGTATATGCCCGCTTTTGGGTGACAAAACCAATGTAATAAATAAAAAAAGGCTACCGTATCTATATATTAGGATATAAATCGTATTTTAAAATTTACTGGAATGAAACAAAACTATGCGTAGAGGTACAGTATGTGTTCAAGTGTGCATCTTTTAACAGAATATATAGTCAAAAGGATTAGACCAAAAACACCAGTTTTGTTAAAGCAAAAAAATGGAAACCAGAGAAGATAATCTTGTTTTTCACCCTGATATGGATTTGTGTAAGTGGCGAAGCGTATGATGGCATTAAATGGAGATCAAAGAACATATTGCCTGAGAGTTTGGAGTATCATAAAACCCTAGTCGTCCAACCAAAACATATCAAAACGTCAAATCGCTGGATGTCAAAAGAGAAACGAAGCTGGGCAAACGGACATGCAAATGGACAATGCATCTTTTATCATCATACAAAACATTCAGCACAAAGAGGGAGAGATAAGGACAAAGGGAGAGGGATCGAGAATAAAGAACATTTATGTCCCTTTGCCTAATTCACCATGCATAAACTTGCACGTAAAAACACATTCATATGTATTGCTGAAATATGCATGTATATAAGCGCGTATACGCGCATGTACACACATATATACATTTTCAAACAAATCCAAATATTTTTTGAAGGCTATTATATACATTACTTCAATGCATGAGCATATATGAAAATCAACACATAATGACGTATGTATTACCGCATACATAATTGTCTGCATTCAAAATTAGATTTTCACACACAAAAACAGGCGTGCGTCAACCCATACCCGGTTTTGTCAGGCCAACACTCGTTCTTCCGAAATTTTGCATTGAATGAATGTAATCAAAACTAACAAATAAGTCAACGAACTTCAATTATGAATCACCAATTCCCACACAACGTAACATCTTCCAAATGTGGAAAGTCCATTTCACACCAATTCTTTCAGCTACAAAAATGGATCGAGAAAGGATATATCATGCTGATATCGAATATAAACAAAGTAATTTATAGATGATAGTTTGCTCGCATGAAACAATTGACCATATACAAGATGATAACAAGAATTATACTTATATATCATATATATGATATGTACGTATATTTATTTGCATATTTTTACGTGCAAAAAAGTAAGCAGGTGACCACTTAAAAGAAACAAATGAAAAAAATTAACGTTGAAGCAGGTATTTTCATCAGTTTTCCAGCTAAATAGTAAATGCCACTTGGGAATAGCCATGCTATCAGTTGCAGAATCGATTCTTGCAGCAGTCCTTTTTTTAAAAAGTGTTTGTTCTTTCAGGGTTATTTTGGCCAAGTGATAAATTGGCTGTGTAATTACTTTGAATTGTTCAAGTGAGATTTTCTATATAATGTGACGCAATATATATATATATATATATATATATATATATATATATATATATATATATATATATATATATATATATATATATATATATATATATATATATATATATATCAGCGTTTGTTAGTTATCTCATAGAAATTTAACTTGCTCCAACACATTTATTCCTTTTCGATAAAAGCAGAATCCTTTTGAGGCAATCGAATCTCTGATTTTTAGAATATCTGTTTCGATCCAATCAGGCTGAACATCAAACAAGGTATTTGATTGAAACATAGATGAAAAATAACTCACAAACATACACAAACAACCACACACACAGTATAACAACATATTTTATACTCATGTTTGTTGAATATATATTCATTTTTAATAATATGCATACACAAACATAATCACACACACACACACACACACACACGTATGTATATGATGAAGTAAAATATTGCTGCATAAACACGTTTACGCATCTACCTTGTCTCGGCTTCTACAGACAATCACTTTGTTTTTTTCAGACTCTTATTCAGCACTTTCCTGATGGAAATTTCCACTCTTGTACGTTGTATCATCTTTTTTTCTACTAATGTATATTTTCCTCTCGTTCATCTACGGTATATTTCCTCTCTTAGAGTATTCAATTCTGAGTTGAATTTGTTTCAAGGCGTTAAGATTCCATTTTATTTTACTTTGATCAACTTGGTTAGCTCTGTTTCTACATTCTAAGATAATCATAGTGAATTGGCTCATCTTCAAAGCGGCAAGAGGAATTAGAGGTATGATAATGTTCATAGAAAAATGAGAGGACTTATATATCTTTATTAGTGAGATAACATTAAGTATATTATATGTTGGGTAATTATCGTGTCTGTCAATAAATATTAAGAGGTGCCAATATTTTGAAGGTACCATATTTTTACTCTTGAATGTTTTGAAAAAAAACCCATTTATTTTGCTTAGCACACACACACACATACACACACACACACACACACACACACAAACACATATACGTATATATATATATATATATATATATATATATATATATATATATATATATATAAAACAAAGTACTTTTTGGAATTTCTGCAATGTCTTATAGAAAAGCATCTGAATTTAAAAGATAATATGAGAGAATCAAATTCCATACGTTTTTTTTTAAATCATCATGTAATTCTATCATCTACTTCACCACTCTGGAAAATTCATATAAGTGTGATAAATATTTTCTTTCTTTCTCAATCTTCCATATTTTTGCCGCAGGTCTCAAATCATCAAGTTTGCCACAAACGTAGGAGAATTATGAACGCCACAAAATGTCTGTCTCAAATATTCGAAGATTCTTAATCATTCCTCTCAATATTGCTGACATTGCCTGCAACATTTTTTTCTCTGAACAGTATATCAACCATCAAACAAATCCTTCAACATGGTCAATAGAAGTAAATTCTGTTTTTTTATAAACGGCTGGCTATCTATTAACTTATGTTTGAGGCTACACTAATGGATCTGCAGGCCTAGAAATTACAACATTTACTCCTTATTACGTTTAAAAATATTTTTATTTTATTCTTGGGGCTGCAACTAACAACATAATTTGATTTTGAATCATCGTTTCATTACGTTAAGCAGGGTTCATACTTTTCTTTCCTAAAAAAAATTTGGATTGATAGTGATACCTAGAAATCGAAAGCAACTTCTTCATTTTTTCCAGTTTTTCGATGGATCATAACCTAACCTACCGCTGAAGCACATTGGTAGCACGATTATTTCTTGCACAAGTTGTAATATCTTGAAAGAAAAAAAAACAACGTCTGTTTAAACGGCTCAAATGATATCCATTATATTACAATGGAATTCAAATTATATGACACTTTGATGCACCTTTCAACAAAATTTATATCAAGTGATTTAATGAGAGATAACTGAAGACTGGAAACAGTAGAACGCTATTTTTCTCGTTTTTGCTTTATTTCCACAATATCATTCAATTGATTATTTCTTATAGATTATTGCAAATGCACTGATAACTACATTTTATGTATAGTTGTCTTGTTTCGAGATTTTATTTTCAATTTGCTTAAAAATATTATGTGATGATGATCAAACTTTTGTTAAATTGATTTGTATTAGAACAAACTTAAATCTAGATGTATTCAATTACTTTATATACTTCCAGACGTTATCAAAAAAGCCTCAATACCTGTGCCAACCTAATCAAATCTCTTCTTTTGTTGCCTTTAGTCAATTGCTGTATGGAATCCCATTGAATTTGATAGAGAACTTCAGCAGATATCACTTGGACAGACAAATGCATGGAGAGACTCAGAGCGGATGTATACACCTCTCTATACTTGTTGGCAGAGTTGAAGAACTATGACACCGTGACATTCAGATTGATAGATTTTTTTCACGGCTTCTACTTGCCAGTATATTTTTTTCAGCATTAGACTTAAGCAATGGTTCATCAAGGTTGAAATACGTATTATGAAATCAGAAGTTACTATTAATGTCACATAATTTACACAGCCATGTTTTGGCAACATAAGATAGAAAAATAGACGGATGAATAGATAGACAGATAAATAGATGTTTCGATAAAGTTCACTGATCAGGTATAAGATTTTGGCAAATGTAAAACTTCTGAAAAATTTGATTTAGAGCGCCCATTTTAACCGGTCACAGTTCTGCATATGACTTGCGTGGATTTATGTTTCAAGCAGTGATGCCAGGCATTTGTCTGACACTCTTGCGCCGTGAACAGCCAAAGGAATTTTTAGGTTTCTGATGGATCTTTTGATCGGGTTCCTTGAAAATCTCTTCTCAAATACACTTTTTCTAGTTTAATGACAAAAAAAGCAAAGAAAATAATGTTGTAGCTCATCATTATCATAGTCTTTCTAGCATCCATTGTAGGACATACACTCCCTCTAGGATCTGCCAGACTTTTCTATCATAGGTATTGTTGCTGGGGTACTAAATTCTAAACTTGCTCAGTTCTTCACAACTTCTATTTTAACGACTTCTGTTTTGTATATGATCCCTTGGAATCCATGTTATGAGGTATGACATCTTGTTGTTGTCTTACATTAGTGCAATTAGTCTAGCCTATTGCCATTTGAGTTTCGTAATTGATTATATGATATTCCTCAACCTTGTCTCCCAATGATATTCTGTGATTTATTCACTTAAAAGAACAGTGCCAAACTGAAAAACAAGAATAAATGAGAACTAGTAAATTTTGCCTAAATACGAATTGTGATGATGAAAATAGTCATATATATTGTTAGTTGGTGAACAATCCACATGAGTTTCCACCTAAATTTCCCCTCGGGTATGATCACTTAGACTTATTATTGAGTGTCCTTGTGTTCGCTACAGCACCAAATGTCTCGACCAGGGCTACTCTCACTACATGTACTTTTTTTCTGAGCATGAGAAATGTGAAATCGATGCAAAAAGCATCGGAAGTGGAATCACTCATTCCACCATTTTTGCTCAAGGCATCTTGTCTTTCTAAGTGGTTGCTCATCTAAGTCCCCAAAATAATCGATGATGCCTTTCTTCGGTGGTGGCAAAAGAACTGGTGTATCGAAAGTTATTTGGCTATGAGTACCGGTAAGCATATAAAGCTTTTTAAACTTCAAATTGAATAGATGCATAGAAATATATATTTTTTAATTACTATGAATCAGGACAACTGTCTTCGGAGCAACCTCCCAGTTGGACAACTGCCCCTTGGATACTTCTTCTTAGATACATGATCCTCTACGATTTCATCCTAGGAATTTTCCACTAGGGTGTTAATATTTACACTACTGAACTCTTCATTCAAATAAAGCATTGCTTTACAGTTGCTATGCTATGTGGAAAAATGATTTTTGGTTCTTTGTTATTTTTTCTGTGTCTTTTGTTGAATGTTGAAATAGTTTTATGGACGGATCGATGAGGATGATTGATTGACACACATTTAGGAAAAAAAAAAGACGAAAAAACATCAACACAGATTTATTGATTGATCGATTCATTTGCCGGTTGATAAATATGCATAATCACAAAAAAACAAAAACATATTTATAATAAAAAATACAGTAAATAGATTGATATAAATAGAGATAGTCGTAAAAATGCTCAACCGAAAATGATGGCAACAAAAGAAGTAAAGTATTCACCTGCTTCCTTTAATCTAATATGAGTGCATGACCTCAAAAATGGCAGGTTGAAAGGTTAGCATAATCGAAATCGTCATGGTGTCGGATATTTAAGGCCTTTAGAAGACTGAGGACTAATGATACCTTATGATGATGATGATGATGATGATGATGATAAAGGATAGAATGAGATGGATACGAATATACTGAAGAATACATGGATAGATATGACCAGTGCTTGATGTAATTCCAAATTTTCGATTCTCACAACCTGTCTTCATTCTATATAAATTTTCAATAACTGCTTCGATGAAGAGATTTTGAACACTTATGTTTAAGACAGAGATTAAAATTATTTTGAGATTGTTGCGATTCCTAACTCTTACTTATCATCGCATAGAACCATTCCACGATAAACAGAGGAAATAAATCTACCGCACCAGATCAAATATGAGGAGTTCATTGCTAAAATTCGGTAGAATAAAAATGAAATCAATTGTGCAGAGATTGTAACTTTCTGGATAATTCCCTGAAACTTGAGAAAGCTCTTCTGTCTAATGACAACAAACTCCAAGGGGAATATATGGACGATGACGAAGTTTCCGTTTTCTTTGCATATCAGGTTATCAATCAGCAAGTTTCATGTTCAATCGAGAACTGTATTCTACTAGTTTTTTGCCCTCTATTTTGACAGGATACATGGCCACCAAAGGGATGCTTCCCATCAAAGTTTAGATCGTACTCAAATATCTGCTTGGTTCAGTTGATAATTTGTCTGAATGAAGTGTTCTCCCCGTGTGTCTTTGACATATACACTATTACACTTCCCGATTTGACTGACACGTCTTTTTTCTCAGAATCGACTCCCATTGTATGTTGTAACAGTTATAGATACATATTTAGTGCCAATAAAATTGAAATACGATATCTACCTTTATTGAACGTACACAGTGTGATACAGACGGGAAAAGCTGTTGAATATTTCATAGAATCTGTAAAATCAGTGGATAAATACCTCTTACACGATGTGCTCTTGACAGATGTTCCGTAGATCAATTCAGTTTCCCAAGAGAGACGGCAGAAAAAAAAAAACGTGCAGATTGAATGAGAAAAATATTGATACATAGAAGACACAGAAGAATACCTGCCTTGTTATTAAGATTGTAGTGAGATTTTTCTGAGGTTGCCATTTTTTTTTTGCGATTATAAAAGGTGAAATGTCTTAGATCAATGCAGCAAGTAAAGATTATGAATCAATAGAAATAATAAACAGCAAAGAAAAGAAACATCGGGTATTATAGATCGGCCAATGTCGTTAAATCTTTCCTATTTCTCTTTTTTCACTGCGGAATACAAATATTCCATTTGTCCTCTCCCTTCTTTTTCACGGCAGAGTGAGTTTTGATAAAAATTCTTTATGAGCGACACTTTTATCGTGCATGAATAGCAGGTGGTAAAGAGTGAAAAAATCCAATCAAAATGGTTTCTGAAAAAAAAAGATATCTAAAAAAAACATTGATGTCTCGAAAATTGTTTGATGCGAAACAGTACCAAAACGAAACGAATAAGAATACGTATAGAGATAGATTCATGTAATCGTTTTCTGGGTTCCGTATAGTGAAACGCCCAGTATACAACGTTCTCCTCTCATGAGCTGCTAATAGTTCTTATGTTTACAGTACAAAGTAAACACATATGAATAATCACATAAAATGGTCCTCAAATGGAAAAGTTATCATAGCAAATCTAAAGCTAATGTATTGAGTTCGATCTTTTTAAGATGCTCAGAACAATTAGGTATGTGATGGACTAAGTTCAATCTAAGAATCATGCCTCAACCAATTTTTTTATTGATCACAATGAGGGAACTATGATGGATAACAAACCTGATAAATCGATCATAAGAGCATTTCTCCAATCATAATATATATTTTTGAGCCTCTTCAGTCGTTCAAGATTTCATATCTCAATTTTCTGAGTCAGCTGAGAGATTTTCGGCCCGTTATTGGAGATATCCCTCCTAATTATTGATTTCACATAGGTGCAAAAGTCTTATATGGTGCACATTCCCTGCGCTCAAGCTACATCTGCACTTTTGATTTCCACAAAATATATCAATACATTAAAGAAAAACTGAGCTAGTTATGAACAGATTTTGAAATCGTACTTGCGCACATTGAATCCATCTGTTCTCTGCTTCAGTAGAGTGTGTTCAAGCACACACTCGGGTGACTTAGAAGGAACTATATAATGCCTTTTTAACCATTTTGAACATTTCACATTGCTTTCAGAGAAAGTGCCATGGTCTTTGTCGGATTCACTGTCTGCACACAGTAACCAAACTATTGTCTATCCATTAGGGGCCACTAGTATTGATATTCGACCATTTTGAAGTAGTTTGTGCCACACTCAAAAATTATTATTGATTTCTCCATAGCCAAACCGAAACCTGATCCACAGTTTGCTTGTAATTGCGTTCACTCTAAACTTTTTATTGGCGCTATCAGCAGCATCAAGTTTTATTTTGAACTCATACCTGATAATTAGTCTAACATTTCGAGTAGACATCGTTGCTGTTGAAGCACCGAAACTCCAATATTAACAGATTGTATTCGATTGCTGCATCCCCATAAGTAACCATAATAATTCCAAGTGAACTTGATATCTTTCTCTCTTTGAGTGTCAATGTATCCAGATGTGTCTGGTCACATTTGTCAAATACAACCTTGGAGATTTACATGAACATATTACTACGTAGCCTTTGCGTTTTTATATGCTTTTTGTAGTCCCTGTGGTCATTGTCATCAATCAATCCTGAATTCTTGTGTTGATATTCCACACATGATTCTGTATAAACAATTATTTCTTTCAGACAATTCTAGATGAAAGATCTGGATTTTTTAAACAAATAAAAAGATGATTTAGGTACGTATTTCTAGTAGACGTATAATCTACAGGGATTCATTTTTTGTGGAATGCAAGATTCAGTCATCGTTTTCGGCACTAAAGATCGGAACTGACGAATATGAATCTCAATTGAGGTTGACTAAGTTCATATCGAGCGGTAAAACCCTTGGGTAATGCATAAATCGACATTTGCACCTGGTTCCATCGCTAGAAACCTCAGTAGAAACCTTCATTTGTAGCACCACAAGAGGTTGCCAAGTGCAGTGAAGCCAAGTGAAAACTGCTCTCCAAAAATTAATGATCAGGAAGTTGTGACTTCAATAATGTGCTGAACCTATTGAAAATCCTGAGTGAAATGAGTGCACGTACATATTTTCAAATGTAGTAATCAATATGCGTATAAATGAAGTCATCAATGTCTGTGTAAATGTACACGTTGGTGTACTAGTCGATGTCCAGTCAAGGACATTTTACTGCTAATACCGATTGACCCAGAACGATTTGGACGGATGTACCCCCAACCACTTGCTGGAAAAAATATTTTGATTAAAATGTATGCTCTTCAGAACTTTATGGCAATTTTTGACCGACACTACAAATACACAGTGCCGGTATGTTTATTAGACAAGTCAGGATCACATTTTTTTTCAACATAATTTTTTGACAACTTGGTAAAATGTGTTTTTGTGAACGTACAGGCTTCAGTAGTTCATTTGAGTGCAGTAGAGATATTCAGTTTGATATTTAAACATTTCTCCTCTTTTATCAGTGACTTTGCGGCTATTAGTTACTTCACCCTATATTGTTAAGTTGACCAAATATGACAGAGTTATGACTTTTATATTCCACGGTTAATTGAGCCCCAAATTCCTTTTTTGAATCAATTGACAAAAGACTACATATTGTGATGTGCATATCTTAGTTATTATAGACAAGCGGCATTTTGCACGTTGTACTTTTTGACCTCTACTAAGCACCGTCGTCTTTGATAATCTTCTGGGAAGTCTACACAAATCCTTTTCTTCCATTTACACTGGAAAAGGGTAAATTGTCCTCATTCCACTCTTCATTGCAGTTGTTAACACGTATAAGTTAATTATGAGTAAGCAATATCTCCTCCGATGCTACTCTCGCAGTGCCAACATTTCAGAGATTATGATTTTTCGAAGCCTGACAATGATCAAACAGTGATAGAAGTGTTCTTACGGTCATTGCTTATGTATATTCAAAGACAACCAGGATATTGATAATATCTTATATAAACTGCAGAGGCTTAGAGCTCAGCAGTACAGGTCCTGTCCACGTACAAGAGCAAATCTCATATATCTTTTAAAAAATAATTTCCATTCCAGTAAGTCTGATTAAAAGATTCGAAGATTAAACACATCTATTTAACCAATTTATTGAGAATTTTCTGGTATGGATAAATCAGATTTGAGAGCGCCCTAATCATTGCAGAGGAGCAGTATTTCGAACCGTCGCTTTTATCCAAGGTAAGATACCGACGATTTCGTTTCATAATTCAGGTAATGAATTTTTCAGTCTACTGACTCCTTAATTTTAAACTTGGGGCAATGTAAAAAAAAGTGTTTATTGGCTCGTTTTTTGTTTGTTTCTGATTTCCATTCGCACATTAATCTATTGACTTTGCTGCGCTTATGGCTAGAAGAAACAGAGACTATTTAATTAGCCTTTAAACAAAATGCACCATTTAACTGAGGTCTGTGCTTGGGGCAATCAATTCTAAAATAGAATAGATGCATTCAGTGAACAATTTTCGCCTCACTTTTTTTGTTGATTAAGACTTACAATAAATGTTAAAGTTTAAAAAAGTCGACTCTGAATCATGGATCAATTCTGCAATCTAACCACCCCTAAAAATCACTCGAGAAGAAAGAAAACGAAGGAACATCATTTTCCTAACGTAATGATAAGTAGATATTTAACATTCCACCCCTCTCTACATTGGTGAGGCCTGTATGCGTTCATCATACATGAAAAACATGTTTATGCATGTTCATTGCCATTACTCATGAGCATATAATGCACACTAACCACTTGAAAATCAAGGCGTAATTTACCAAGTCGGGAATGATAATAACCATGTAGGGGAACTTTTCTCATTCCAATTTTCTTGAGAGGTTTGTACAAACATATCTGAAGTGGTCGTCAGAAAGTTAAAATTTGAACAATCAGGTGTTTGAAATGAAAATTAAAGCAGGTAAAAAATCATCCTTTCACACAACTGACCCCATTCATTCCTATCCATGCATCGAAATTGTTGCCATGACCTTCCTGACTTAACGTCACTGTACCTGGCATTAAGTCAAGGCCCAGCATGTGGTTTGTACTTTAGAAAATTATTCTTTTTGACTTCATTTACGAATACTGAGTTTTCGTCAACTCACACACACGGTCATTGATATTTGATAACATCAACAACGGCCAGGCAGGCTGTTAAACGTGAACTCTTTCTGCTCTTCGAGATTTAGGATTTGACACGTATCTTTGCACAGCGACAGTTTTTCGTTGCACAACGAATGCCCACTTAATCAATATTCCAACTCATCAGAAATCACAGACCAGTCAAGGGAAGATCATGTCCCGCGTGTTCATGTTTGATAAAGGTTGCTTTTCTATCAATCACTCAATATCTCAATCCGTCTCCGTCACTCTCTGTCTCTATTTCTCTCTCCCTCTGTCTCTCTCTGTCTCTCTCCGTCTCTCTCTGTCTCTCTCCCTCTCTCTCTATATATATATATATATTATGCATTATTAAAGCGTAACCCTTTTGGCTGATTCAAGTACATGAATTAATAATCTCTCATCAGCAAGAATAAATCACGCAGAATGGAAAATAGTTTGCATCCGTTTGTTGGAGTATTACTGGCAAATTTAATAAAAATCTGAATGGAAAAAAAGTTCGTTGAAATATTGAGAAACACACATCAATAAATGAACAATATCTGCATTTTTCAATCAATCCATCTATCTATTTCCGTCTCTCTGTCTATTAGTGTGTATACCATTACACTTATCTTATAATAATGATTAAAGTACATATAAGCTGTCCAACAAGACGTATACGAATAGGATTTTCACAAAATTTTACGCTCATTCTCTTGCATTAGCAATTTACATTAGGAAAGAAGACATCTTGACTTGACAATCACAAAAAGTATGCGAATAGTAGAAGTTTGGGTTTGAAAAATCAGTCTATGTTTGGAATATCTTTCCCATTTTCAATATTTTCGATATGAACATGATTCAATGATTGAATGATGAATTGCATTATATCATGTGGAAAAGTAATGATAATGATATCATTTCTGAAAAGATGGTAGTGTTTGATCCAAACTGCAGAGCGCCATATGAATAAATCTGTTTGGTTTAAAATTTTTCGAAATGGTTACACGGTAAACAACCGCTGACCCAAACAGAAGAAAGAATATTCATCGACCAATTATATCAGGGCCTGCGTAAAATATGATAAAAAAACACAAAAAATGATATCAACTGAAGTGACAGAAAATATTACAAAAAGTCTATAATGGGATTTAGTTATCAAAGCTGTAAAGCTCTGTAGATTCACAGAGTCATTTGCTCTCTTTTTCACTCTGTTGGTCTGACTCTCTTTATATATATATATATATATATATATATATATATATATATATATATATATATATATATATATATATATATATATATATATACTCTCACTTATATGTATATATTCACCCATCTTTGTAAGTTTGATCGTATGAATGTGTGTCTGCATTTTTCATGTAAGTTAAATTGTGTTTGAGTATTGGTGTGTGTGTGTGTGTGTGTGTGTGTGTGTGTGTGCATTCAGAAGTGAAGGAATTCAAGAATCATAATGACGAAAGAATTACATGATTTTCGGAGATTGGAAAAGGAGTGTCAGCTTTCAAGTGATAATGAAGAATTTATCTTTCACGATCGATTCTCCATAAAATAGAAGCAAACAAATTGAACATCGCATTGAATCAAAATTCAAAGAAACTAGAATATGCATTAAAATAACTTGATAGATAAAAGTGGCTTCTTTAGGGGGACTTAAATTACTCAATTCATTGGAATAACCTTTTTTTTAATTCATTTTGAACAAAAAACATTTTAAACGTATGTAATTTTCCCTCCATCAGTCAATCCGTGGTTTTGTTATAGAATCGTTCCACAAAATGAGTAAATGGTGATGCAGATTTGACATTATAGTTGTGGAAGAAATATTCTGTGGAATGCCAAAGCATCTAATTATTTTCATAACGGATATTTTTGCATCGATTTAGTGATGATCAACATGTTCTCCTTGGCGACCATTCCCAGTGGTATATCATTGACTGGGTCCCCGATTATTGTTAGCATGAGTCCACGCTAAATATGGACTGGTTATACTAGAGCAGATTAATAGTGATCCCTACCATGTTTAACCTACTTTCATCATCATCAGCCATCCATCGTCCATCGTTGGTCATAGACCTTCCCTAGGATTCATTACAATTTTCTATCATGGATGTCACGGAGCCAGTACTTCCTGAATTTGTCTAGCTCGTCTCTACATCTAAAATCTTGCCGGCCTCAGTTCTGCATGCGATATCGGGGGATCCATGTCCACTGGTTGTCCACCATTCTTGCAACATGGCCAGCCCACTACCATTTGAGCTTTAAAATAGATTCTATAATGTCCCTGACTCTTGTATTTTCCCCAGATGTATTGTGCTGTTTTGTGGTCGCTCCATGTGAAGCCAAGCATAATTTTTTCATGTGCTCGTTGCATGGTTCTCAATTTGCAGATGTATCTCTTGGTTAAGTTCCATGTTTTGGATCCATAATTGACTATTGGAAGCTTACATACCCTCCTTTTGAGGATGAACGGGATCTCCTTATTTTTCTTGCCAAAGGCGTGCCATCCTAGTGCAATTCTTCGGTTGATGTCTTTTTCTTTTGAGAGTCTCGTGAAAATTACTTGTCCTAGATAGATGTAGTGATTTACTTCCTCCAGTTTTATGTTTTCAATTTGATCTCGATGTGGTTTTGGCTCATGATCTCTGTCTTGCATGAGTTCACCTGTAGGCCGACTTTCTTGCTCTATGGGGCGCTAAAGTGGGGATAAAATCAAATAAATCGGTAATTATTAGCATAATACATTTGTTAAATATTACTCACCTGATAATGAAACTATGGGTTTTAAAGAATTACTTGAATATCAAAAGATTCCACTAAAATCCCTAGGAATTTCATACAATAACTAGCTGTACGATCCCCATGAGTCTATGCATCGAATGTCTCTCTTACACACTCTCTCTCTCTTTTCTTTTTTCTCTCTCTATTACTCTCTTTCTCTCGCAATATGATCTCAATCTATACCCACTCTAAGTGTCTTTTCTTCAGCATCCACGAACTATCTTTGAGGATATCTTTTTTAGAAACAGATCCACTTTAATGTCTTTCATAAGAAAAGTTAATCAAACGAAAGATAATCGTACGTTGAACAATCGGTTTAATTGTCGATGCTTTACCAGGAAACTCATTTATATGGATTGATCTTTTTTATTGATGAGCCAATCTCCTTTGCGTATTTGAATCAAATGATGTTTAAATAGAATTTTTGAGATGCAAGACATGTAATCTATACGCCATTGTGTATTAATTGACGTAAATGATTCGGTATATGACGGAAAAGTTTTTTTCACGCTTCTATTCAAATCCACGAGGATGAACCATTATTGAACTTAAAAGACATATTAAGCACGAAATAGAATTTCTTTGAGTTTCCAGTACATTTCAAAAAACTTGAAATATGAGGGATGGATGAATTGAATGATGCAATGTTAAAAATATATTTTTACTCATTAGTTTTCTAAATTTTATCACAATGAATCCAAGAAAGTCTATTGTAATATATTTAAATCATAGAAATAAACCTTGTATCTTGTGAATGGTTATAACATGAAAAAATCATCTTCCTATCACTTGAATGATTATACTCAAATCTAATTTTCCGTCATAAGCAAAATTTGGTTTGCTAGATCAATCTTATTGAAAGAGATGAAATCAGGTAAAAAATATTGGGTTATAGTAGCATCCTTCAGGCGAAAAGGGAGACAATGTGTGAATTTTGCTATTCGAAATTCGACAAATAGTGGTCGAACAGAAAATTGTCCATTGTGAAATATTATCACAGATTGTATTGAAAAAGTGAGATAATCTAATAATTGATATTTCACTTTCGATATATTGTTTGAAAATTGATTATATATTCACCATCTCCTGGAATTGAACAATGAATCATTTGGAATCATAGTTAGTGAACTTTTCAAAAATTGTTAACTCTCTTGGTAATCTACTCATGGTCTTGTTTAATGATCTGCCTAATTGAATACCAATAATAAATGGACTTTGCAATCGAATGAGTTTGAACTATTTCACTGGGTTTTTAACTGAGCAATAATAATAAGAAAAAGTTTCTTAACAGAGGAGTGACAAAATAGAAATAAATCTAAATGAATATTATGAATCTCATTTCAATTCAGCGACGCTTTTGGAACTAACTTCACCCTTCCAGAGGTACCATCAAATCATTAAATCGAGCATCAATCAACTCAACGCTCTCAGAGCATGCTTTGCTTTTCCAAGATATTAAAGAAATAAATTACCTGCTTTCAATTGTGCTTTTGTTCTATACAAAACCAGTGACAACTGGAGCTTTTTATTTTTCTCACTGATCGGTGACTAGTAACATCCCAAACCGTGACCATTCACCGAAACTCAATCTTTAAACGGAACTTCCGGCGTTTCTTCATCATGTCCTGTGAGACGGTATTCATTTTTTTCTTCAGTTTTTGACAACCGTCCCTCATTTGTCATAAGAGTCCTTCGAATATGACTGATTTTCGCAGAATTTAACTATTGTAGAGGGTTCTTCTCTCAGAAAGGTCTTCTATACATGCAGGCGATATGATAGGCTGTCCTGACTTGATTTACGGTAAAGTACACCAGGTGGAAAGTTAACCCAATATTTAGGGCAATCTTGTCAGTATTTTGTCGAATAAAGCATCAATCGTTCATTTCACACATCTCCATAACCAACCCATAAGCCAATCTGAAATCATATTCTTTACGTGGTCAACATACAGTCATATTCCATTTAAAGCTAATGAATGGCTATCTTCCTCACAAAGCTGATGAAAGCCCTTATTCTTACGAAGCCAATCTGAGGTCAGATTCCATTATTAACCAACCTTGGGCCTTTTTCCTTACCGAACTAATCTCAGGTCATATTCTAAGGCCATTCGGCAAAGACAACCGAAGGCTAGTATCCTTTCTAAACCATTCCATGGCCATATTCCTCATTAAGACAATCTAAAGCCATATGACAATCTTAAACAATCTTAACAATAATTAAAAGGTCGCCTCTATAGTCTCAGGGGGTTTTGAATTCAAATGAGAAAATTTTTATTCCGTAGAATCTTTTCAATATATCAATTACTCCATGACTCTTTTCCTCAATAAGTTCCTATTATGTTTGGTCTTTCAAAGCATCAGAAGAAGTACATAGCACCTGAAATGAGTTGAGAGTAATTTAATCTATATGCAGAGTTTGTTGAAGCCTTGATAGCGCTTGGATATTCTAAGGTATGACTGAGAGCCATTTCAACATATTGGAACAGGGATTGCTTCCTGCAAATGGAAATAGATATAGAAACAGTATTTTTCATCAAAATGTAATTGGATATTTATGATAGAGACTCTTCATTGCTATTATAGCCTCATGATTACTGGGACTTTTGAATGCCTCGATCTCCCAAGGAATGAAAATCATTAATATTCTGCTATTCTTTTTAGAAGAAAAATATGATTTGAAATGTACCATCTTCACTCCAACAATCTCAGGTTTGGAGGGGGACAGAAAACCGTTTTCATTGAAATCGGCTATATTCAATGAGTGACTTTGGAATGAAAACTACATTATTCTAAGAAACTTATCTTGGAGCCAGTGTCCATGTTTGGGATGTGCCACGGTCGTAACTGACAGTAACTATCCTGTATAGTTGAAATGACTTAACTTATTCATAATTTGCTAAAAGAACAATGTCTTGGGAAACAAATCTACAAAGTCATTTACTTTCATGTTTCTTTTTATAGAACAAACACATGGTATTGTGGGAAGGTGTACGAAGACAATCAAGTTTTTCAGAGACACTTTGTCAATTGCTGCATAGAAATGGGTCATAATGAAGAATTGGATTTTTCACACGCACAAACACACACAGACAGACGCAAGCAAACAGATGCATACCTGGAAACTGAATCAGTTCAATCTTTGTAATTTCAAAAGCACTCATAAACAACAATCCTAGCCAGTTTTAGCTTTTACTGGCTACGTTCTTCTGGTATTGTCCTAACTCTAGCTCTATATAGCGATACCGGTATTTCATTTCCGTTTTTGCGTTTCTTTTCAGGAGATGAATTGATCCTCGACTTTACTTTTTCATTTCTTTCTATCTAATATGCAGGATGATAAATTAGTATTTGCCGTCTTTTGGAAAAATGAAAAGAAGTAAAAAAGATGCAATTTGGAATGATTCACCACCTGACTGCAGAAAAGTGGGTAATGCACGTATACATTCACGCATTTGATATGCAGTATTTAAGGAATAAGGTGACTTTTTCCTGGAAATATACATGTATATATGTTTTACTTTAACCTGAAAAGAGTCTGTCCCACCAGGATCTACCTGCCATAGGTATATTAAGTGATGATGATGACCATCATTCTCCCAGAATCCAAACTAAGTATTGCTATCCGAGGGTCTCAAAGCCCAAACTTTTAAAACCTGCCTCAAAACGATTAAGATAAGCAGTGTATAGCTGAGTAACATTTGATTTGATGCCAGCATTGGCTTTTTTCACTATCTCAAACGTGTACTAAGAGAAAAGTTTGACAAAATATGAATTTTTTTTTTTTTGTAATTTGTAAAATCATCTTTTCTGTTAAATGAACTTTTAAAATATATGATGTTAGACCAAACATTTAAAAATGAAAATTCTCCACGATTGATTGCAAATCAAATGAATTTTGTTCCAAGCAGCTTTTTTTCTGTGAATACAATAAATACAACAATCATTGCAACTGCTTTTATTTGAAAATTTGATGCAAATGTTTCTTTCTGTTCCTTCTATTACGAGGAGACAGGTGGTCCTGATATCGCTTTGGACATTGAGAGTCATGCAGTAAACGTTATATAAGAGCTCAACCTTCATAGATAGCCATTTGACTCTTTCAATTTTACTGTTTTTATAACTTCCATTATACTCTGTGTGAGCAATTTTGGTTGAATGATGCCCCCCCCCAGTCGAATAGATCAGTGGAAGGGAGCACTTTATACCTATCCTTGAAATTTTGGCATGCAGGTCCCCCACGGACGGTGAATGAGTTAATTTGATATTCAACGTTTGTTTAAACCCTAAATTGCTATTTCAGCATGAAACAGAGGTTTCAACGTCATTGCCCTCTTCACTGTCAAGCTGGATTCTAGTCAGCACTGCAGTTGATGACAACGAATTAAGATTCATTCAGTATTCTGGGAAGTTCCTGCCAGTGGAATAAATAAATCCAGAAATCAAATGAGAACAGGCATAAGACTTTCTACGGGAAAATCAAGCCTACTCGTCATAGTATGGTCTTCAGAAAAGATCGTAATTCAATTCATCTCCTTTTATGAAGGAGTGGCACTGCATTTCTTTTCTTTTTTGTAGAGAAAAGAGGGGGACCATAATGTGGACAGAGATAATATCGTAAAATAAAAAATGAATTCGAACGCAGATAAATGCATGTAGTTAAAATGGGGATTGAGTTTGACCTTACTGGGGTGTTCATGAAATGCATTTGATCGGGAGGGATGGTACATTACTTTTTACCCTTGTGGTCAAACAAAATTACCAATATAATAACGGATGTTTATCTTCATAGTTTGTGGTAACAGACACCTCAGACACTTGGTGCTTTTAGTGAATGCCCATGTTTTTAGTACCTTGCCTTGCTTACTCGTAATAAACCAAGCGTTATTTCATTAAAAATGCTTCTAATCAATTATATGCAAACGGGTGGACATATTTTCCTTGATTAAACTAAAAGGTGAGAAAAAAAAACATGAAAAATGGAAGGCTGCTGTATTCGCTGGTTTCTATCATTCTTGCTTCTGGTGGGAAAAAAATCAAAATCTTATGCAATCTCCAATATTGACTTGTTTCCAGGTTATGTTTGCATTTTAGATCGAAAAAGTCAGAATTGTTGAATTAATTCCCAAAGGTCTGTTATCCTAAAAAAAAAAAAAATTCATGAAGATTTTTGATGAGTCACCAAATGGAAACCTGTCTCGTGACCCAGGGCTTTTGGCAGCATTTTATATCGAGGGTGGTGAATAAATATTTTTTTCGTATAGGGTTGTCAATGGATACATTACCTCTCTTGCTTTCTGTTGGTTAATGCAGACCTTCAGAAAAAGCAAAGGTGAATGATGCCAAAGCGTTGTAAACTTGAACCCTGACACTGATACTGAGTAGAAAATAATCGATTGTTCAGTCTTCTAGCTCTTTTTGTGCAGACTGTAGACTCATCAACATATATATATATATATATAGAGAGAGAGAGAGAGTTAGAGAGAGAGACAGAGAGAGAGAGAAAGTGAGAGGGCGGAGTGAAATAGAGAGTGAGAAGCTGACTGAAAGACAGATAGATGGAGAGAGAAAGAGATGGAAAGAGATGGAAAGAGAGAGCTAGGGATAAAGGGCTATAAACAAATGGATATATAGATGTATAACAGAGACAGAAAAAGAGAGAAACATAGACGTATAGAGATGAAAAGATGAAGACATTAGATAGATGAAAATATCTATAAGGATTGAGAACACTCATGTTGACAGACACAGTTGACTGTTTTTAAATGGCTTAGATGTCCGAGCATTTTATGACAAGGAGAATAATCTGTTTGCAACGATTTGGAATGAAATCAATAATTTTGACTAAATATGTCTTCGTCAAGGAAGAATTCTTTATGTAGCCGGGATTTTGTCCTTTTTTATAATTATTCTATATGATCAATCATATGTGTTTTCCAACAACCGATTCTTTAATCTCGAAAACAAATCAGTTGGATCAGTAAAAGAAGAATCTATAAAAGAGGAATCGATAAGAGAGGATCGATAAAAGAGGAATCGATAAAGGAAGAATCTTGACACGAACATTGATATTCATCCAATGGAAATGTTAGCGAAGGGAGAAAACTGTGTAATTTGATTCACTGACTTTATGAAGAGAGTTTTTACTGCTGTCAAAATCGATAAAAAAAGAAGAAACGTAAAAACGTTGACACATAAAATACCGGGTTGCTAGATAGCTGGAGTCGTTTATGTTGAAAACTGTGAAAATAGCCAAATATCAACATATTTATGAAATGTATTCGTAGTATAATTCACTTGGTTACGATGTAGTAGAATGCATTTCTAGTCATAAATATGCACGGATTCCAATGATTACATGATGATTATAATATAATAATTTTTCTTAATATTCATTTGATAATGTATTATATATCATCATTGTTAACCTGAAAATATTTCTACACAATTTGTCTCCATCTCGAGTAACCTTCTTATTACTCCTGACAGTTGTGATGAAAGAAACTGGGAGAAAAATGATAAATAATTGATCTAATATGTTTCTTTGAATGGATTGCAATAAGCACTTATATTTTGCTTTTGCTGAATTATTATTGAATCATCTGTTCAGCTTTTTGTTTTCTCTGATCACTGCAAATATGAATCAACTATTAATTGTTCGTTGATCCTGTTTTTTCTCCTAAATACATCTTGAAGTTCAAATTCTCAAAATTTGAAATTGTTCTGCTAAAATCTCGCTTATCTAGACTGGCGAGATATATCAAACATCATATACACAGGTTGATGAGCAAGAGAGAGGGAGAGGAGGTGTCAGAAATATTCTAAAATACATTAGCAAACTACGAATGCAACTGAGATAAGACAATGTGTCAGAGTTATTTCACGAGTGTTGGGTAATATATCTCAGATCACTGATCCCTAATTTTGGCGGGAAAAAATGTGACAATCTTGGCGATTTCCGAAAGTTTTGGCGCCGTATCGCTCAGAAGCTGATAAGAATGGCGGACTGTTCGGGATGCTCATGTCAAGTAACGGGTTATAAATGACTGCTTCTGTTGCTGCAGATTTTAAAATCATTTCCATATTCATTATTTCAGGGCTGGGATCGGCTCTTAAATTTATCAAATGTCGCTAGATCCCAAGGACTCTAGCTCGAAGGCAGCATCCTGTCATTACCCTGATGGTACAGGCTGCAAGAGATTGGATGATTATACTCCTACCCACATATATGCATACTATGCTCATACATTAACAACATCCTCTGACGAATTCGTTTTTGAAGAGCGGGCAGAATATACATTATCTCATCAATCAAGTTGCAACGATAAATATACCTACAGCCTGGATAAATGATGACTGGTTGTGTAGGATATTAAAGGCTCCTATGAGTTTGACTAACAGAATCTATCTGAAGAACACATACACATAATTTGCATAGGATATAAGGAAGCCAAATGCCCACTTTTGCACGAATGTCAATATTATCAAAATATAGTAATAAGAGCCACAGTCATCTTTGTTATATGAATTTATATAAATGTAGTATTTGGAAATAGAATATAAAGGGCTCAGGATATAGATGCCCACCATTCATTAATTAATTCACATATATAATGAATGGAACCATTTTTGTGATGCTCTTCCGAAAAATAGTGCAATTCTCTTTGCCTGTAACTCAAACCCTCTAACTTTGAATTAACAAATATATAGCTATAAGATATTTCTTCACTATCATTTAAAGAATACGCCCTTTTACTCCAAAGTTCCTTTTGATTACGGTTACCTACAGCATGACGATTTGATTCCTGTTGCTTAAGTGTTGAAATTCACATATATGAGTACATCAATCATTATAACTATTGCTAGCCCAAACCTTTCAAAAGCTTGGCATTATGCACACATGCGATCACACACACACACACATGCATACACACACACACTCACACAGAGGAGGAGGATTTTTTTCTTTCTAAAAAATTCCCTAGGTATGAAGAAATGAATGCCAAATTCGTTTTTCAGTTTGTGTCCATTTATTTCATATCAAATCACAAATCTAGGATTCAATTCATGACATTATTTTCGTCAAGCTGAATTTATTAAAAGCACCACCGTTGCTCGATTCTAGAGATTAAGCAGCAGCCATGGTTGGCAGTGATTCATAAATTTCTTAGAATGCTAATTTAATTTATCAATTGAACTCAAATATATATTGTTCCCATGAATCAACTATATGAAAGAGGCTAAAACTGTTTAACTGTGATTTCGTAGTTAGGAAATATGGAAGTAGTACACACTAACATTATCTTTTACACCTCATTATCGGCACATCAAATATCTTTGACCTCTTCTGATAGTCTGACATACCACTGCAACCAATTCTGGAGTTTTAAGATGATTGATTCTTCTCGTTATGCAATTTTTGTTGTGTTTCACAAACTATTCATTCTTTTTTTATTTCGTCCATCCACCTCAATTATGTCGTTAAAAAGTGTCTGCGGTCTTCTCAATAATTTTTGTCTTCGAGTACTCATATATTTGGATAAAAAAAGGTTGAAGACTGAATCTGCCTTTTTCATTGCATGTGGGGTCCAAATGGGAATTTTAAAGCTAAAATATAGTCATAATTCAGTCCAATGGCATCTGTTTGATCTTTACATACATACATATATATATATATATATATATATATATATATATATATATATATATATATATATATATATATATATATATATATAAATTTATATATATATATATATATATATATATATATATATATATATATATATATATATCCACTGACAGCTGTTTCGATGTATTACATCTCTTCAGCGTGGCTATAGACTTTTCATTATCCCATCCAGTGCCGCAAGGCAGGATTGAAACCTTCAGTGCTCAGTTGCTACGAAAGAGCATTGCATATATATATATATATATATATATATATATATATATATATATATATATATATATATATATATATATATATATATATATATATATATATATATATATATATATATATATATATATATGTATATATATATATATATATATGTGTCTGTGTGTCTGTGTGTCTGTGTGTCTCGGTGCAACTGCTCATTTGGAGAATCAAAGTCCAACAACAGGGGGTTGGTTACGAGTGCAATGCATTCCTTAGCAGCAAATGTTTATTGCTGAACAGTTTTACACTTGAGCTCTATTTTAAATATATGTTTTTGCCCATCAAAACGTTATATTTTTTGATTGGAAAGGTCATTTATTCCCCCCCCCCCAGAGAAAGTTATTGATGAGTTGGGATTTATATTACCTCTATAAGGAGAAAATGATAGGCATTGGTAGCTTTCTCAGCCAGAAAAAGTGTTCCACAAAAGGATACAAGCTAGTTTCAACTTTTCACGGCCTGCCTTGAGATGGTCTTTGGGAACCTAAAACAGGAAAACTAAGGGATCGGTGGTTAATAAATAACAAAAATTAGAAAGATTTGAAGATGATATCGTCATTTTACAGAAAAATTCAAGTTAATGCTAATCAAGAAAAATGAGAAGAGAAAATAGACTCAATGATCTGAATAAAGATGACACCCTAGAGAAATGGATCCTTACATCTACCCTGGAAAACGAATCTCCATGAATTCACCAAGAGACATCAAGTATAGGATCATCTTCGTTGGTATACTTTAGGTAAAGACAGCTCAATTATCAAGAACAAAAAATAAATTCTATGAGAGAAAGGTATCCAACCAATGCTTCATCCCAATAGTTCCTTTTTGGAACTGGAACATGGAACTTAATACAACTGACCTAACCTGAGGATCATGCAAAGGAGGAAATCATGCTCGATATCATGTTGTGGTCAGATACCATAAAAAACTATTGAAGAATCAGATCAAGTTGTAAAAATGTCAGACAACCTTTGGACATCCAGACTCACAACGTTGATACACTGCGATCATATACAAGGGCACCATCAGCAAAACATGACACGATAAGCCGGACAAGTTCAGAAAATATTGGGCTTGTGACGCCGGTAGTAGGAAGATCTGACAAATACCTTAGGAGGTATATGTTAAACGACTGCGGCTAAATACTGCCAATAATGATGATGAATCTCAAGTATTACAGAAGAGAATGAATGTGTTTGGACATGTTTCACGGTTACTCTGATCAATAGAAACGGGGATCGACGATTGGTAATACTTGTCCATGATATTCTTTTCACTCCTAGATCAAATGGCATTTTTGCTCGCTTTAATTCCTGAGAATAAATCAATGAACCCCTTGTTCATATTCGACATCACCGTGTCTTGGGAGTATTTTCTGTCTTCCCACCAATTTCCTTGTTTAGTGATGTCGAATGTCTGAGTTGATACAGCGTCATCAGCACAACGAAATTAAAAGCTACTCAATCTCTCAACTATCTATAGAATCATTGGTCAGGATTGATGACCAAATATTTGAGCTTATCTTCTTTCAAAGTTTCATAGAACTATGTTTTGTAAATGAGAGTTTACATCCGTCGATAAATGATTACATGATTACATGTATTTTTGTAGGTATTTGAAGATTGCCGTGAAATGTTTATGCATGTGGAGGGTAATAAAAGTCGTGCACGTACACACACACACACACACACACACATCTATCTATCTATCTATCTATCTATCTATCTATCTATCTATCTATCTATCTATCTATATCTATATATATATATATATATGTATATATATATATATATATATATATATATATATATATATATATATGTGTGTGTGTGCCTTAAACCAGAAACAATTAACATCTTTAACATTTGCACAGAATACGAATTTCAAACATAATCATTATGTAGTCGTCTGTTTTGTGACATTCTCTCTCATCTTCCTTAATCCTCTCTCGACTAAATTCAGTTTAATTTCTCTCATCCCCTCTTAACGTTGCTTGTTCATTGATGATGTAATTATCCCATTTATTATTCATAACAGCCCCAAGATTATGCTCTTTAATTGTGTAGAGTTGAAGCATTGGATAATTATGTAGTTCTGGATTTCCACTGACGTGCATGAATAGTAAACAAAATCTGTTCGTAAATTTATGTTTAAAATGAATTTAAAAGTAAGTTACTTCAAGTCAGTAATTCAAATCTTTTTCTCAGTGTATATGTATATACTCATCATCATCACTTTCACCCACTTCACATGCTGATTTTATAAGATGGAAGAATGATTAAAATCCCCCAACCCACTAGAGTGAGGCTAAGAGATACATTTTACTCTTTTGATAGTTTCATCGAATTATTTTTATTATTTGACAGAGATTTGGAAGATATGATTAAATTACAAATAGGGAAAGGGATATTTAACGGTATAAGCCAGTCCGTTTATTGAAGGGGTTTTCCGCTGGTCACTTTTTCATAACCCAGATTTTTCATAAAATTATGTAAATCAAGTAGCAATGAACATACATGCAAATGTTATGAATCACGAAAATTTCGAAAACCTAATCAAAATTGACGGGAAGAAAACATTCAAACTTCACCATGTAAAAGTCATATTCGGTTATTCGCTCTGACTGTCTACTCAGATATTCAATTGTATCGATGACATTTGAGTAATACAATAAAAGAAAACGTGATTGTACACCTTTTTCTCAATATAAGACGAATTAACATCATTTATTGCGTAAAAAGAATAATTTATATGAGACCAAAGAAATATCTCTCAGATGTGCTTCGAAATGACTTTTCATCCAATTCTTAAATTACTTTTTCGACTTTTTGACCTTTTTATTTCATGGGATGAAATTTGTGTAATGACATTTGATTCTTTTATTTGAAGTTTTATTGTGACTCAAATGTTTTTTCCGACATTGAACTGGGAGGAAATATTGTAAATTGCTGTCTTTCCGATTCTTTTTTCTTTCAGTATATGGTATAAATGATGGACATTGTTATATCAAACTGTCATCATAGTCGACATAACTTTATTCATTTTTTTCAGTTCTTGCTCACTGGCTGACTGACTGGTTATGTATGTATGTATGTATGTACGTACGTACGTACGTACGTACGTACGTTAGTATGTATGAATGTTTACACGTGAAGACCAAAAGAATGGAGCCATGAGTATGACAATCTGATTTTTGAAGTGAGTTTGGGGGGGGGTTCAATTTAGTATGTGAGTTTTTGCTATATTGCTCCCATTTTCTCTGCTATAATCGTGCTTGATTTTTTTAAAAATTTGGACTATTAAACAGAAAGTGATAGAAATAATTTTTTTGTTCATAACTTCAATACAGCAAGGTGTCAAAAGACGTTGGTTACTTGGCTGATGTAAAACCATCATCATCATTATCAATGATAATTATAATAATGATAACAGTAATGATAATAATAATAGTGATAAATATAACAATAATAATAATAATAGTAGTAGTAGTAGTAGTAGTAGTAGTAGCAGTAGTAGTAGTAGTAGTAGTAGTAGTAGTAGTAGTAGTAGAATAGAACAACAACAAGAACACTGATAATTTATGTCCAGAGAAGTCTTTTTATATCTGCTATTCAATAATATTGACATAATTTTCATTATTCGAAAAGAATTTCAGGGTCTTGAAAAAAGCTAAGCCCACAAAAACACTTACAGATACAAATGGGTAAAGGCGTTTCTTATATTCCAATCCAATATTTATTAGAGTCTGTTGCATTTTCTAGCATTACTTACTCTTAGTTTATTCGGCTTCAAACCATCAATATAGATTAATTTACTCTGAAATCCACCAGACACAAATACTATCATTTGTCATGGAGGAATGGATTTCTTAAAAACCGGAAAAATATTGTATTTTTTCCCCAGAAAACTTTTACTCACATAAATAATGAATGTGTTTTTTAAAACTTTTTCTTGAAAGGAGAACAATATATTTTTTCTCGAAAATTTTTGAAAGATTCAGCGGCGAAATCGGTTTCCATTTCTTGAAAACATATTTCCCATGGTTCGTAAGGAAAAGCGTTTGCTTATATAACAATTGAAAAGGATTCAGTACGTATGAAAGGTTATTTGAATAAACGTTTCTTTTTTCTCCTGGCTTCAAGATACTGATATTGATGCAGCCAGCATTATATTCACAAGTTCATCATCTTCAGTGTTTTGACATAGACCTTCCAAAAGATCTGCCGCATTTCTCTATCATGGGCGTTGCAGAGCCAGTATTTTCTAAATTTGTCAAGTTAATCTTCCCATCTAGTATTTTGTCGGCCTTGGTTTACTCATGCGATCCTCAGAGATCAATTTTGTGAGTCGTGATGTCGTCCATCATCGCAGCATGACTTGCCTATTGCCATTTAAGTATTCTTATAGATTCAATGATGGCTTAGACTCCTGTTTTCTTCCAGATATAATCAAGTTAGCAAGAGAGTGCACATCATGCAGATGCACCCTTCCAAATAGACTGGGAAAAAAGAATGGAGAATTATTTCGAAAAAAAAGAAAAAACAAAAAGGAATACGAAGCAAAATGAGAGCGACTGTGTTTAATAGAAAACGAGACCGGAAAAAAAAAAACACACACACTTTTCTACATCGTATAAATGGATCATCGTGAAGTTGATCAGTGATTGTGTTACTCTCGTTGCTCTTCTTGTATCACTAAAAAATGTAAATTGGAAAAGAAAAGAAAAAAAGAAAACATGGGTGGACGTCATGAAGAAAAATAATGGACCAAATAGGCATGAACCTAAATTTTGAACATGACCCTCATCTTTGACTCAATGTATTTTTTCTGGAGATTTGTGCAATGAAAAAAAGTTAGGATGAAGGTAAAGAGGAGTAAAAAAAAAATATGTTTCCTAATTTTTCAAGTTAGTCTGGCTGTCTGTGTATAGTTGGATGACTATGTATGTACGTATATATGTATTTAGCTAGGTAGCTATTTATGTTGCATACAGGCTCTCCCTGTGGAGCTAAGGGCTGATAACTTAATCACCAGCTCTTCATTCTGTCTACAAAAAACACGGTTTGATTTTTTGTAAAATTTCCTTTAGTTTGTGTTTAAGAAAGGGTTCGATTTGCAATGTGAGTTTTTGATGATTGGGTCCCTAATTTGAGTCAATCACCGGTCATTCTTTTTTCCTCTGTATGCAAAAACAGACATTTTTTTTTATCAGGGCCAAACAACAGACGAAATAAATAAATTAAGCAACGATCTATCCTGCCTAATGTAATTTGATTCGATTACAGTATCACTTTGGTGAATACATCATTGTTTATCAATAGTCAATCTTTATTCAAACTGTTCTTTGTTTTTCAAAGCCTAAATTCATTTATCTCTGACTAAAATCAAATTTATCCATGAATTTTTTAACTGGTCAAGCTGTGATATCATTAATAGTTCCTTGAGTTTCCTATTTTTCATGTTGCCATTAAATAGGTTGCCATCGATACCAGCGTGGAAATACAATTTTATGCTTTTTAATTGATGTGTTTTGTCATCAGCAAAATGTTTTGAAAGATCGTTTTTCTGACAGCAACAAGGCAAGAATTATAATATCTGATCAAACTGTGAAATGTTTAGAATGAATAAGACACGGAGAAAGAGAGAGGGAGAGAGAGAGAGAGAGAGAGAAAAGAAGGAAAAAGATAGAAAGAAAGAGATAGAAAGAGAGAGGGGAAAGTAATGAATCAAACTATTACTAAGTGATCAGTCACTGAAAGGAAGAAACAAAGAGTAAAAGACGGAGATGAAGAAGGAAAAAAGGAAAGGGAGAAGATAAAGAGACGAACAGGGATGAGCAAAATAGTGGATAAAAGCTAATTTGATTTCAAGACTATTCAACTGGAAACATATCTGGATATTATCCTATTAGGCGTTCTTCCTTGGTCAAATTCAACGATCATTTCTAGTTAAAGAGAACATGTTCTTACATAAGTCAAAATAGAATATTTGTCAATTTGCTGTGAGAATTAACTTTAACTCCAGTTAACAGTAAATATCAGAAAGGTTATAAAAAAGGTAGTTCATCAAAAGGACAATAGAAGGAGGTTGGATCTGTGATTTTTTACCTCAAAAGGTAAAATTCAGAAATGATTGCTACCTGCAGTGTACTCATTGATGCAGCTGAAAAATGCACTGGGTTGAAACAGATAATAAACATGGTGATATTAGTCGAAAATGATCTCTTATAAAGGATGATTTTCTTATTCATCTCTTTTTAGACGGTTATCCAGCTATATTAACCTGACTAATTGTTCACTTATATTTTTAAGAACTTATCATAACTTTACATCTCTTTGTTTTCCACCTATATCTCTTACTTTAGTGTATGCAACAATACTTAGAATGCATAACATCTGAACCTAGTCGAAACAGCTCAATAGTATACGATATATTGCTGTATACAAAGCTAGGAGGCTTTTGCTAGTGTAATATTACGATTTGATATGATACTAGAAAAGCCAAACATATTGTCGAAGCATATGTCTAACTTCTTAATTATTTGTTTTGATATATTCCTACTCAGATGCATAGAAAAAAGTCGTTCGAATACTATGAAAACAAACATGATCTTTCATTAAAAAGATAAAAAGATTTCAAAGATAGAATTAAATTTTTGCTAAACTGTAAATGAATGTTTGTTTTTCTCTTCACAATTTTCTTTTATCAACTTTTTTTCAATTAGTAAGAGCCATTAAAAGCCTATCAAAAAAACTATGGCTTCGGGTCATCGAATTGTCCGATGTTAGAATGTAAAAAACAGTTTTATGTCGACCAAACAAATCTTCATTACATAAGATTACGAAGTAATTAACACCGTCTCTTCATTCTTCAAATGTGTTTTTCAGATGCACTAGCATCTTTAGCACAGATTGCCATCATCAACCTACTAAGCAAAGTATAGGTTACATGTCTCATTGAATGCTTTATTTTTTATGTGTCATGCTTTTTGCTTAACGTTGTCAATTTAGTTGTTTCTATTTGCGTCTAAATCTCCAAATACTACTGTTTGGATGATTTAGATTCTAATTCATTGTCATTTCATAATACATTACATAATATTGCAATTAATATATATATATATATATATATATATATATATATATATATATATATATATATATATGTATGTATGTATGTATGTATATATATATATGTATATATGTATATATATACATATATATATATACATACATACATATATATGAAAATATTATCTAACACACACGCACATATATATATATAAACATGCATGCATACATACATACATACATATATATATATATATATATATATATATAATTATATATATATATGAACAACTATTGACTACTACTCCATTCAGTACTACTAAGCGGGGTCAAAACCTTTGCCACAGACCACAATACTCTACCCATGACCTTTTGTTGAAGTGGATGGTCAGTGATACTGAACTGAGCAATATATTTACTTTGCGCATTTTTTACATCGATCAGAGTACTCCATTTCAGAGATTATGTTTGAAGCTCGATTCATATATATATATATATATATATATATATATATATATATATATATATATATATATATATATATATATATATATATATATATATATATGTGTGTGTGTGTATATATATGTATATATATATATATATGTGTGTGTGTGTATATACATGTATATATATATATGTATATATATATGTATAAGTATGATTGTATATATATATATGTGTGTGTGTGTGCGTGTGTGTGTGTTCTTGTGTGTGAAAGATTTCGATATTTGAATCTTTCGAATATTCAGATTCAAATTTTGAAAGTCAAATGAAATATAGACTAAAAGGGGAAGAACAATTTAAGAAGATTTGAAACATCGAATTCGGAATCCGAATTTCAGTAACTAATTTTTTGTTTTGATACAGAAAATCTGTAGCATTTGTAGGATATTCATCTATAAGTTATTGAATTTTCTAGTTTTTATATAATGCAACCATTCTGAAAGTCACTATGCCTGATTTTGTAAGGCAAACGATATAGTCTAACTTGGTTGTTTCATTAAGTTTTACACACAACAGTAAGAATAAAAGACTTTTTCGTATCCAAGAGAGGTCAGGTTGAAGCGATGAGAAGTAACAGACACAAAAAGAAATTGATGCAAAAATATTGCTATTTAGAATTAAAATTGAACTAATCATTGATAAACTAGATCTGTACTCGTCAGAGGGATCCTAACCCTCAATAAATGAACAGTATTTTTTTACTTGCATGCTCTTTGTTCATCTTTGATTTTTGTATTTCAGAGGGACAAGTTCATAGATGATATGAAACAAACCAAGAAAGAAATATTAACGTGTAATTTATTCCATAAAAAACTCCCTTTTCATTGTATTTAGTTCCTGTAATTTACCGACCAACAATCTTGCCAAGAAACATTTTCCAGGAACACACTTTTGAATGGGAGGGCTGTTAAATCGACGTGCCTTCAAATGTAAACAATTTTGAGGGAGGAGTTTAGAATATGATGGAATTTCAAATTATGTGGATTCGAAAGATATCCATGAGATCAAACTAGAGCAAATATGGATTCAATTTTAGGCATATTTGAACCTGCTTTGGACTCAGATAATCTTTTAAAAAGCTCAATTTTGTATGACTTTATCGTCTAATATGACTTTTTCAGTCGCAGGCTAACAATTTATCGTTTGGCAAAACAACTCCAATTGCAAGTTAATACAAATTTAATATTGAATCGGATAAGAGTGGTTAATTGGTGCATAGGAACCCACACGTGGACGGTTTTTTTTTAGCATACTGTATTGACGGTGAACGTTCGAATAGTAAATGCTGAAACAGTATATTTCCGAAAGCAAACACCTCCCACTGAGAACTTATTTGTAGTCAGGTTGAAGGAAAAAAACATCATTTTTATGGGCATAATCATGAAAACACTGTTGAAATGCCCAGTCCTTTTGCTTTTCTGATGAGGTTTGTACTCTTAACGCGTAGATAGATGGATACCATGTAAAACACAACCATATCCCAACTGAATAAACTTACATTGACTGGTAAAAGTATCCGACTTGCTGATGATTGTAGTTCTCATTCAGAATATTGTTGACATTGATACATTAAGTTTTTATGGAAATGATGCTTTAGTATGGGTTTAATGAATGAGTTCATGCAATCAACTGGAATTAGATGACATCGCTTGACACTATCGTAATGTGCGCTGAGATTGTCTTGAATCTAAATTCCAAGGAATCTCAATGAATAATTCCTCTGTGGAAAATGAAAAATGATTAATCTCTTTGCTTTCCTTTTTTTCACCATGCTGAGAGCAATTAAACAAAAAATGATCTCGAATGTGATTCCTGTTCTTCATTAATGAATGAGTTACTTTTTTTCTTCGATCTGCGGGCAAAATAAATCCTTTTCAATCCTGGTCAAGTGATTGGCTCTCAATTATTCGAGCGATTTATCACTCAACATCATTCATCTGTTTTCTTCTTTTTTTTCCCTTTAGTACTACCTGTACGTGATCTGAAAATATCGGTGTCATGTTGATTGGAGTTTTTGTCAGTTGGGAAAAAAAGGAAAAAAAAAACAGAAACATAGAAAAAAACATTAATGAAAGTTAATTCTTTTGCAGACTTGTATTCGAATATCAATTAATTCAATTATTTTTGTATAATTTATATTCATTTAATTATTGTTCAAATAATGAACTTCACTATTCATGCAATAATGATAATGATAACGGACTGTGGTAGAACTGAAGTGGTATAAAAAAAGTATTGTGTACACATACTTTCTAATTTCCAAAGTCTCCGTACATTATATTTGCTTTAAAAACTTATATATTTTGGCAGAAATCTTCTAATATTGATCTTTTACTTTTATTTTTTTAAATATATTCTTTCTTTCTACGTCGTGGATGAACTAATATCTTTCATACCAAACGAAGAAAACTATTTTTTTCCATAAAGCCATCTTCAAACTCTCTCAAACTGATATCCACCCAGGATATCCCGGGGCATTTGACCGTACTTTCCCGGAATGAGGACAATGGACACCTATGCCTATGATAACAACATTTGCCTTATTAACTCGGCACCTCCAAAATTTTTAATAGAAATGTGATATTACAGTCAGCAGTAGATGACTTCAAAACCAACAAGTTGAGTCTACTCCAACTTCATGTGAGAGCTGTTTTTTCCCAACCTTACATTAAAATATAACTATTGTTGCACATATTGAGTCTCTGAATCGTAGAGCTGCATATAAAATCGGGTTTAAATCACAAAATGGACAAATATCTTTTGTCTTCTTTTGCTTATGCATTTGAGACGTGAACTTCATTAATAATCATTGTATGCAATTAACAGATACCAAAAACAATGCTTATAGCAGTTTGATTTTACATGTGCTTGAAGATCTGGCAAGAATCGCTGTCACTCTTAATGAAATGACGAATCAAAATTCGAGATATCTTCGTACATAAAAGTTGCTTAAAATTATTTCTTCTCCAAGTACAGTTGTTTTGGTTGCCTGTAAACTGCAAATGATTAGTTTTAAAGAAAAGAAATGCTTATTTAATCACCCCCCCCCCCGGAATTAACCAAATATTAAAAAAATAAACCCCCCCCCAAAGAACTAAAACTCTGAAAACCAAAACATCCCCGTACCTACCCAACTACTTCGACCTAACTTTGACTTGCCATAAAAAACAAACGAATCTAGTGTTGGATGGGTCTGTCTAATCGTAAATAAGTAGTGAATTCCTGCTGGGAGACGGGCATAAAATATTTTGCAAGGAACGATGAAAAATTGAAACTTTTTCAAACTGCTAAAATGAAGCCCCCAGACCAATTGAAATTACTGCAAATTTAGATGAGTATTGCTGAATTTTCTGAATTTATTTATTCATTTCCTCATTGTTTTGTGATATTCACCAACGCCTGCCTACTCATCCAACTCTGTATTACCTGATTGTTTTGTCATTTGCCTCGAACCGTTGGTCAAAATAGCCAAAAAAAAAAAAATCTCTGAATGTGCAACATTTCCCTATATTCCAATGCACCCCTAAATACCCCCCCCCGGATAACCCAAAAATTAAAAAACAAAAACAAAACAAAACGAAAAAAAAAACAACAGCTCCCCCCAAAGAACTAAAACCCTGAAAACCAAAACATCCCCGTACCTACCCTGAATATGAATGAATATATTGCTTAAATTCAGCCTTACTGACCGTCCAGTTCCGTAGCTCAGAGGTAGGATATCAGCAGCCGGGTCTGAAGCAAAGTACTGGATGGGATAATGGAAAGTCTATTGTCACACTGAAGAGAAGTAATACATCGAAACAGCTGCCTATGATGACACACTAATATATATATATATATATATATATATATATATATATATATATATATATATATATATATATATATATATATGTATGTATATATATATATATATATATATATGTATATATATATATATATATGTATATATATATATATATATACATATATATACATATATATACATATATATATATATATATATGTATATATATATATATATATTTATATATATATATATATGTATGTATGTAGATGCATATATGTATGCATGTATGTGGGTCACACAAAAATGAGAGATGATTAACATTCATGGAGAGAAATGATACTTACTCATCCATTCAAACTTGAATCTGCAATTTTTATTTAAACTGGTTGACAGTATTTACACAGAGAACAACTCTTGAAATAAAAGTTGCACATTTATAAGCCTAACATAGGGGTTATTCTCTTTTTTTTCCGATGGTGATCAGGTTTTTTTTAACAATGCCTCTGCCTGAGTTGCTGCGGGTGTAACAGGCTCTGAGCTGGAGTTGCTTTGTGCAAATGGATCAGAGTTTACACAGGTATCGTTTTAGGATGCATTATAATTGTTAGATGCAGTAATGAATCCTATGAAGTGTGCAGATTTGTTCATGCTCGGGAACGCTCCAACTTCTGAACTTTAGCTGAAACAAGTACACCAATCATCATAACAATACTGACACAGCATTTTGCTATTACAGCTTCATGGATGGATATCAAGAGTCTCAAAAATGCCCTTCAATTGCTTCATTCTCAGTCAAAAGAACTTGCTTCAATTCTGTCGGAATAGAACTGAACTGCAGCTCTGACAAACTAGGATCAAAATCATTTCTGACACTAAAAATTTCGGTTACTTAAAACGGGATAAGTCCCAGCCTGTCGTGTTTGGAAATGACTTTTTAAAGACATTCTGCTCAAAGTATCAATTATGCAAATGGGTAATCTTATTTTGGGAACAAAAATCAGGATAAATGAGTAAAATGTTTCTTCTTTTCAGTTTTAATCAATTGGTTATGTCTCGTATTATTGATATAGGATACAGGCATACACAATATCTATAAAAAGACATTTTATCATTTTTATCGATTAAAATCGATTTGATCAGATTCTATTGCTTTTTTTCTTAACAGTAAACATTGCATCTCGAGGGATTAATCTGTTATATGAGTAAAAATCAATAAAAACAACAGTATATAAAAAAATAAGTCATCAAAATAATAAATAACGATCATATGAAAAAAAAAAATTATAACATTTGGAGTGATATGTTTTTCTTTTTTTTTTTCCAAACCGTTCTTCCGTGATTTTTATCGATTTTGTGCCTTTAACTGGATGATATTTTATTTTTTGTCGGACTTTATATTTTCTCAGAGTTTCATTTTCCAGTGAACAATTTATTCATATTCATCCCAGCTGAAAAACAGAGTTTTGCCATCAGCCCTGTTAGCAATACAATGGTAAGCATATCCAAATTCTTCGAGCAAAAGTTGTGAACAGAATTTTGCTATCATCATTGATGAAAAGCTTAAAAAACTCATTAGGTCCTGTTCCGGTCTATAAATGACAATCGATAATCGTTTTTACTCTAAACAGATCTCAGTTTGTTATAATTGGAATTAAAAGAACCTACAAATGATATAAAACACTATCATTTGCATATTCACTAGCACTAACACATGGAGAGTTCTGAAAACCTATTCATCTTATCTAAAAAACGAAAAAAAAATTTTTTGGATCCTTATTTCCACTAGGTAACTTACACTACTTGCAGCCATATGTCCTTAATCAAATGAATTTATCGCATATGCGTTCGGGCTAAAGGAAGAAAGACACAATATCGAATTGATCAAAACAATCGAAAAAAAAACAACGTGAAAAATTATCCACACTTTTTTTCTATCTTTGAAAATAATATCCCTATAATAAAAGTTGGTGAATGAAAGTGGATAATTGACCAGTTAGTGAATAAAGATAACAATTTTCCAATGACAAAATTCCATTACTTAATTACTTAGTGGGATTATATTTTACAGTAACTATCAAAACCAACACCCAACCGCAATGTACCAACACTTGTCTCAATAAACTTCAGACAGGATAAAAGCGAGCATTGATTTGTATTAATGGCAATGTATATATATATATATATATATATATATATATATATATATATATATATATATATATATATATATACACACACACACACACATATATATATACATATATATATATATATATATATATATATATATATATATATATATATATATATATATATATATATATATATACCTGCAAATGATGTTGGCCATCGTCATCATCAGTCTTTTTTTGCAACACCTCTCTGGGGGTTACAGAACCAAAACTTCCTAAATGCGTCTAAATCGTCCGTCAATCATGTATTCTGTTTGCCTCAATTGCACTTGTGATCTCTTTGGATCAATGTAGTGAGTTGTAATGTGTATTGATTGTCTGCCATTCAGCAAAGTATATCAGTGAGAAAACAGGAGTCCAAGTCCAAGTAAAAAACACAAATGGCAATTGGCTGATTTTAATGAAAAAATGGCATGCAAAGGTTCGACAATATAACTCACGGTTTGGATCCCTGAATATCACATGTGCAACTTAAGCTGGAAGAATATAATATTTAGAGACAATGTGGATATATTCTGAAATGTATGGCACCACGAAACTCATGATAGAGAGGTATGACAATTCCCTGATAAAGGTCAATGTCCAATGATGGACGATTAGAATCTGATAAAAATGATGATTTGCCAACAGAGTTTCTCTTCAGCGAATACTGCAGAGCCAGGAGAAACAAATATTAAACCAGAGGGTCTTTGGTGTCGTATTGTATTGCCAAATGGAGTTCATTAATTTAGAAACTTATACCAAAGAGATGCCGATAAAAACGGAAATACTTCCCTATTTGAAAGTACGAGATACTTACTAAAAAACAATTTCAAACAATTTCCCGATTTTATATTGTTTACCAAAACGATTACTATTATACGAGTATTTCTAACAATATCCATTGTATCAAAAGGGTAATGATTATTATGAAGAAAATGACAGGTCACGAGTTTCGTGTGGTTTTGTCGACAATTGTCATCCTTCCACTAAATGTCCGTAGTGGTTGCTAATTCGTGGACAATGAACTTGGGAATCAACTTCCTACACTTGATTCTTCAGATTCAGTTCTAAGAGAGTCTGTGATATTTTTCATCGGAACAGCAGCTGAACTTGGTGCCCAAAATATAATC
The DNA here is from genome assembly GCA_963457665.1 of Thysanoteuthis rhombus. Classification (NCBI taxonomy): domain Eukaryota; kingdom Metazoa; phylum Mollusca; class Cephalopoda; order Oegopsida; family Thysanoteuthidae; genus Thysanoteuthis; species Thysanoteuthis major. Next base: position 89,765,860 of record OY735199.1, on the reverse strand, counting down.
AAGTTCACCAAGTGAAACACGAATTTTCAAGTCAAAAAACAAATTAGTTCAAAACAACTTTTTTACCAGTGTCGCCATTAACAGAATCAACCCAGACAGAAACGTTTCAAGTAAAACAAATTAAACGTACTCGGCTGAAGCGAACAAATCTCAAACGTGCAAGAAAACTGATAAAAAAATTTGGAAAATACAGAAAAAAAAAATTGAGTTGTGTTCAAAATCAAATTCTTTCATAGACCCAGCAATTCAAATATTCCAGGATGACCAACATTAAACAGAAATTCAAAATGAAGATGCACTTTGAGGCAATGACACATATAGGGATGAATTTTGGACCTATCGTCTGCATTCTTTACAATGCATTGCTTCTTACGTAGAAAATAAATGAGAATGGCATATTTTGTGTGTATATATAAATATTAACAACCGCCACAAACACACACTTTTTCTCCGTCTCTCTTTATATATATATATATATATATATATATATATATATATATATATATATATATATATGTATGAATATATAAACACACACACATACACACACACACGTATGTATATATATATATATACATATATATCATTTACCGTTTTTCCATCTTTTTTTGATTACTCCAAAACAGTGTTTTAGAGATGAGTTGATTCCACTGGAAAATTTTATGTTGAGTTGGCCATTTGGTGTGTGTGTACCATTTTCTACGGTTCCTTTTCAAATTCAAACTTTTTTGTGATCACCGCTTAACGCAAAGCAAGAGACATAATTTATCCATCGATTACTTTCGAAACTTTTCACTTTAACATTTCCAACACGTTAGTCACATAATGGTTTCTGTTGATTGAATTAGCAAACGTTTCTGTGATATTAGTTTCATTGATAACTTATTCTATAATAATGATAATTATGGGAACTGTTAATAGGTATGGACTCAAATTTACATTTTCAGTTGGTTTTCCCTGGAGCAGGTAGACTTTATGTCGCAAATGAACAAAATACGTCTTGTGCATGAGCCTCTCTGGGCAAACGTGTTTGAAAAGAACGTGGAAACCCTTCAAAAATTTTCATTCACGAAGCCAAGCCACAACATGATATATTAGAATCAAAAAAACCTATTTTAATTGAAGAAATTAGTTAAAAGAGCATCAAATACAATATCAGCAAATATGATTTCCATTTCTATAAGAATCTGCATTTTAGATGTAGCGAACATGTTTTCAAATTTCGTTCAACATGAATAATTCTCCTGCGGAATAAACTTCGTCTTTTGGATAATTTGCCCTCGATTTTGAATGAATAGCTTTACATAATATCGATTCTTTGAAATGGATAAACTGAAAGATTAATTTGTGATTCAAATCAGTGAATATCAAATATGGCAGTGAATTAAAATTGAAAAAAAAAGATCATCATTTTTGCATTAGTCGAATTAATCTGTTGTCGGTCGATTCTCTCAGAGTGGTTAATAAAAAGAAACCGTTATAAGTTAGTAAATCAGTGGAAACCGTAATGTACTGAACATTTCTTGGCAGTCTGCAGTGTTTGAGGATCACTGTAAAGATGGGGAAGAAGCTGATCAATAAATAAATTAATCAAAATTTTGTATCATAACTAACGGACCTAAAATGAGGGATCAATTTAAGATACATTTACATTCTGAACTGAGTCCAACTCCAAGAATTTAAGGCTATTTTAGACCTAATAAAGAGTGAATATGGACATTTTGAACGCTTTACTTTGTATCCAGTCGTTTTGTCTTATACAGTTTTGCCGACAGCGCATACCATCGATAATAGAAGTAGATAAAGAATACTTATCCGAAACATAGCAGTCAATAATCTATAGAAATTCATTTCTTGTTTCTTCAGACTGAAATTAAGGCTTTCCTTCCTTGCATGTACCATCAAGAAGATCAAGGTCTATTTTTTTTCTCGATTTCAATTAGTATACGTTGTTGAAGTGAGCCAAATCATTTCTCTGATAAAGTGCCAAAAATTCATATTAATTATATCATGTGTGCTTTATCACTCAATCGTTAAAGTTTTTCAAACGTTGTTGAAACGTTAAACAAAATAATTTTTCAAGAAAATTCAGTAGTTCTTTTCTCTGTTCACGTTTTTCCACCAATAAATGATACAAAAACAGTATTTGACAAGGCGACAGTTAGTGCAAAAGTGAGTTGGTGAAACATCACTAGGTCAGGAATTTTGTCCACGAATTGATCATACGATGAATATGCAGTCAATCGTTGGAGATTAGAATGCCAAGTTCAATTTGTGCAACATGTATGCTTGACTGATTACTTTCCAGCCAGCCAGGATGAATAGCATAAAAACTGAAGAAACTTTTGCTTGAAATCTTGATGAGTGATTGATTGACTGTCTGTATTGTTTTGTTTTTCATTGATCGAATCAATATCACAACAGTTGATTCTGCAACAAGAGTTAATGAAAAGATAATTGACTTGTTTATCAGTTGTACGATGTAGGATTTTCATGGATTGAAAGTACCATTATGGAATCATGGATTGACCAAGTGGATGACGGTATGCACAATGGATTTCCATTCAGGTCACTGATGTCCTTGGAAAAAGCGTGAATCAATCTCTCTTCAATCTTCTGGGGATTCAAGACTGTTTTTTTCCAGACAAAATTACTAAATAACTTGAAGATAAGGCTGCGAAAATCCTGGAGTATTTAAGAAACTGCTGGTAAGATAAAATAAAAAGTACAAATAGTAATAAGTATGAAAATCATAAAGAGCAAATACCACTTTTCCGACCACTAATATTGATGATGATGATGATGATGATGATGATGATGATGATAATAATAACAATAATAATAATAATAATAATAATAATAATAATAATAATAATAATAATAATAATAATAATAATAATAATAACATTGTTCGCAAAAAACAGGGGAGAGCTTGAGATTCTGTTCAACGAAGTAAGGGAATATAGTGAAGACATAGGAATGGAGTTTGGAATAGAAAAATGCGCAATCATGGTGATGCATAAAGGAAGGCTTTCAATGACTGAAGGGATTGAACTCCCGGACAACAGCAAGATTAGGGCACTGACCGCACAAGACCGATACAAGTACCTAGGTGTCCTTGAATGTGACACGATTAAACGGGAAGAGATGAAGGAGAAAATAAAGAGGGAATACCTCAGAAGGATAAGGAAAATATTAGAAACCAAATTAAATAGCAGAAATCTAATAAAAGGAATGAACACCTGGGCTGTGTCAGTAGTTAGGTATACAGGACCATTCCTAGGATGGACAAAGGAAGAGCTCTAATCAATGGATAGGCGAACAAGGAAACTTATGACGATGCATAAAGCATTACACCCTAGGGATGATACAGATAGACTATACGTTAAGAGAAAAGAAGGTGGTAGGGGGCCCATCAGCATAGAAGATTGCGTCCAGAGAGCTAAAACAGTCCTAGAAAGATATGTTCAAACAAATAGTGAAGAAATCATAAAGAGCACGAGAGATAGTGCAACGAACAATAAAGTAGAAAACAATAGAACAATACAGCAAGCAAAAAAAGAAAGATGGGAAAGGAGAAAATTGTACGGCGAGTTTAAAAGACAGATACAAGATATAGCAGACGAGAAATCATGAACGTGGTTACGGAACGGCAAACAAATGGGATTCAACCATGTGGAAAAGTGGTATCAGCACAAGCCAGAGGCAGTCTTGGAGAATGACAACCACAAACTACTCTGGGACTTTGACATCCAAACTGACCACCTCATTCAGGCAAGAAGACCGGACTTAGTAATGGTAGACAAAAAAAAGAAGGCCTGCCAAAAAGTAAACGTTGCTGTACCTACAGACCATAGAATAAAAAAGAAGGAGGGTGAAAAAAGAGAAAAAATACCAGGACCTAGCAAGGGAGTTAAGGAAAATGTGGAACATGAAAACCAGGGTAGTACCGGTCATAGCGGGCGCACTAGGAACTGTCCCCAAAACGCTGAGGGAGGGACTGGAGGAGATCGGGATTAGGGGAAGAATAGAGACCGTACAGACCGCTGCACTACTGGGAACTGCACGGATACTGAGGAAGGTGCTAGAGATATAAGTACTGCAACGAATTGTAGCTCTGTCATGATATGCGAAAGAGAGGAGACGTTAGCTGAAGACCTGAGGAGACTTATTGTCACTCATCCTTCAGCGATAACCACTGGGCAACCGATGTGAAACTGTAAACCGTAGAATTACTGCGACCTATGAGTACTGGGGGAGGAGGGCTGGAGACTTGAGGAGACTTGCTGTCACTCAAACTCCAGCGGTTACCACCGGGCAACTGGTGTGAGATTCCAAATAATAATAATAATAATGATAATAATAATAATAATAATAATAATAATGATGAATTGTTCCAGCACCAATTAGACACAACCCTGGATAACTGCAACCAAAAATTTCTTTGGGACTTTGACATCCAAACAGACCACCTCACCCAGATATGTGAACCACATCAATGGCATGTAAGACGGGGGAGAGTTGAAATGTAGGCTGAAAACCTGAGGAGACTTACTATCACTTAGTTTTCAGCGATGACCACCAGGCAACTGGCGTGGAACTGTCAACCACAGTACTGCTATGGTCTACAGAAATGTGGAGAAGAGGGCTGGAGATTTGGAGAGACTTGCTGTCACCATGTAACTGCTGGGAATTTGGTGATAATAATATTAATAATAATAATAATAATAATAATAATAATAATAATAATAATAATAATAATAATACAGCCGCAGGGGACAAACTAGCCGAGGTAGGGATAAAAAGGGGAATCTTCCAAGGAGACTCGTTGTCCCCACTATTATTTGTTCTAACAATGATACCGCTTAACAGAATCCTGAAAAACAGCAAAGGATACCACTTCTCTAAAACAAAAGGAAAGGTCAACCACTTAATGTACATGGACGATATTAAATTGTTTGCAAAAAACAGGGGAGAGCTTGAGACTCTGTTCAACGAAGTAAGGGAATATAGTGAGGACATAGGAATGGAGTTTGGGATAGAAAAATGCGCAATCATGGTGATGCATAAAGGAAGGCTTTCAATGACTGAGGGAATTGAACTTCCGGACAACAACAAGATTAGGGCATTGACTGCACAAGACCGATACAAGTACTTAGGTGTCCTTGAATGTGACACGATAAAACGGGAAGAGATGAAGGAGAAAATTAAGAGAGAATACCTCAGAAGGATAAGGAAAATATTAGAAACCAAATTAAATAGCAGAAATCTAATAAAAGGAATGAACACCTGGGCTGTGTCAGTAGTTAGGTATACAGGACCATTCCTAGGATGGACAAAGGAAGAGCTCCAATCAATGGATAGGCGAACAAGGAAACTTATGACGATGCATAAAGCATTACACCCTAGGGATGATACAGATAGACTATACGTTAAGAGAAAAGAAGGTGGTAGGGGGCCCATCAGCATAGAAGATTGTGTCCAGAGAGCTAAAGTAGTCCTAGATAGATATGTGCAAACAAATAGTGAAGAAATCATAAACAGCGCGAGGGATAGTGCAAATAACAATAAAGTAGAAAACAATGGAACAGTACAGCAAACTAGAAAAGAAAAGTGGGAAGGGAAAAAATTGTACGGCGAGTTTAAAAGACAGATAAAAGATATAGCAGACGAGAAATCATGGACATGGTTACGAAAGGGGAACCTTAAGAGTGAAACAGAATCGCTCATCATGGCAGCCCAAAACAAAAGCATAAGGACAAACTACATAAAAGCAAAAATCGATAGAACACAGACAAACAGCAAATGCCGCATGTGCGGTGAAAGAGATGAGACAGTAAACCACATAACTAGTGAATGTAGCCAACTCGCCCAGAAGGAGTATAAGCATAGACACGATAGAGTAGCAACGATGATACACTGGGAACTAAGTAAACAAATGGGATTCAACCATGGGGAAAAGTGGTATCAGCACAAGCCAGAGGCAGTTTTGGAGAATGACAACCACAAACTACTGTGGGACTTTGACATCCAAACTGACCACCTCATCCAGGCAAGAAGGCCGGACTTAGTAATAGTGGACAAAAAAAGGAGGGCCTGCCAAATAGTAGACGTTGCTGTACCTGCAGACCATAGAGTAAAAAGAAGGAGGGTGAGAAAAGGGAAAAATACCAGGACCTAGCAAGGGAGTTAAAGAAAATGTGGAACATGAAAACCAGGGTAGTACCGGTCATAGTGGGAGCACTAGGAACTGTCCCCAAAACGCTGAGGGAGAGACTGGAGGAGATCGGGATTAGGGGGAGGATAGAGACCGTACAGACCACAGCACTGCTGGGCACTGGACGGATACTGAGGAAGGTGCTAGAGATATAAGGACTGCAACGAATCGTAGCTCTGTCATGATATGCGAAAGAGAGAGGAGACGTTAGCTGAAGACCTGGGGAGACTTATTGTCACTCAGCCTTCAGCGATAACCACTGGGCAACCGGTGTGAAACTGTAAATCGCAGAATTACTGCGACCTATGAGTACTAGGAGAGGAGGGCTGGAGACTTGAGGAGACTTGCTGTCACTCAAACTCCAGCGGTTACCACCAGGCAACTGGTGTGAGATTCCAAATGATAATAATAAAAATAATAGTAATAATAGTAGTAGTAGTATTAGTAGTAGTAGTAATAGTAGTAGTAGTAGTAGTAGTAGTAGTTGTAGCAGCAACACCAACAAGGAAAAACAAACAGTGCCATCTATGAGGAAAGAAGCAAAGACAAGAAAACAGCAGAAACTGAAAATTGTACCAATCGCTGTCCGTCTTTGTACGACGCCATCTGCAACTTAATGTATCAAACAGCTTCAAAGGGATTATAAAAGGCAGACAAGTAGTAGGAGATGGAGGGAGTGACATTGGGAGATGTTCAAACGGGTTATATTCGAACATGTAAACAAGTCGTATCTGCAGATATCAAAGACTGTCTTCGACGATAAAAAATATTGAAATATGCTTTAACATTGGGATCAAATCTACAACTGTCTCAAAAGTAGGCAATGGACACGGTTCAGAATGGAAACAAACATCACTCTGAACCAATGGTTCTCTATTCATCCCTCGAGTTGAGCAGCGTTGAGGTTGATCATTGGCTAGGTGGGTGATGCAAGGTATTAGCACTGTTAGATACTGTGAGCATGCGCTGCTTCCAGTCATCTGAGCTGACTTTGGGTCATATTTTGACCTCACAGCTAAGGGTCAAATCATTAAACTAAACAAAGACACATCATGTATATTTGCAAACGCTCATTATATATATATATATATATATATATATATATATATAAAAATATATATATATATATATATATATATATATATATATATATATATATATATATATAACATATCCCCCCAAACCACCCACTAAACAAAATATTTAATAGAAACACATTAATAATTAGTTTTAGTTGTACAGAGAATTTTATTTGGATCATCACTAAGCACAATAAGGAAATTATCAGAAATATTAGAAGTAAAGAAAACAATAACACAAAAAAATTTGACTGCAACTGCCCCCCCCCCCAAATGCTTCAAGCAAAACAAATGCCTTAGATCCAACATAGTATACCAGTCAAAGATATCAACACAGGAAAAACATTTAGATATAAAATATTACATCGGCAATTCGAACACACCTTTCAAGCTTAGATTATCCAGCCACATACTACCGTTCACTAACGAAGGATAGAAAAACAGCACATCCCTATCAGCCCATTAGTGGGAACTACACGAAATGAACCACGAGCCAAAAGTTAAGTGGAAAATACTAACACAATCCAACACATGTCAAAATTCAGAAAATTCATGCAATCTCTGCCTTGATGAAAAATTTGAAATTCTTAATTTTAAAAGAATCACAGACAACCCCAAAGAACACCAACTAAATGAAAAAAATGAAGCCATGATACAGTGCAGGCACCGCTCTAAATTTCTTTTAGTTAACATGAAATAATACCAATGAATCATAAAGCAAAATATACAGCTCATCCCCATGTCCATCATCCCCAAAACTTCCCATTACCACCTTTTACCTTAAAACATACCCAAACACATTACAAATTAAACATCAGTCGGAAAGCCCCCTATATGGAGTTCAAACCCCTTTGACGAAATGAATATCCCCACACAACCGACTACCACACCCATAACATTCTCACCAAATTCCCAATAAATAGACCCAAAGAAATATTGACAAGCATATTGACAAGAGGCCAAATGAGGGTTGGAACGTGAGCTAGTTTGTGTAGCGAATCCACAACCTACTATTCATATATTCATATTTATACATATATTACAAAAGTACAGAGAAGAATCATCAATTGGAATAGAAATTGGAGTGTATTTTGACCCTGCTACAGCAAGAGTTGTTATATCTGGGATTTGAACTCATCTGATTTCTCCAAGCAACGATAGCAGAATTTACAGAAAACTAATATAATCATGAATAATAGATCATGTCTGCCAAAAAACATAACCGAATGTAGTTATGACAACGAGGAAGAAACTGCATATATTCTGCAAAACACCTGCTGAGATTGCAGAACATTAAACCAGAGATTGGAGCACTTGACAAGTTTCTCAGTTGCATTTGCAATTTTGAAAAAAGAACGAAAATGCATTGCAAAAGTGATATCTGTAGGGTTGTGGAGAGATTCATTGTTATTCACATATCCCAAGAAGTACAGAAATAGAGGCATGTTTCAAAATAGGGTGAATAGTTTGTTTTGTCTCCTGTAGACGTGCAATACTTGTCCATTACACGTACTGTCGTTCAATTGAGGCTCAAGTAGAATATGTTTTACTAACACTTGTTGCAAGATCAACAGTCGATATATTGATTCGATCAGTGCACGATGATGTCTTCCACTTTTTGTGGCATTTGCTACAGTCCCTCTCACTTCAGCATTTTAGACTGCAGTGTAAAATACAAGCATAAAGCAGACGATAATTATGCTGAAAATCTAGGTTGATTGACCCTTCCTAATGATATTTTCTCCTACAAATCAAATAAATCGACAGTTGATTTTGCATCAATGAGAAAATCTCCATTTTGATATCATGACAAAAAGGTATATTGCCAAAGAAAAAAGTAGACATTGGCAATAATGATAATAAGTTGAAATTATTGATAAGTAAAGGATGGAAAAAATTTATTGAATTCCGATTATTCGCTTTTTTGACAAAATTATGTACTCATGGTGAATTTCTTGCACGAATTCTTCACTTCAATTGGTTAAACATTTAGAAAACAAGAATAATAGGAAAAAAAATTGAAAAAAAAAGTGTGTGCTTTTTATAGAGTAGCGAACAAATAGACAGTCATGAAAGGAGAAAGAGAGAGAGAGAGAGAGAGAGAGAGAGAGAGAGAGAGAGAGAGAGAGAGAGGCAAACAAGAAGCATGACTGCACAAATATATACATATATCAAAAGAGTAGTGTAATTCATCAGTCTGAATGTTTTGCAGTGGGTGTGAGTGTTGTGCTTGCAGTGGGCCGATGGTCTCCTGCCTCGCAATTTTGCCAGAACCAACAGTTTCGGTGGATCTTAACGAGACCATTATATTCTTTCCTGGGGGAAAAGCAACAAATAGGTCCTTGGTTAGACATTTATGCCATGTTTTAAGATCTTCTCAACAATCTGTCCTGGTTGGTTCTATAAGTAGTTTAACATGAAAACCCTTCTACTTTTTCGATGTTTTAGGCGAAAGCCATCGTAACACCGATGTACAATAGATGCCAATATACAATAAAATACCCAACCTATACGTAAATAATTTTGCCTGTAACACTTTCCAAAGAGACCAAAGCTTTGTAAAAGAATAGCTCAGAGTATATTTTGATTTTATCCTTTCTGAGGAATTTGTATAGAATCTGGGTTCATTCTTGTCAGATTCAAAGCTAAAATAAAACAATGAAAAAAATTTTGATATTTTTCTGACAATTCAATTGCAGAATGTTTAAAATACAACTATCACTTTTTGACTTGATGTTCTGACCATTTTTACTTTTAATTCACGATATAGAAAGAAAAAATGAAAAGAATATAGTCCCAGTAGCTATGTAGTTCATAAATTGAATCGGCTGAATTCAAATTACATTAGCTATAAGAAACATTTATCGTATACTTATTTGTCCACGCATTCATGCTGGTAAAGTTTTGTGTTTGCGCACGTTTGTTGAGAATAAACGAAGATAATCTTATTTCCTATCAGTTTAATTTACATAAATGAAGACAGAACAAAAAGAGTCTGATTAGTCACTCCCTCAAAACTGCTATAGGACAGAAATTGTTTGGCATACACAGTGTTTGGGGTGATTAAGTTTAAATAGGAGTGGTGATTAATGAATTAGTAAATAACCTAGCCCTTATTTAATTGATTCCAGCTTTAATCATGAGGCTTGTACAAATAACACTGACATGCAGAGTCAATAAAAAAGGCGTCCAGCCAGCCCTCTTGTACCATTTAAAAGTTTGAAAACTCTAGTTGCATTATATTGAGAGTATTGTCTGTCGGTGTGATAAAAATGAAGAAACTATTCGACCATAGACCATCTCCATGTATTAAATCAGTTCAAAGAGAAAGCAGCAAAATATAAAATACCACTTGCTGTTGCATTTCTAGACTTGGAGAAGGCATTTGACTCAGTAAAATCCAAATGATCATGAACGTCATCACTCAACAAGGTGTAAACTCTGTATACGTCAAAGTGCACACACACACACACACACACACACACACATATATATATATATATATATATATATATATATATATATATATATATTCACGGCAACTCCATTCTCAGGCTACATAAGGACTTTGAACCCTTTTAGGTCCTGGACTGACAAATATTTAAGCAGCCTATGATTTTCTGCAGATAACTTACGTTACCTCCAACTAATGCCAGATGACGTAAATATAGAAAGCAAAAGATTTAGCCTACACATGAAATTCAGTAAAACAAAAATCGTATTCAACGATCACATTGAGAATGATGAGATAATTTCGGAATTGAAGTTGCCAAACATTGGATGGTAGATTACTTCATCTACACAGGAAAACAAATCTCCTTGACCCCACGAAAAAAAAAAAGAGATAAAGCAAAGAATCACCTTAGGACGGCAGGCCTTCGGCAGACCAAGCTCAAACTTCAAACACAAGTTGATACCAATAATACTAAAAAGAAGAATATACAACCAAAGTCACTAATTGAACTGAAACATAGAACATAACCAAGTAGCAGACTTGCACACTGACAAGCATGCAACGCACATCAGAAACCCTGTATGTGAAGCCCATGATAATTCTTTCATGTGTAAGTTGCATGGTTCTCAATTTGCAGATCTGTCTCTTGGTTATGTACCATTCTTCAGCTCTATAAGTGACTTCTAGGAGGATGCATTGATACTTTACATCAATTATTACTATAATTCTGGAAACGTTCTTATGAGAAAGATATCGTCATATTCTTGTCTACAGATTAACTGGCATCTTCAATGAATTCATGCTTTTTACAGTGAAGAAACAGTTACGATGAAGAATAAGCTCAGTGATAAAAAAATGTCCATCATCATCATCATCATCATCATCACCATCATCATCATCATCATCATCCGTCATTTAAGATCCGTCGTAGGATATAGATCTCCTTCAAAATTCGCCATATCTCACTACCATTACCATTGCACAGCCATTACATTCTGAATATGCGTAGTTCGTCTTTTAATCCTGTATTCTGGCGTTGGTTTCAAATGTGATCTCTGGATATTCCTGTCGTGATTTGTGATGTCCATCGATTGTCTACCATCTTTGCAACTTGATCAGCCCGTTGCCAGTTTCGTAATGGGTCCTATGATGTATGGATTCCTGTTTCGTACCTGATATAATGTGCTGTTCATGTTGCATGCTCCCCATTTTGTTGGTCAGCCTCTTGGTTAGGGTCCATGTCTCGGCACATAGATGGGTATAAGAAGGATGCTGTGTCTGTATATTGTTTTTTCCAGGACTCATGGTACCTTTTCGTTCTTGGTGATGTAGCTTGCTTTGAATCTTTGCTTGATTTCTTCTCTTTTTTAGGAACTCATGCCCGAGGTAGATGCAGTGGTTAACTCCCTCCAGTTCTACGTGTTTGATTTTGATTATGTATGGTTTTTTTTCACATGACCATTGTTTTGCTGAAGTTCTGGTGAAAGCACATTTATTTGCTTTCTTCGTTAATCTTTCTGTAATCAGAATTTTACTACGAACTGCAGATTTCGCCGTTAGCAGCACAATTGCAAACTCTTGACGCTAAATGCATGAATGTTATCGATTCCCATTATGGTATACTGCTTTCACTGGATTGTTGTATGTAGGTGACATCTATAAAATGCACAAATACGTAAGTCTCTGGAACTGGACTCAAAGTACTACGAAAGGATCAAAACAGAAACAAATGAATACTTATACTGATGTGTCAGATACATGTGTTGCTAACTGTCTTCAGTTTTCAAATTATTCCTGATGGCGAAGCACGTATGCTCGTAAAATACATCCAGGCCACAGTGATGGAGCTGAATGACAGTTTTTCCAACGTTCACCCTTTGTTACGCCATGAAATGAATAAATGGGATTTTAGTAAGGGGTTAAATTCTCATGTATCTTTATGTCAACTCAATCCTTCAATTTTCATTCGTATTTGTGATTGGAAATTCAGTGATTATGACCTGAAAAGGAAACAAAAGTTGGTAGAGTATCTTATTTAAGTTTTTTTGACTTTTCAATTTTTCAGTTGATTACCCCCAGAACTAAATGCTGCCAAGGGAAATTAGCCATGCAAATGTTCCTTATGATTGACTGACTAAATTTTCACATGACTGCAAAGTATACACGAATATTAGGGATATCTACAAACTGCACTCATCATTGCGCTGCAGCATGAGACTCTGCCTCAAACCTATTGAAATCAAGGAAAAAGAAAATACAACTCCAACGAAAGAACTGACCAAAGACTTCGAAACTGCATCCCAAATTTGGTCACAGTAATCAGTGAACAACCGATGTATCGTCTGAAAAAAGGGACGGAAGAAAAACTAGCGATAATAAAGTTTCCAAATCACTTTTGAACCTTTACTCAGTTTTATTTAAACGCATCACACTGCAACCGATGTCATGTTAGGATTTCTGTTTTACTGTCTGTTTAAATATTACTTTTCTGGCCTCCAAACATTTCCAATGTGGACAACAATATGATATCTAGAAGACAACATAATAGTTTGTGTCATTTGAACTTTCCAAATCGGAAATTTATGACCCTATAAAACGCTAAGCTTCGTACAGGGAATAACTAATGTTATTACAAGTTGCTGTATTTTACCAAGGGATTTTCTTACGCAAATGAACTACATCGATAAATCGTAATAGACATTGAGGTAAGCAAATTGGCAAATATACCGATCCTCTTTCTTGTGTCCCAATATACTCGATAGAAAAAGGGATGGACGAATTATGAATTTATCCAATGAGACATGACGTATATCTATAGATAATATACTTTTGGCAAAACATTGCACTGTAAAAGACTTTTTATTGCGAAGTCTTTCACTGGAGGAAACTTATAAAGAATCAGAATGTTCCATCGTTTGGGATATTGTGTACAATGCCAATTCTCAGCTCTTTTCACCTGTAACGAGTATAGGAAGGTCTATGAAAGCCACATTGATTTTCTTCCAATCTGATGTTTTTCTGCCATTTGGATCTTTGACTGGCGCCCTCTGGTGAAAAGTTAGGAAAACTATTGAGGGAGCACATTTCATTATTTTTCAAGGCTTAAGTGGAGGAGGTGTTAGTATGAGTGAATTCATTGCTTATAATTTTTGTCATAAAAAGAGGGTATTGTCATTACTCAGGAATTAGGGTATATATTACTAAGAGTGTGGGTTGTTCTATACGTATAAAATACATCATAAACAGGACAAGAAAGCACCGAGAATGCATATCTCTGCCAACTCAGTTTTCACTGCTCTGTACAAAAGGTTGGTGTGCCTCGATAGGTTTCCCGTCAATGTGCATTTGTCAGCTGTGAAATCCTATCAACTACATCCCCACTGCCTCTCAATATGAGCTCAAGTATGGATACTATCGTTAAACATAATATTTGTATCCTTTTCCTACTTGACTTATAGTTATCCTCTCTTTCTGCTATTCTTGTTGATCCATTCCTCAACTTAATAACCTGTCATCACTTTCCTCATCTTTCTGTATCTTTCCTTATGTTTAACACCTGTATGACATCCTTGCTACATGGCCAACCTATTTCTCTTTTGGGTTTATGAATTCAATACTTTTCCTGATATATACATATATATATACACATATATATATATATATATATATATATATATATATATATATATATATATATATATATATATATATATATATATATACATATATATATGTGTGTGTGTCTGTGTGTGTGTGTCTGTGTGTATGTATATCAACTTGTCTTAAAATATCACAATCTCTTTTCTGCATGTTGCATGAATCTCAGTTTCAGGTCATTCTCAGATCACGTAGCCAATGTAATGGGGTACGCACTACATATCATACAATCGACTGTTAACACTTCATGATCGTACGAGGATTGGATGAAAACCTTCAATAGGAGTGGAAACCTATAATTCAAGACATCAAAAGATATTTTAGCGTCTTTATGGTTAACTTCAAAGCAAATATAACATTTTACTGGATGTGTCAAGACTGATCCTGAACGTTTGTATCGTAGTAAAGTCGAATGATAACGCAAGCAAAAGCAAATTGCAATGATTCCCCGGAAAGAAAAGTCTGATTTCAAGAGTTACATTTCTCAATGAACCTCTTGAGATTTCTTACTCGAACCCTGATCAACAGTGAAAGGATTAAAAACAGTTAATCTTAGTTAGAACAAATTGATTAAAGTTTTAGTGACGAATTATAGTCAAACAAGACCTGACAACGCCGTATTGTTAATTCAAGAATGTCAATTGAAACTCATAACACACTGCAAAATGCAGGACGGGACTGGAGGCACAGGTTAATAATGTTCTGATTCTGCAAGATGGTTAAAATAGGGTCTGATTGACCACCGTACTCTAGAGCTGATTTAAAATATGAGAGGTGATCGTCTTTTCAGAACATCTTATATCTCTGTTGGGGCTCATAAGAGTCTGGGATAACTCCGAGTAGATACGGCTCTGAAACATCTGAATCAAGGAGGATGGTGAGATCTCAGGGTGACAAATGACACGCTTGACACAAATAGTACTTGCAAAATCTTACATTAATACATCAAATAGTGACTATAATGAATTCTCTATTGATAGCTTGCAAGATAAATAAAACCACCATGATGCTATAAAAAAAGATTCACATTATAACACGTTGATTTTATATAAAATGTTTCAACGTTGAAACCAGGGATAAACCAAAAATGACTGACAATTTTCTTCTTCGTGCCGATTTCTACCAGATATATAATTCAGAATCCTATAACAAATGAACAATATTTTCTTTCTGAATCATCGCTGACAGGAAGAAGCAATACATTCAAACTTTGTCCAAGTACCTCCTTCAAGCGATGTAATCATTTCGTTTTCTATTTATTCAACTGTCAAAACAAACCAGATTTCGATTTCTAATAAGAGGGACACATTCAGGCGGCACCTAGCGTTGTCGTCCTATGACTCTGTTTACATTAGCTCTTCCTACCGCCCTTCCCTCACAAAAGGTGCCTGGTATTTCGTCTTCCCCAATCAGTCTGGTTTACACGGAAAGCAATGGAATTGGTTCAATTATAGGACCGGTCTTTTTCTCATATCTAAAATTCCAATCACCGTTCCTGGCATAGCCTTGAAGAATTCCAATTTCCCAACAAGTCGGTGAATGAGGTATTCGTTTCAAAGCATTGGCTATGACATAAATATTCGAGTGATACAGCTGAACTGATGGATAGTTGCAGTTCAAATATCGAGTTGATTAACCCAATATATATATATATATATATATATATATATATATATATATATATATATATATATATATATTGCTGCTCCTACCATTGAGCAGAAAATCGGCTAGTTATCTGAGAGTCCAGATTCTCATTATTGTTCATCCATCCTCTATATATGCAATATTTTTTTTTACAAACGCAAAATATTTTACAACGAAATGGAAAGATACAAAATAATGAAAAAAGACAATGGATAACGTTGTATTATTTTGATATGCAATTTTGAATTATCCCCTGTCATCACTAGGTAAATGTACATACATCCACACACACACACACACACATATACATATGTATAGTTTTATGAATATATATATATATATATATATATATATATATATATATATATATATATATATATATATATATATATATTTATATCAATGGATCTACTTGGTGAATCAGATCGACTTTTTTTAGTCATATAGGCAGGTAAAGGGAGGAAGCAGTCTAAGTTAGCCTTCTACTTTTTAGTCATTTTTCCATTAATGGTTCTATTGGCTATATTAATCAGCAACAGAAACAAACTCAATCCAAAGCGATAAAAAAAAAGGATGTAAAGGTTGTTTGTTACAGAAAGATAGAAATGTATATGTTAAGTTCTCAGCATCGAAAAGTTAGACAGAGAGAGAGAGAGAGAGAGAGAGAGAGACAGACAGACAGACAGACAGAGACAGAAAGACAGAGAAACAGACAGACTGACAGATACAGAAAGAAAGAGAAATAGAGAGAAAGAGGGAGAAAGGGATAGAGTCAATTTGGGGATCTTAAAGGAAGAAAAACATTCATTGTTATATAGAATAAATAAAAACGTTCTCTATCAGCTTTCTAAAACTGGACGTTCGGGGTATATTCTAATATAAAGCCAATACTGTTGGGACTGGACCATTGTCAGATCACACAGAATGCAACAGATCAAAATTCTTTTCATACCCTTAATTAGTTTTAGCAGTTTATTTTTTTCCTATAATTCTAGTGATAAACTTGGGAATCCGACAACATAAAATCATATGACTGATGCCAGGCACTAGAATTATTTTTTGATTAATTACGCTCTTCAATTCATTATATTAGAATGTAATATTAATTACAAGTAATTGCAAATAAACATCGGAGCTGGTTGAATTTAGAATTTATTGACTCAGTTTGAAACATCAGTTAGATTCATACAAGTTTTGACAAATAAGTCGGTTTAAAAACTTTTTATTTGTAATTCAGAGCACTGTTTGAAATTTCAATTTCAAGACCAAATCAAAGACAACCCAATTAATTTTAGCATTATCGAATACAACGTGTACCCTTCTGAATGGTATTAACTGGAAGAAAGGTTCTAAATATTTTTCGCTAAAACTCCAATCTTAATAGCATCAGTTAAAACTCAATCTTTTGACGATGAGTGCAATAATGAAGTCCATCCGCACCTATCGCTTGCACTTGTGGCTTTTCATCTTACTGAGCTGAACTTTGTGAATATCATTCTATTGCGAACGGTGATTGGGAAGAAATCGTTTTCGGCAATCGTTACAATAACTCAATTACTTGAACCTCTTGAACAATAATTTTCAATAGCCAAAAGTGGCTAAATTTAAGAAAGGACGCTGATTTGAAAAGTTTTGGGAAGTATCTTCATGTCTAGATGAATTTTATTCAGCGATTAAATCTTTAGAACGAAAAAAGGGTTTACTTGTGAACATTATTATTCCATCAATATATATATATATATACATATATATATATATATATATATATATATATATATATATTTATATATATATATATATATATTTATATATATATATATATATATATATATATATGTTTATATATATGTATATATATATATATATATATATATAGGTTTTTTCAACAAGATTATCAAATTTTCTTGTATGTATTCGTATTTGAGCTAGACTGCGGTCATAAATTAACGTTGCTAAACGCACTATATATATCTAAGTTGATGTAGAGTTGAATAATTCAATTGACCAATAAGGCAGCAAATGGAGTGGAAGTAAAATACAAAAATGATATATAGATAGTGAATCAGGAGCAACAAACGAACAATCAATTCTTTAAGCGATTATGTATATTGGTCGATGAGGAAGTTTTCTTCCTGAAGACATCTTGTTTTTGAATCTTCATACAACGTTTGTTCCTGATTAGTTCTATCATCAGGGATAAGAAAGATGACAATGACATGTGACTATAAGAAAGGGCAAACATATTTGGTTGTTCAGGATATAGATATTACTTCTGTCAGAGAAGACACATTACTGTCAATTTCAGTTTGAAAAGAGAAAAAAATACTAATCAGTTTAGTGTCTATGTGCCCTCTTCACATTTAATAGCCATCCATCAACTGATGAATTTCAATGAAGGAAGATGTTTTTCGATAAATGACAGTGGAGATGAAGTGTGGAGAGGAAACAGAAATAGAAATATATTACAGATTTGGAGAAAAAATCATTAGAATGAATTTTTTTTTTCCGAAAATGGATAATATCAAAAATTGAAAATCATGAATATAAAGGCCCTGTCTGTCAAGGAAGCGAACAATTAACCAACAAACACCCGTAGAAATGGGAGGAAATACTTTTTTCCTGAAGAATAACAGAAAATCATCAGAAATTGGGAATTATATATAGGAGGTCAGTAATTCACATATAATTTATCGACCGAAGCTATCTGAGTCCATATTGTCTTACAATCTTACTGAGCTGCCGGGCTATTCTTTCTTCCATCTTTCCTTCTCTGTTATTTACTTCCATAAGAATATTTCTCCCACAGCCTTCCTTATCATTTCTTAATCATCATTCTTATCCATGGAACTAACTTTATTTTTTCACTTCCCCTTTCATACTGTGTTCGTTTCATTTATAGCAGATGTTTCATTCAAAAATTTAAGTGGAACTTTATACTTGATTCAATTTTCGTAAAATATCTGATGAATGAATAGTTTTCAATCAGTGTATTGCCAAAAAAAATAACCAGAAAACACTCCTGAATCAGATTCTTGTTCCTGATCAGTGAGCATAAATTTCCAATTGTTTCTGTCTTCAAAGTACGGAAATTACCGGATACCCCATTTAAACTAAAAACATTGGACGAAAAAAAACAAAAAACAATGAATATAAATTGACATCCTCAGATTCTAACCAGGAAAAAATACAATCACAGAATATCAAGTAGTGTTTTCATATATATTTATAAAATGGTACTATGATTGGGCTTTCAGGAACCAGGCACCAAATAAAACTTCCCTACGATGTTCTTGTAACTTATCCCTTGGTAGCAGCGATCAGAGTTCAGTGCACGGTGGTGGGAAAACACCTTTGTTGTTTGAATACGCTCTGAACCTACCACATTTTACCCCATTTCTCCATTGTAGTCTGAACCGACCCCACATAGGGATCATTGTAGCGGATGGAGATGTTGGATCCAAAGTTCGGGTTACAAGATATTAATAATATTCCATTTGAATAAGCGCCTCAACGTTATTGATCAGACGTATCGTCAATCATTAAATAAGATGAGATGATTTACAATGATCCAGCAATCCAGCATAGGATAATTATAAACCTATGGTGCTAGTCAATTATTAACATTGCTTTCTAAATTGGCGAGTCAGGTAAGTTGCAAATAAAACACAGTACTCAAATTGATTTCTTCGGACATTAATCAATACTCTAGTCAAGGAACTCCTCATTCGACCTTTAAACATAAGATCCCTTGAATAATGGTTCAGGTTTATTAGTATCTTGCCAACACATATGACTGTCTTCAATTTCAATTTAACTACTGCAAAAAGATTCATGCACTGTTGTTTAAAATGGGTCTCATTGGATGTTCAGACGAATCTTTGCTGGGAAATAGACGAAAAGAGAAACAACAATTTTTATTGTATTTGACAATATGGTCATATAATAGATGTTTCAGGAAAACTTCTCTTTCATTAAAAAGGAATAACTCTTAACAATGCCAGGGTGAGATATAGCTAATGCAGGACCCATGGCTTATGTTATGAAAGGGTTTTCAATATAAAATACATCATGCATAAATATTGAGGAACATGGATTCATCACCTGAATAGTGAAGTATCTTTTTCTGTCTGTAATTCAGCTATATCGACAGTAACCGCACTAACATCTGTCAGGTCTCGCATGCCGTTTTTATAGCGTTATATCAGACTTTTTATTCTACTCTATTTGCTATTTTCATCAAATAATAAGGTAATTTGTCATCTATTTTCCTGACTAGTTAATCTCCAATATGTTGATCTTTATTATATCATTTGCATCTATTCTTTAATTCTTCCTGTTCTGTAATCTATGTTAATTTACTTTTTATAACCTGGTGACATTCCTAACATTGCTATCACTATCACAGGTAGTATTGCTCTGGGGTGGTCTACGGGAGATGTAGTTATAGGTGTGGATAAACGTTTCAGATCCTCATATCATTGATGGTATTCGACATACCTCACACAATTTACATTTTCAGCGTTTTTAAAACTTACTCTGCAATACGTTTCTATATTCAGTAGGAACTCTCTAACCAGTTGTTACACATTTTTCACTTCTAAAACTAACTTCATCACGTTTGTAAAGTGAATGTGTTCCTCAACTTATTCTAATTTTCTAACCCAAAAATTTGATAGTTTTATTTGAGATGTTTGTCATCAACAATGCTCTTGTGTCATTTATCTTCAACTAATCTTTGTTTCTCTATATTTACCTGTTCTCTCTCTCTCTCTCTCTCTCTCTCTCTCTCTCTCTCTCTATATATATATATATATATATATATATATATATATATATATATATGTGCGTGTGTGTCTGTGTGTGTGTGTCTGTATCTGTGTCTCTGTGTATGTGTCTGTGTGTGTCAGTGCATAGAGTGGGGATGGTAAGTATATTATATGCTTATTGATTCATACTTAAAAGCTCAGTTTTTTATTCATATTACAATTTTTACAAAAAAACAACGTGCAACAAACATGCGCACATATACGTATACACACCAGACGCACACATAAAAGTGTATCATTGAAATTGACATTTGATTCGCCAGAATGATTATTAATTGTCTTATGTTGTGTTAAGGCACTTATTCGAAGCAATCGTTAGCCGTTACACGGTTAACATATCACTTGGACTTGGAACACTCACTCGCACACACACACACACACACACACACACACACATATACAAATATGCTTGTGTGTGTGTTGTGTTGTGTTTGTGGGTGTGTATGCTCCTGTGTGAATGTGTGTGAGCGTGTGAGAGCGTAATGATGAATATATGCCAATGAATAAATTATTTCAGCTATAATCATGATATTTTAATTATCTCTATTCTTAAAAGCCTATTATTTTCTCATATGTTATTCTGTTTTGCTGTTGTTTTATCGATGTTGAAAATCTGTCTTTTGTTCCGAATGTTTACTAAAATCTTGAAAGTAATAAATGCTTGTTCATCATTCACTGCCAATTCTTCCTCTGAATCCAATTAAAATCACGTTAAAAATTTGTTTGTTTGTATCTGGAAATAGACCGGAAGGCGAGGAAGTGTAAATCAATGGATGATACTATAATTGCCAAAATTGAGCCGATGAAAACTGCATCTTTTATTGCATCGAACTTAGTCCACTTGAAAGGTCGTCATTTCTTACGGGTGTGGCAAAATCTGAAAAATTTTAGAAGAGCATTTGAATTTCATCATCCTTTTGGCAAGTCATGCATCCAAATTTGTAATAGTATTGAATAAATTTCCTAAATGTTTTGTGTGTGCTTATGGTTATTAGAAAACTAACTTGAGCATAATGATTTAACAGGATATTAAAAAAAAAATTACATTTGGGCATCTATGATCGGTCATTTAAATTCATTTTTATTTGTTTCTTTTGTACTGTTGTTTGTGTGGATTTCAATCAGTCTAAATCACATCTGACTTTATCGTAGTAGCAAGAAATGGGAGTTTGCTTTCTAGCCCCATCCATGTAATTGTTTTTTTCTGAAATCCAAAGACTCTAGTATATTGATAGTGAACGGATAAGAAGATTCAATTAAGATAAGATTCATTGCTTTGTGATGGTCTTGTACAAACATTAGTGTCCGTTTAAGGAGTAACACACGCGATTAAAATCGAAAGTGCAAGACCCAATTTCAAAGATCTCAAAGATAACGATGTAACAACAACACAAGATTGTTAATGTACATGCAAAACAGAAATTACGATGAATGAAGAATTGTCGAATTCATAGGAGGTCACTCATGCTAAATTGCAAAGTATCAAACTGCGGAATGTTTGCAAATCAGTGAGAAGATATGCCTTAAAGACAAATGATAAAGGTGATAGTTATTTCCTGTATGGAGATTGCCAGCTTTTTCGAAACTTGAATCAAAGGTGATTATCTAGAGTATAAGAGGATTGATATGATAAAGTAGTGAAACACATATGCTTGTTGTCGAAAAACATGAACCACAAGACAAAAAGGGTTGAGTGTTTCGACTTTTAGCACTATAGCTCTATCGGTGCTGCCCGTATGCACGACACACACACACACATACACACACATAAAGCATTCTGGTGCAAGGGGAATTTATAAGTAAATGAATATATTGCTCAATTTCAGTATTACTGACCGTCCAATTCCGTAGCTCAAAAGAAAATATCAGCCTCCAGGTCTGAAGCGGAGGTTTCAATCCTGCCTTGTGGTCCTGGAAATTCTATAGCCACACTGAAGGGTTATAATTTAACGAAACACCTGGATTATACACACACACACACACACATATATATATATATATATATATATATATATATATATATATATATATATATATATATATATATATATATATATGGCTAACATGCCATGATTCCTTGGAAAAAAACTTTTTGATATGTTCCTAGTTTCAATTAAAATAAGAAAAAGCTATTCGTAGTAGCAGTCATCTGTAGAAATCGTTTCATTTTACCATCCTCCATATTATCTCTTGATACCAAAAGCTCTTCATCGGATCACATAGCCTTATCATCTTAGTGGGAGTATCTTACTTCAGAATCAATGAACTAAGCAATACGCATGACATTCAGATAGTGAACTTTTTTATAGGGCAACATTGATTTAATTGATCTTGGTATGATCATAGAATTCAGACATAAAATGGATGTAAGCCTTGCTAGTCTTGAGATAAACTGAAATCATCTTCCCTTCGATTAAAAACAGATGTTCACAATTTTGGATGAATTAAATATTTTCGTTTTTTTTTTCTTCGCGTGCAATTTTCAACATTGAGTGTTGATACTGTAGAAATCATTAAAGGTTCATGCAGAAAAATAGTTTTTTTTTAAAAATTCCTCTTCCTCTGTTTCTAAGATAAAGTGAATAATTTTTGTTCCTTTCGTTTCTATTGTTCAAAAATGGAGATTATGAATTCAAGGCGAGGGAAGTTAACCCCATTTTAAGGACTGATTGTACGAATCAATTGTTGACGATATGTCGAACCCGTAACTTTATTTCGGGAAGATGTATCATTTTTAATATTAGAATATCGAATAGGAGTTATGTTTCATAATTTTTTGTTTACATCAATGGTAAAGTAAGCAACATTTTAAAATACTGAGAAATATTTCTCCAGGATATATATCAGAAATGTGTTGAATATATTTCATATTGCATTGATTATTTGATCAAATTTTAATCAAATATCCCTCAATTTATCAAAAGTGGTACTTATTTTTATAATTTGTACCGAATACAAATAGTACTGATTCTATTTTTTGAAATATTGTCTAGATTGCACTCTTTTACTTCAAAACAGAATCAACAGAAGCTATATGTTAGAAAAGCATCAAAATTAGTAACAATGCACAATGGATGTAATACACATTTGTAGATGTGAGCCTGCTAGTAAGCCGAAGCAGGCAATGGATGCTGGGGTAGTTGGTGCATCTAAAAAAGCCTTTACTAAAGTGCAAGATAGGTTACATACCATCATATATAAAGTGCATATAAAATCACACTACTTAGCAATCCAGCAATGTAATAATGTCACAGCTCAAATTGAATTCCTCAATTTAGCAGTGTTATGCCTTTACAGACTTAACAGACATATTGGTCTCTCCTTATTTGGATGAGTTATACATTAGAAAAAAAGAGGCTATACAAATAATTATATATATATATATATGTATATATATATATATATATATATATATATATATATATATATTATGCATATATACATATATTATATATATATATATATATATATATATTATATATATATATATATATATATATATATATATATATATATATATATATATATCTTGCAGCAGTGAGATGAAGTTCTGATGTATTGACACAGATGATCATCGTTGGATTAGTTTGGAACTGACCTTTCTTTGTTTGCACATCCTAAACAGCCGTGTACTAAAGACAAGCACAAAGGTAAGAAAGTGAATCAAGGTAAACCATATCATAAAATGTGACTGAAGTTCAACCTGGCACATAGAATGATAAAAATAACACAGTGGTTCTATATGCAAGATTGGGGGAAGAGATGGAAAACCTTGCCAGTAAGACATGGCAGAGATTAACGCTATCACAGCCGTCGTTGAAGGAAATGGGGGAAAACTCTCTCTCTCTCTTTATATATATATATATATATATATATATATATATATATATATATATATATAGATAGATAGATAGATAGATAGATAGATAGATATAGTATCGCCAATATTTGACAATGACATTTACCGAGGTTTTACGGACTTTTTTTTAATTGTAAAACCAGCAATAAGGAGATTTTTTCAGTGGAATGTCCAACAATCGACTCGATGCTATCAGGTATTTTTGATCACCAGGGTTGACTTTGAATATTTCCATACACAAAACGAGTTTTCATCTTATTTCTCTCAGCCAACGAAAAAATCTATTTCAGATTTTTAGTCTGGAATAGCAAGTGATAGTTTTGGATGGATGGAATAAAAAAAAGATAGGAACGAGAAGGACAATCAATCAACGGAATGTGAAAATGAATGAATGAAGGGGAATAGGAAAAAGAGGGAAATGAATGCGAAAAAAGGCAATTGACAAAAGTTCTCAGTCGAAGTCTAAATTGCTTGAAGTTATATCCTGGACTTTTTTGATTTAGATACCATTTATCTTGAAAAATATTCTTTACCATGGACCAATTCAACGATTTTTTCAGTTTCTCAGTTGGATGGAAAATCTTTTTATTATTCGAAATATTCTAAACCCCTGATTCAAGTCGGGTGAGAACTTTAAAGAAAACAGTCTCAGAAATATTACTACCTTTCAACAATATCTTGTATACTTGTGACTCTTGATGGAGGACATCAGTGTTGCAAAAAGTTCACATTGTATTCAATTACATAAATTTGCAATAATCCTCCCAATAAAAAGTCTTTTGTTTTTTCCAATAGGTTTTCTCTGGATATTTTTACTGCTAAATTGAAAATGAAAACCATTTTACCCTCAATGTGCCTTTTTTTAAGGGACATTTTTTTGTAAATCAAGGGGATTTTGCCTGAATTTGCTATATACCCAGCCAGTTGCCAAAACCAGGTAGTGTGTACATTAACAATTCGATCAACAGCATTTTATCTAACTCCATTCCAATACAAGAATATGTATTGAATTGCACACTACTTGACTCTTTTTTCTCTTCGATAAAGAAAGTTTCACGACGAAATTATCTCATTCATTTTCCCCTTGCGAAGGAGCTAAGCAAAAAAAAATCTTGTGAGTACCAAGAAGACAACAAAAAAGGTAAGTGATAGGTATGAATGATGTACATTTTTCTGGAGGGACAAATTTTGCTGACTTAATTCCTGTTCAAACGGTCAGTTTTTCTTGTTACAATTTAGTGCCTGATCGAAACATTCGATTCGGGACTGATTATGATTTTATTTCAGACCAAAAATGATAATCTCCGAATGAGCATAGTGCAACATTGCTGTTCATGGCCACAACAAGTAGAGGAAAAGTTTTTCACCGTGAGTTGAATTAGATGCGTTAAAGTCAATTTTATTTGTGAAATTCTCGTATAATACATGTTCCCCCAAGTAGATTATGTGCCAACGAGGATTTATCTCTAAGTTAAACATTATATAAAGTGTCACGGAATTGCTAGTTTGTCAATCAAGCTAGTTTTCTCGACTATATCAGGTTTGGTTCCACTTGAGTTGTCTCATTTTTCGACCTTGCACTAGTTATCTCTAGCATTATGGTCCCCGCAATTTTAAACAACCACTCAAGTATCAAATAGACACATACTGGTTCACGTTGTGACTATAATATGTACAACTATGCAGCGCTTAATGTTCACTATGCGTTTCATGAAATGGGACGTTATGCAATTTTAAACAGGTACCAACGCTCCATGATATACGTACATAGCAAACCTATACTTGTAGAATACCTGCCACCAACAATTCGAATCATGCACTGATATGAGATAAAGATTTTATTTTGTCTGGAAAGGCTTGAACACTTGTATAATCATCGTGCCGATGGTCACAATTCAGTGTTTGAGCCGTGGAAAAAGTCCAGAAATTCAAGGACCAATTACCTTCATTTGGGAGACCCTGATTTTTCCGGATCATAGGTAAAATACAGCCTTCTTCTCGTTAGATTCTGAGTGGAAGTCACATTTATGATCACAATTATATAACTAATGGTGTATGGTAAAAAAATCGATTAAAGTTATTGGTTGACAAATTGGGTATCTTGTAGAGAAATCCTTTTTTTCAAATCAAGGTATCAGGACTACTCCTAAACGAACTATCACTAAGTAAAACAACTGCCCTATCCCGAGAGGAATGACTTTTGTCAACTGCCCTCTGAACTATTCCTTTGTCCGTGTGATCACTGATAGGGTAGACTATCTTTTTTTCACAAACAGGCCTTATGTTATTTCAAGTGTTGATTATGCAAGGGGGCAGTTATCCTAAGCAGTAATCACTCATCATGAAGAGCAATTGTCATCTGATATATTCATGCTTTCCACATTGCGAAATATTATTTAACTGCAAAATATACCACTGTTTCCTGAATAATTGGTTTGGAGTACATTGAGACTGAAATTGATTCTATCAATATCTGCTAATCCTTTTATCGGAAAAAAAATCCTCCTGTTTGATTCATTCATGTCAATCATGTGCTTATTGATACTAAGTTGCTTCCTTTGATTGACTTTTTTCTCACTTTTGATCAACGGGCTGGAAATTTGAATTCTAGTTCAGTGACTTCATTGCTTTGATGTAGGCTTCAATCAGGGTAATCTATTATATGTATATTACAGTGGTTGATTTTCAGTTAGGCCTCTACTTTTTGAACTTCCCTTTCCTTCAGTCCTTGAAACCGCTCAATCACAACGTAAATGAGCTGATATGAGCAGAGCGCACGTATTAGTTACCTTAGTTTTACGGCTTGAATAGGTGCATTTTGATTTCAAATATTTGTGTGATATTAGATATTATTTCCGATTTGTTATGGACGATTTACATCATCGATATTTCTGGCTTCAATTTTGATTTTAAAATGGGAAGAAGTCGGCATTCATGGCCTGTCTGGCTGTACAATGAAACAGATTATAGTTATTTCATATTTGTCCGGAATCAAATTTCATTTATTGTTCAATTAATGAAGAGATGGAAGATATACATCATCAGTCTTTTATAATCTGTTGATGGAATTAGATACTCCCGAAGATTCGGTGCATCTCTCTATCCTAAGTGTGGTAGAGCTACCTTGTCCAGTTTCTCTGGCTGTCTCATATTTGGAAGACGTCTGCACCGCATCCGATCTTGTTATTTCATAGGAAGTGGTATTATAATACTCCCCCTTTACAAACTAACCATTTAGTGGACACTCATTAATCTGACATTATTGGGACCCAAGCTGTGTTGGATTACAGAAACTCGAACCAATAACCCATCACATTATCAAACTACTCATATGTAAATCGATTCAAGGGAGATAATAACGGATCAGGTACACTTTTTTTTTGAAAATGTTAGTGGGATAATTATAAAGTAAGGTGCTGTAGAGACATTTCTAGCCAAAAAAGGGGAACTACAAGGTGCCATCTGAACAATATCTTTTGACAGCATATGTTGCTGGAAATTATTCAAATGAAAGATTGGAAAGAAGATATGATTAAGTAATAAGTTATTAAAATAAGTAAATCTTTGAACCTCATGCCCTTTGTTTGAAAGTGACCAATTCTCAAAGTGACCAATTTAGTATTACGTAGATTGTAGAATAAACCTCATTTAATTTCGAAACAATATTTTTTGATACACATTGATGAGTAAATGCATTGAATATTCAGCCCTAATTGATTTACAAAATTGAGCTATTTTTCATTTGAAGAGAAGATTAATTGGTCTGGGTAATCATTAAATAAAAACAGTAACATGGCAAACGTCTTTTAACAGCGTGAGTTGTTGAAAGTGATCAATGAAAACATTAGAAAAAGGAGATGAGTAAGTTAATTCCTTTGCAATTATTTGACTCCGGTCCCTGCAAAATCTGCATTTGGAAAAAAAAAAAAGAAAAATCTGACCTGAACATAGCCAGGCATCAACAAAGGGACCGATCCGAAATGACTAAATAGTAAATAGAACCCTCGACTCAATGCTTACATTAATTCGTGGTATTAAAACATGTACTTTATAAAAATGGAATGAGTGATAATCCTATGAAATGAATATTGAAGAATAAATTCACTTTTAATCTGATGATAATGTGTCATGTATTTCCTTGATTTTGGATGTATATCTTGATAAAAAAGTTGTTTGTTAGGGTTTTGAAATCTTTTTAAACTAAATTTCAGCTGTAGAATATGAAAAGAAACTGGTAACTTTGTCCTTGCAGAATCTTTACTCAAAAAGAAAAAAAAAAAAGAAAAAAAAAGGGAAGTCAAGCATCAATGCTTGTTTATACTTTTTCGTAGGGTATATTAATTCGATACCAGAGCAATAATTTCCGTTTCAAAAATATTTAAATCCCTTGGATGAGAGGATTGAATTTCCATATTACATATCTATGGCTTCAAACTTAATTACAACCCTTGACGAGCTACAGAAGCAAACAATATGACAGCATTATATTCAGTAAAAAAAAATGCAAGACTGAATGACTGTATAATTGATAATGCTAACGGTGGTAAATTCACATTAAAACTTTCTTGATATTTCGAACTTGTGACATTCTTGAGAAGCCATTGATTGAAATGATACGCGTGTATATATATATATATATATATATATATATATATATATATATATATATATATATATATATACATATATATATATATATATATATATATATATATATATACATATATATATACATACGTACATACATATATATATGTGCGTTTGTGTGTGTGTGTACATATTTTTGAGAAATTAATAAATACTAATTACAATATGAGGGCTGAAACAGGACTATCTTATATGATTTTTTCAGATGCTTTTTTTCTTTTGTAATAATCCTTTGGTTAAAGCCACTTTCACGTGATGATATATACATTCATATACATTGTCATAGATATGTTTCAAACCTATGTGTATAAGCATGAAGATGTTCCTATGTAACCTTTTTCACACGTAAAAGAGATGATACGAACACGTCAGCATATTTATTAACACCAAGATAATTGATGATAGAGTCTTGAAATAGCCAGTTGTAGCCACTTAAGCGAGGATAAAAGAAAAGAAAAGGGGACATATATAATGATTTTGACAGATAATGTGAAGAGATAGTGAATTGACGGACAAAAAAAGGGAAAATTGGGGGGTGGAAATTCGAAGATAAATATTTGATGATAATGTAGATTTGGTATCAGGCAAAAGAGGGTATAAAGGGATTCAGTAAAAAGTGATAACGAGACAAAGAAAATATATTAGTCAGGATCAAATGTTTGTCAAGCAGAGTGGTGTGACACATATAAGAGCGGGCAAAGTGTAACTGGCTTAACATGGTTCAAAAGGATTATTATCGACTCAACATCTTTCCATTTCTCTACACATATATGGCTTGAGTGAGCAATTTATTTGGACTTCAAATGAAGACAGAGTTATGTATTTTTGGTCGGCAAAGGTAACAATAAACCTATGTTTTGAACTGACTTTTAGTTGTGAGCGTGTGCAAAAATATCATGTTGAAACTTTTTGCCCTGTTACAAAGGTATCTATGACCTGAATACCAGTGTAACTGCTCAAAGACAGTCAAACCTGTTTATCTATCAACATAAACAAGTAAGCACACGGAAAATATGTCATATAGTAAAACTGAATTCGAGAAACCCTGAAGTCTTGACCAAGAATTTATTCGTCCATCTGAACGCAATATTAACAATATCAATCCAGAAATTTGCCTCGAAACAAATCAATAGATTCAGAATAACATTCTTTTGAAGAGAAATTCCCCGAGTAGGTCCAAAAAAAAAAATGATTTTCAATAATTATAATATATATATCATTTGTGAGCCAGCTGTGAAACCTTGTACTCTTACACGCGTGCAGCTCACATAGAAATATGACATCAAGTCTTCTACTGCATTCTGCTTCGCATTCTCCCTAATTGTGTCAATGGTTGGATGGTTTCGATGGTTTAATTGGATTTCTAATTCTCCAAATTGTTCCCATAATGAACTCTGCAGGTGTCGTTGTCACAATCTTCTAGATCCTTAACACGATGTAGATTGATTCCAAACTTTAAACCTACTTCCAGTATCTCTCTAAACTCTTTTGAAATAACGGATTCAGAACCCAAAGATCCATGGTTGACTGTCACCAAATTTAATCCCCTGTACTTGATTGGATGATTTATTTGAATTCCAACTTTATATCATATTTAAGATAGTTTTGTCTTATTATTCTGTACGTGTATACTATCACCAATTATCATCAAATACCAGACTTTTACACGCTTCCTAACGTATTACTATTTTTGCCCAATCATGATTGTATTTCTATGTTTTAATTAGGTGTTGCATATAGGGAGTATCAGTCACAAATGAGATTGAAAAAAGGCACAACATTCCCATAAATGGTAATTAAGTTTTATTCTTGAAATGATGATAACCTCCCACATCAAATGTTAGTCATAAGATTGAAGTTACATGAATTTTCCTCTCAATTCATTTTAGATTCATTCCTCCCCTTTTCTATCTCTCACTCTTTCTCCCTCTCCCCCCTCTCTCTCTCTTTCTTTTATTTTTCCTTATACTCAGTTTATCTGAGTGAACATTTGGAATCAATGTATCAGACTTTTTACAATGCCTGATTTTCGGTTGGGCAATATCTCTTCTGAGATCTTCTTTCCTCTGATTGTGTTGGAGGTTTTCAATAGGCTTGAAATAAGCTTTAAATGAAAGAACCCTGAACAGTGTTCTGGATTAAATCTTGCCAACAATAGATGGGACAGACGATCCCTTACACAGTAAGAAAGATGTAAAACTTGCTACCGAGGTAATTGGCGAATGTAAAAGGTTCTTTACATATTCAAACGATGACCTACCAACACCCACGAAAACTTTGTCAATACCTGATTCATGCAAAATAAATAATATATATAGCAGATATGCCAAGACTTAATTTTCTGAGTAAGTAGCCAATGGAAGAAAATAATTCTCTAGAAGATTTAGACACTGCAAATTTAACCTAACATGAATATACAAAAAAGAATAAAAAGCATATACGGAAACATTTCAGCATGGTTTTTTGGTCTCATTCTTCAGGAATGTGATGGTAAATATCTTGTGATAATATTTTCACATTGATTATATGAGTAGGTGGCCTACAAACTGTGACCTATCCAGCACCGATTTTGAGACACTGATATTAATCGTATAATTAGAGCACTGAACTAACTGTAAGTGCCAACTAATTTCGAATGAATCAAATTGACTTTTTTCTTCCCAGAAAAGAATTTTCATAGACATTCAAATATAACTACGAATTATTCCAGAGTAATTTATTGGAAATCAATAAAAACTGAATGTGTGGTAAATTATGCTTTCTGATCTTGTGAAGTATTTCTATTTTGAACTGTTTGATATCATGACCAAAGTTCTTTCAAAAAAAATCTTTCGTCTACAAGTCGACGTACTCGAAGTTCCTTGTGACAGCAAACAAACTGATGTGAGTAATGTCGAGTCATTCTGTGTAAAATTTGAAATAAAATGTTTCTTTTGAACATGCCAGCAATCACGTTTGGTAATGATTACAAATCTATGCAGGATGTAGGAGGTACATGCAAAACCAATAAATACAATCCCAATTGAACTTGGTTTCATTGGAACTAATTATGGATATCGTTAACTTCATGTCCAGGGGGAGATTCAATTGCCGTTGAGGAGGAAAGGGAATCACCAAGGACTGATTCAAATTTGAAATCAATACATCGTCGACGTAACAATTAGATAGAAACCCCGATCGATTTCTGAAAGAATAATCACTGGTTATCTGGACCGATTAGTATAGTGCCCGATTCAGTACGACATAAGTTAAATCCTGGAGTCAAGGCATACCAAACATTTTAAAAATGGAAGCCAGTACCTTTCTGATAAGCACTCAGCGCAAAAGATAGGATTGATGAAGTCTGGCTGTTCAATATAGACTCGTGTAAAAAAGATGATCTCAAATCCATTCACTGGAAGCGAAACCCTGTACTTAGTAAAGGGACTCTGAACTATAGGCTATACCACCGTGAAACAGAATCAGAGCCCCCAAAACATTTAAACTCATTCAACTATTGATTATCATAATGCGCCAGTACTGAATCAAGGATTTTCAGCAGAGGGATGTTCTAACTACTGTTTCTTTTAAACAAACTAGACAATAGATGTGACATATATCAATTGTTTTTAGGATAAGTTACATATTTTAGCATCGAATATCCTTTGAAAATCCGTTTACCCAGCTGTACCCTTTATATTCTGAGCGCTTTCCAAGGGAATGGCACCATCAATGCGTATTTATGAGGATGTCAACCTAGCAAAATTTTTCTACTTTTGTCTTCTTTTCGATGTTATCTTCAATCTAGACGCCGACTTTTCTAGAGCACAGGCATCAAAAACTTTTAAAGATAATCTGAAGTACTGTATAAGCTGTACAAGTACTTGTAAAACATTCAATAGAAAACTGGGCTTGTATTTGCAAAGCAATTCAAATACATCAATTTGTCTTTTATCAATTACCCCAATCAACCATATTTCATCTATATGTGACAAAGATATAGAACAAAGGACTCACACAAGAATCAATTGGTTTTCATGGGATACTTAACAAAATACGTAACTCAAATAAGAGAAGACTGAGAGTGATTTCTTTTCTTTTATCTATTTGTAAAAAGGAACTCGTCTCCGGATCAAAATTTACGTAAACATTTCCTTCTCATTATTACGTGAAATTGGAAAAAAAGATTTTTAAAAATCATAAATTTTCTACTATCTCCCTTTTATTGAAACCCATCAGTAAAGAAGGTTGTCAGAAAAGAACCATTTTAAAGTCAAAACATGTTCAACAGACAGTAATCTTTCATTCTTAACAGTATTGAATTTGCACCTCTATTCTACTCTATGAAAAGAAAACTGCTTGTACGTAATTAAACCATGTCTGACACGGTTACAAAAATGTCCATAGGGCCAATTTGTTGAGAAGATAATTTCATCAAACATTTGATTTTGTTATGTCTTTATGTCAACGCAACTACATGATGTTTATCCAGACAGAATAAGTTCGTTTTTAAGAACATTTAATAAAACCCGTCAATTTCAGTGAAGTCTGTGTCAACATAAATCTCTCCAGTTTTAAGTTGATCTTACTGGATGTTTAACTGATTGACTGGCTGGCTGGCTATGTATGTGTTATGCATACTTGCTCATCAATGGGGAGAAGTCGGTGAAAATTTTAACATCTACTCTTTGTATAAAAAGAACTGATTCTCCAAATTCCCTACGAGAACGTGTTAGATTTCCAATGCAAGTTTATGCTGAATTTATCCCTTCCAGTTCAGGTCAAGCAATATTTTACACCGGTAGTTAGCGTCCAGGCGTCTTTTATGATCAGCGTTTCAAGTCTAAGATGTTTCCCTTAATTTAGACGTATGACTCCACACAGTCTTTATTTTTATTATTTCCATACAGTTGACTATATATTAAATTTTAAGTCATATTTCAATACGTTGAGAGAATCAAACACTTGTATAACATTTTGGTATGAATTTAATCTTAATTAAAATGGATTACAGCGCAAAATATACTGTAACATAAACCCAAAGTAGTTGTTTGGATGCTACACTTAATAAAAAAAAAATATCGTGATTTTCAATGCAATATTATTTTACTGAAGAGGATATTCCAAGGAATAATTTCCGAGTTGATATGTATATATGCACATGTAAGCATAGCATATATCACAGTACATATAAAAAAAGGCAATTTTTTTCTATACTTTACTTTCGCTTGAAAAGAATCAGGTGCTGTGATGACCTGGGGAGGCTTTCTAATAAAATTTAGACTTGAATCTTATATTCTTTTAACCAATAGTTCTCTCAAAAGTTCCTGAAGATTAGATTTCCAATGAAATATATTTAAGAAACTGATATGGTTCGAAACTTGAGCCATTGTGCAATCAGAATGAATTCTTTTGTGACATTATAGGGTTTTATCTTGACATGAAGAATATTTCGGAAATACTAATGTTGTAGTTATCTCATATGCTCTCTTTTCTCCTTACGCATACTATAATTTGGTCTGAAAGGAAGCGAAGTTGATTCTCACGAACTCCAAGTTCGTATCATGCACAGCATGTCAACGTTGATAGAATTAAGGATGTTTCGCTGCCTATTCACATAATCTTGGAATGTTTTGATTAGCATTGCTGTTAATTTTTTCCATAATCATAGAATCACAACACAAAGCCAAATACTTGCTGAAATTAGATCAATCGAATAATTGTAATGTGTTCCTGTCGGGGAAAGTATGGGAATGTAATCAGAATTCGATTTAAACCAATAATGAACCACTCAAAACGATGTTTAAAATGAAGACCTAAAAACTCTAAATATCAGTGAAAAAATAAAACTGATTCTAGTGCCATTCCGATTACAGTTTGAACATCTTTCAACTCTTTAAGAGAATATGTCTGACCTCTAATTTATTAAGTCTAAAAAGTTCAGGAATGGCTATTGTTTGATCAGAGTATTGGTATTTTGTAATTTATCTATTTTACCTCAGACAGCTAAGGGAACGTTAGTAGAGGCTTTACTGAAGTCACAAATAGCAGGAAACTTGGGTAAAAGCCCCATGGAGACTCGTATCGTTGGCATAAGTAATGAGAAAATACCACCAAACTGGGGAAAAATGTTTACAAGGTATCACAAAATTGCTTTTTTAGAAATATTTTTTTGAGCTGAATTAATTTACCCATTACCTACGAAACGTTCAACTTGTAGATAAAATATCACTATGAAATTATCTGAGTTAATTATCATTCAATTTACCTTCTCGTATTAATTTATCAATGTTGCCTTCGTGTATACCACTCTAACGATAAAAAAATAGCAAAATAATCTTTAAAAAAAGAAGGATGATATATCGTAAATCATGTGAAAAGAGTCAGTAAAAAATTGGTGCATTGTTGGTTCAAAATGGCCATAAAGAACCCCAAAGCCGTATGTTTTAAATTGCACCTTGTAATGTACTCATGAAAATTCTCCATGATGTAGCTGCGAAAATGTGATCGTGAGCAAACGGGGGCAACACGCACACACACATACACACACACACAAACACACACACACGTACGCACACACATGCACACACACAATCGGACTAGCAAAGAACGAAGATTTGCTGGGCTAGTTGGTCGAGTTGGCTATTTGTTGGGCTACAGTGATCCAATTATGCAACGGGAAGAGACGAAAAATAATTCTTTCAGTTTATTCATTTTACTGTAACACAATTAGTTTTGTCAAAATCAATCATAATGGAAATGGATGATTCTTTCATTGTCAATGGTTCAGACATTAATTCTAATCGACTCCCTTGTGGGTTCTAGACAATGTGCCTTTCTCAGTGTCTATAATTGAATTATTCATAATGATCAACGAGTTATACAGAATACACAACATATATGGATCTTGAGAGTTTTGCAACTTGTTCAATAACAATTCAGTTATCGCTGATACAGATAAGGGTTTCTTTGAATTATCTCACTGGTCAGATTATGAATTTTAATGTCTAAAATATGAATCATGGAGCCCATGTATAGAATACAGTCATGCATCTTCAAAATCCTTGTTTCAAATTATGAATAATTGGAAAGATTCATTTTATGAGTGTACAGAAAACACAGTCAAAGTTTGAATAGGAATCATCATTCTTGATTAAAAAGCTGATTTGTTCCTGTATGGGTAGAAATCATCTCATCCCTACTATCAAATAGGTAATATTTACAGTTTTCTTTCACCTCAGGGTTACTCACTATTCAACACTATTGTACAATATACTGCTATGAGTAGAGTTGATGTGGGGAGGAAAAGTGAAGAACAAGCTCTTGATGAGACTTGAAACCGTTCTGCTATAACCTCGAAGAGAGGTGTACACTACTTTAACCCGTGCATTTAAATATTTTGATGGTTGATAGAAGACCACATCAGACATCAATTTCATTCCTCATGATAAATATTTTTCCCCGACTTTTCTTTTCAGATGAAAGAAGTATGTCAAAAGTCAAAAACTGATACAGAGGACAATGCTTGATTTTACTAAAATAAATCATGGCATAGAAATTACTCTACAACTGGTCATTTCACGAAATGTCGTACTCCATATATATTAGACAGCACATAACGTATTGTAACATTGATCTTGAAAGTGTCTGTAGAAATAAAATGTTTTTGTTTCTCCATTTTATACCAACCGCCCTGCCTGATATAATGAGCACTCGATATCCTATATTCATATTTTTCTCATGGATTTTAGTTCATAACCGCTATTTCTGCCTGACGCCGGATACATTACTTCGGATTTGAAATGTTAATAAGTAATTACGTATCACACTGATGTCATCAATTCTAGCGCTATACAAGTGACTGTTTGCAGTATTTATGCAACTCTAATTACATTTCCAGATTATTATCTGAATAATCGGGTACTCAAGTGCTCGGAGAGTCTAACAACCCAGTGTGGTCTGATAATTGCTACAGCAACACGTTGACTTGAGAGTAATTACTGAACAATCATAGCAAGATATCTTCGTTTGGAAATCATCAGGACTAAGTGGAGACTACTCAGTAAGAAAACAAATATGGAACTCAGAATTAGAGAAACAAGATGAGCAGAATGACTGCAGATCATTGCTCTACTGAAGCATAGGCCTTTTTTTTCGGCTAGAGCTATGAATACAATATGCCAGTGAGTACAGGAAATGCTTGTCACGTTAAAAACTGCAGCTTAATATCTGTTTTCTGTTTCAGCATTTGAACGTCCTCTGATCCATGGCTTCTGATACGAAATCAATAATTAGAAGATAAAAGAAAGCTAACAATGAAAATGTAGTTAACAGAAATGTATTTACATAACTAGTTAAGGGAGCGTTTAAAACTGATTCATATTGCTATTCAATTTTTCTTTGGTCAACTGGTAGGCTTAGTAAACGTGAATAAATGGTTACAAACTTATACGTAATTTAACTCTCGTGAGAATTTTAACGAATCGATCGAATTTTCCCTCTGTTACCTACTGGATTATAACAAAGAGGAAAAAAAAGGGAGGAGTCTCTGGGTCTTCATTTACCTCCACGAACGAAGTTGAAAAGAGAGAAATGTAGCATCCAATAAGAGAATGGGGAACACCACCATCAATCTATGATTCTTTTGACATCGTATATTATGAAGTTAGGGAGGCAACAAGTCAAAGAAATATGATAAAAATACCACCAGCCTAAGTTGAACCAAACACTCATGATAACATTTGAATATAGACCGTCAACACTGGAAAAAGTCCATGAGTCATATATATATATATATATATATATATATATATATATATATATATATATATATATATATATATATATATATATATATATATATATATATATATATATATATATATATATATATATATATAAAGATTAATGAAACATATATCAGCTTGGATATTTGGGAGATGTGACCAACAAAACCTGTTCGAGATGAGTAATTAAGAATCTGGGAACTAAGTGATTACTGAAAACTTTACTTCTGTTTTTTGTTGGGTAATGATCGCAAAAACTCCAAATAGTAAACGTTAATAATGCCAGACATAAACTAAGAACTCATTCGACCCCAATTCCTCTAAGGTAGGTTGGAGGGGGACAAAACCGAACACAGATATAGTTTCAAAACATAGAAATGATTAATTTTCATATCTTTAGTCCCTGGTCCCAGTAATTTGAAAGCTGGAGAATGTTTCCAGCTGTAGAGACCGTTTTAGTTGACAGTTCCGGATAATATATGTTAATTGTTTCATATCAAAATATATTTTAAATGCAATGGGTGAGTTTGTTTTCAGTTATATCTTTAAGTAATATTAAGTCGATTTTCTAAAGTCAAATTCATAATGAGTTTTCATGAATAACCTAGTGAATGTGATTTGATTTCAAGACAAAAAAAACTATAAAATATAAAGAAAGCATTTAGGATATAGTTTCTAATTCGATTGTCAGGAAAGAAGATTCCTTGTAAACCTGGTTAGGACCATGCATTTACGCAATACTCATGTAATCTATAGAAACAATCGAAACTTCGGAGGGAGAAC
The DNA here is from genome assembly GCA_963457665.1 of Thysanoteuthis rhombus. Classification (NCBI taxonomy): domain Eukaryota; kingdom Metazoa; phylum Mollusca; class Cephalopoda; order Oegopsida; family Thysanoteuthidae; genus Thysanoteuthis; species Thysanoteuthis major. The sequence continues at coordinate 89,726,926 of OY735199.1, read as the reverse complement.
TGGGGAAATTTAAGTTTATTTTCATCCTTTTAGAAATTGATGAAAAAAAAAACAAACCTTTTCCCAGTAGATTTTGTCAGCTGTATGATATTTTCTATAACATAATGCTGATATTTATGTAATTACCCTAATATCACCCTGAATATAATAATACTATTTGAAACAATAATATAGACATTTCAAAAACAATTGTCCTTGGATATATATCCATTATCCATAATTCATCAAAAATCTAATAGTAAATTTACTTCACGTTTCTCTAAAATGTTCTTTTCTCGTAAAACATCGTCAGTCTGAACATTTTTTTAATTCATTTTCTTTTTCCTTTGCATCATTCGTCTCACCTTTATTTGACTTTCGATTTGAGACGGTGAAGTATTTTAAGTTTCTTTGAATCTATTCCAGAAATAGGAAAACATAATTCAATAAGAAAATACTTTCATCCTGGAAGCTATTAACTCGTAAGTACTTTTCTACGTGGATAAAAAAAAAAGATTCTGTTTAGCTCAAAGCAATTTCTTAAGTAAAAGAATCATAAACAAGACTGATCGGTTATTTAACCGAACTGCCCGAAAATGAATGTATATACAGGCAATCACTGTCCTTAAGCTGATTAAGGCTCCAACTTTGGCGTTGTTTGAAGAAAAAATGATGAGAAAATTTCCATATTAGCTTGAAAATATGGAAGAACAATGAAACATATCGTCAGGAGAAAAGTGAAATACAGAAAAGATCATATATATATATATATATATATATATATATATA
>OY735199.1:89711158-89723658 GCA_963457665.1 Thysanoteuthis rhombus | reverse complement strand
AGAGTGAGTGGAAGAGATAGAGAGAGAGAAGAGGAGATCGGGCAATTCATATCCGACAAAATATGATGAATGAAGAAACATTGTATTAAAGACCATATACTGTGCAGGACTCGACCACGACCCCGATGGAGTTTCATTGCAGCTTCACTCTATCTACTAAAGGAAAATGCTTTGAAATTGCACATTCAAATTGTACATATCTTTATTCTGTGGTCTTAAGCATAACTAATAACATATTCATGCAAGTGTGTTGATAGCAGTTCCTGACTAAAGATTTTTTTTTGATTAAATATCTCTACGTTCATCATATTTTGTGTTGAAATAAAGAAAAGAAGCAAAACTGTCCTACCTGATGTTTTAAAGACTTTGAAAAGGTGGGAATGGGAGGTTGTTCAACTGATCTCTCTATTATGAGTGTTGTAGAGAGAATTCTTTCTGGATTTGTCCAGTTCATCTCCTAAGTTTTTTATCCACCGGCCTTGGTTACGCATCTGATCTTTGGGGATGGATCCATGTTGTGAGTCCTGATATCAAAGATTTGTCTGTCATGTTTGTATGTATGTATGTATGTATGTATCTATGTAGGTCTCTATCTCTCTCTCTCCATATGTATATATATATACACACACACATATATATATATATATATATATATATATATATATATATATATATATATATATATATATATATATATACATATTGTGCTGTCTTGTAATCTCTCCATATGACTATGAAATTTGAAATTTTAATCACCTTCCAAGTGAGAATGTCTTTTTCAGGGAAGGGACATCTTTTGTTGATTATTTGAAAATGAAAATGGGAATGAAACTCTATTCCAGAAAAAATATTTGGAAGCTAATAAATTCTAATCCGGATGAATTATGAAGATATCTCAATCCAACTTTGAAGACATGCTTGAATAAATAATTATGATATCATTTGGTTTATATACTTTAATAAGGCTGTAAAATTGATCACGTTAAAGTTTGTACTGATAACAAAAACTACAATAAGGAGTTCAGTCGTCCAAAAACTCTTTGAGTTATCAAATATGTCAGTTTTCTGCATCTTCTCCTTGCAACTATTTTATCGCTGGCATTCACTGAAATTGCTTTGTGACTTGTTCAGGGGTAATTTTGTCCGGGTTGAAAGGTATGGAGTAGTGTTTTCGAAAGGAAATAGCTCCTCAAAAGAACTAATTGAAGAATGGTAGTGATTTCTAAGAAAATGAAAATTATCACGAGGAAAGAGGAATTACAAAATGTCAAATGTATAGCTGTGAAGTGCTGATTCCATGGTCTTAAGGGAAATGAATACTATTTTCGAGGGGTTCCACAAACAGATGCAAGCTCTTTATTGGGGAAAGAAAGAAACAAAATAACTGAAGAAAAGAAAAAGCAAAGAATCTGACAATTTCCATTGACTGTGGAATCTTGATATTTAGATTCACTGATTCTTCTGCCATTGATTTCTGTTCCATTTCTGACCAATTGTAATTAGAGTAACTTCATCAAAGTGTTCTCAAATTGGATGTTTCTTATCGGAATTCATATAGTGTTGACAATGTCTACATGTGTGATATTGCAATTGAGGTAATCTCAACAAAATGATAAATATATTTCATTTGTAATCGTGGAATAAGTGATATTTCAGGAATGTTATGTACTTTTTTGATGAAATAAATGTTAAAATAATGAACACATTTAAAATATCAGTAAAATGTCCTGCAAAAGCGTGTTTTCCATTCTTTTTTTTTCCAGAAATGTTGGACTCATTATTGATGACATGATATTTGATCATAATGATGGAATTACTGATATATATATATATATATATATATATATATATATATATATATATATATATATATATATACACACACACATATATATATATATATATATATATCATCATCATCATCATCATCATCATCATCATCATCATCATCATCATCAGTCTTTTAGCGTCCGTCGTTGGTTAAGTTCCATGTTTCAGTCCCATAAGTGACTATTGGGAGGACGCATTGGTTATACACCTTTCTCTTTAGGATTAATGGGATCTTATTATTTTTGAAGGTTGAGCTAGCTCTGCCAAAGGCTTGCCATTCTAGTGTGATTCTTTGCTTGATTTCTTCTTCTTTTGAGGGTCTCATGGAGATTCGTTGCCCTAGGTAGATGTAGTGGTCTACTTTCTCAAGTTCTGTGTCCTCGATTTAGATCTCAGTGTTCTTATCTCCAATGTGGTTGTTGCACATGATCTTCGTCTTGCTGAAGTTCATGTGTAGGCCGACTTTCTTGCTTTCTTCATTTAGTTCATCTATCATTAGTTGGAGGTCGTGTAGGTTCTCTGCTTAAAGGGCTATGTCGTCTGCAAATCTGAGATTGGGGCTCAATTCAATGTTAGTTTATGAAGAACTGAACTCATTTATTAATCACACTATTTTTCAATGTTTTAAGTAATCACCTCAACTTGGCATGAAACCAAAATTTGATGGTCACATTACAGTTTTTTTTAAGTGACCAACCAGATGTAATCAATAAAATAAACCAATAGTCCTACCTTTGTTGTTTGAATCATTACTCTCTGACTGTACAGCTTTAAGGCTTTTTTCAGGCACAATTTATTCTGCCTAACTTCAATATGTTTTCCTTATCCCTTTTCTTCCAATCAACTAAGATTTAACAGACGACATGTACTGGCCTGGAAAGGAAACGTGTGAAAAAAAATCTGGTAAGGGTAACCACTACGTACTGAAATGATATTAATATTCTTTTTTCAGTTTTGCCAATGTAAATGTCTTGATTGCACTATATGTCATAATTCGCCAATTACATGATTTATAATCGAATATATATATATATATGTATATATATATATATGTATATATATATATATATATATATTAGTAATAAATAAGTAATTATTTCAATCGAGTAATATTTCAATGCAATGAACAACAAATGTCAACATCTATCCATTAACATGTAATATTTTTGACATATTTTCTGAAGTATATCGCGGGATGTGAATGTGCTAGGATGTTTTGAGACATTCTCGACTCAAATCTAGATGTGAACTTGAAAATAATGTTGACAACGCTTCACACTCACATACACACATACACACACGCACACACACGCACACACACACACACACACACACACACACACACACAATAGAACATCCAAGATCTCACACACACAAAACACAGAGTGGCGCCTCCATGGTCAGACTTTCTGGCTTGTTTTCCTTTTTTTTAAAATTCTTAATTTCCCCTGATTTGTCCTCGGTTTCTTCATTTCTTAGTTATTTCTGCTCGATCTCTCTATAATTGCATCTACTTTGTCGATTTTAGAAAGACCATTATACTGAACTGCAATATAACAATCAGCAGAATCTAAGCAGATAACTTCATGTATGAATAAAGATGTAGAGGGAACAGAAATATAAGGCGCCTTTATTTGGAAAAAATATTTGTCCTAAGTTCTTTGAATTTGAAGCAATTGCAGGTATTCCAATTTAATTTTGGTTCACGAGCTAAAAAGATGTACTCCATAATAAAATGCTGTAAATGTTGAGAGTCAAATTGTTTTAATCATAGAATACGGTTAGGTGACCTGACTATATTAATTAATGTTAGAAAACCTCAGACATCTCCAGGGAATACATCTTTTTTCCCCCATTTTTCTAGTATATACTGATCTGATCTCATCAGGACGAAACGATATTTAGAGTTTTGGGGTATTTTTTTTTTTGTTAATTTAGCTATGAATTAAATCTTTTTTTCTGCAACAAACATCAATACACACACACACACATACACACAGGGGCACACACACACACATACACACACATTCACATACACATACACACACACACACACACACACATATATATATATATAAATATATATATATATATATATATATATATATATATATATATATATATATATATATATATATATGTATATATGGTCCTTTTTTACTACAAACGTCAATGCATATTGCCTGGAGAAATAGACTTTCCACTTGAAAGAAAGGAAATCTATCTTTGTATTGATATTTATTGATGCGCAGACACTTCCTGGTGTCTCTCACAATGGATTTGTCCCAATCAATATTTGAAGATGATTTCCAAAAACAGACTCTTTTCTTTCTTGATCAGTATTTTACACAACTGTCCAGCGTCGATAATCTATGGTCTACGGGGCAAATCTGAGCCACGGCCCAATTTATTCGGCAGACCCAATCCGTTGAGTTTGTTATGTTCCATACGGGATTCATTCGTTCAAATATTTATTCTTGGTTGTCATGTGTGTTGTGGCCTCGTCAAATTAATAATTTTTTTAAATATAATTTTCAAACACTACTTATTCCTGCTGTTTTATTCTATATTTCAAAGGGACATTGTAATATCATCAATTCGTTTCTCTTTAAAATTATACAATCAAACTGATATTGACAGTGCAGACGGCTGAGTAGTCGACGATATGGCGAATTGGATTAGAACATTGTTTACTTCGCACAAATGCTTTTCAGAGAGGTATTCATCGATATCCAATTGTCAGAGAGTACCATGTTCCCGTGTCTCCTTTTAGGCAAAGCAATCCCAGTGTCCCACCACTTCAATGGACCTGAAAATGTTCCTAAAAATTCATCTACAGCAAAAAACTGATAGTTTTTTTCCCATAATTTGGAGAACCAATTTCATAAAATTTGATGTTAAACGAATATTCAAGTAACCACCTATTTTGATTGGAAACATTGGGATCAAAAATACCAGCAAGAGACATGTGTCTAGATATCAATGATTTAACAACCTTTGCATGGAGGGAATTCATTCATCTATGATACAACAGGTTTATTAGAAATTGGCTCCCCTCATCTATGTTTGTGTTAAACTTTTCCATATCATCTAGTCAGTGTAACTGGAAAACTTGTATAGAAAAAAGGTAGAGAGAGTATATATATATATATATATGTATATATTTATATATATATATATATATATATGTATGTATATATATATATATATATATATATATATATATATATATATATATATAGTCTCTCTATCTCTCTCACTCCATCTCTCTCTATCTATTATCTCTCTCTATATATGTACTTTCTCATTCTTTCTTTCTTTCTTTCTCTCTCTCTCTCTTTATATATATATATATATATATATATATATATAAATATATGTGTATGTATATATATATATATATATATATATATATATATATATATATATATATATATATATATATATATATAATACATGATATTCAATTTTAATTGTTTGAACAGTTTCCATTGAACAAGGCTCAGTTGTGCAAAGTGTTTTGATTATCCATTCAATTTGATGATTTACTAAAATATTGATATGCAACATTCTATTGATGCGTCATTCTTCCTGACATGGATATGGGAGGAAAATATACTTCGCAGAATGGCTCCAATCACTGTATATGAGAGAATATTCCACATCAGAACAAACTGTCTGGAAATATTTTTTTGATGAGAGTTAAACTCTGGATATTTAGATCCAGTAGCATTTTGACTGGCACTTCCGTTTGCTGACTGACATGTCAAAATGTGTGTGATGTCCCTTGGTTCGTGTGGCCAATATGGACTCTTTTCATCTGAATTTTTATTTGGAGGTTTTGTTTTTGTATCAGAAATTCTAGATGTTCTAAAGTATTCCAGATGTAAATTTGTAAACTAACATTATTCTATCCTGATGCCCACCCGAGAAGTGAACCAACCTTTTTTCATATCTGTAAAAAACAAATGCTTTCTTATATCTATTGGGGAATAGTTCACTGCTATTAACAATCTTCATTTGTATTTGGTAAGTCTTACAGACTAAGATACATGATAGCACCACTAGCATTCGACGCCCTGGGTGACTGCCCGTGTTGCCTTACCTGTGATTGGCCCTATCTCTAAATGGCATGATTTTGAAACCTAGACTATGTTACTATATATTGTCGTCAATCAAGAAGATTCTCCAACTCTGAAATGTTAGGATAATGTAATGATAACATTCTTGAAAACCAATCATGTATATGTTGCAGCTGCTTTGTCTAAACTAGAACAGACAACAGTTTCGTGCTTGTACTAGAACTGTGGAAATGTTTCTGCTTTTCGAGCAAGAATTTATGCGGTATGCAGCATAGAGGACAGCATAGATAGACGTACGGTAGAATTTTACCATTAGAAAAAATATATATCATCTCACTAGGGATAGCATACAAGCAGCATATAAAATATATATTGCTGCTTCAGCTATCTCGATGTTGTTTGAGAGAGAGAGAGAGAGAGAGAGAGAGAGAGAGTCAGAGAGACAGTAAGACAGAGAGGTGAGGAGAAAGAGAGAGAAAGAAAGAGAGAGAAAGAAAGAGAGAGAAATAGGAATGCTCGTTTTACGCAACCATTTTGCTTTATTGGGGAAAATGTAAAATGAGAATGGTGTTCAGATTCGGTTAAGACGTGGGTGAACAAACAAAAACGTTGTTCCTCTACCTTCTACACCCCAGTCTTTTGTGCTTCACTGTACATGATCTATGATGATTCAGGCCCAAACTCAATCATACGCATTTTATTTGGTATAGGAACATCCACAAGTTTGTCAATGGATAACAATGGTATTGACTTCTTTGCTTTATGTCCTTTGAGATTTCAGAAGGTTTCAGTAAGATTTTCAGATACTAGGGTAGAGCTGAATATCCGTAATTTTCTATTCACTGAAATAAAAAAGTTTGAATGAGACTGTTGAGTCCTTGAGCATTTGCAGTATTTTAATTTTCATGCAATCAAATGACTTTAATCCTTCTATATTATAATATCGTTTGCTTTAGATTCTCTGTTGAGGGATTCGGGATAAATTTCTCATTATTTGTGGGAAATTGACTTTCCTATCATCGGTATCACTGTAAAAAGATGGGGTATGTAATGCAATACAAATCTAATTCCACTAGATCCACTGAGTGAGCAAGCCTACTTTGGTGAGGCCAGTGCTATGTAAAAATAGATAGAACTATTTATCAAACCTCTTGATCAAAATCAAGAAAATTTGATTTGAAATTTGATAATCTTACACGTTAAAAAAATTATTTGAAATTTTTCCTTTATATACATATATATATATATATATATATATATATATATATGTATATACACATATATATATATATATATATATGTATATATATATATACACATACGAACACACACACATACATATATATATATATATATATACATATATATACATATATATATATATATATATGTACACACATATATATATATATATATATATATATATATATATATATATATATATATATATATATATATATATTATAGTATAATGTGGATTTGCTACACAATGTAGCTCATATTTCTGCTCTCTTTTGGCTTCACCAGGTGAATTGCCTGAAAGAGCCCAAAGAGGGCAGAAATATGAGTTATTTTGTGCAGCAAATCGACATTTCACTATCTATTTCCAGCTCTACCCCAAAACAACTTAATTTCATGAGTGAAAAGTTGTATGTATCAAGACTCTATGAAATAGATCCAATACTTTTCAGAATTGGCTTTATACTATCTATGTATTATTATAATATGTTATACTGCTAGCCTGATTTGTACCACATATCTGTATATACATATGTACATACATACATAAATATATATATATATATATATATATATATATATATATATATATATATATATATATATATATATATATATGTGTGTGTGTGTGTGTGTGTGTGTGTGTGTGTGTGTGTGTGTGTGTAAAATGAATTGAGTGTCTGCATTCCGCTGGCTTGTCACCTTCATATTCTTTTTTCCTTGCAAATTTAGCTATAATCACAATGCTCGAACTGGCAAACCAACTGTGATTAGCCTTTTTATAGCTCCATCTTTTGGCAGATCTAGCTCTAAATCTATTTTTTAGTTATCAACCAATGATCTGCAAGAGAAAAAGGTCTGAAATCTTGGTGGAATCACTTTCATGGATTTGGTGTGATATTTTTTCTCCGTTATGTTAGTATCGCTAATGGACTAATTGAATAAGATTGAAACTACATGCATCTGAAAGCAAATAATGTACTTCTGAATAAAATTGTATTGAGCTTTTTTTCATTCCGAAGCACATCGAGATAACGGTTCGTATAGAGAAGCCCAAAGGGCAGAAAAATAAGCGGGTCTGTGTAGCAAATCTATTACATCACCATATTTAAGGCTCTACTCTAACTAAATATTTTTACATCGTGCACATTTTAAGTAATACAGTATTTACACATTGCAAATTGAATTACAGATATGTACTTTGATTTCTCTATGTATCTATGTACGTATCCATCTATCTCTCTCTCTCCATATATATATCCATCTATCTATCTATCTATCTATGTATCTATGTATCTGTCTATCTATCTATCTATTTTTCTGTCTGTCTGTCTGTCTGTCTCTCGCTCTCTCTCTCTCTCTCTCTCTCTATCTATCTATCTATATATATATATATATATATATATATATATATATATATATATATATATATATATATACTCTCTCTCTCTATATATATATATATATACATACATATATATATATAATGAATTAAGTGTCTGCATTCTGCTGGCTTGTCACTCTCGTATATCAGACTGGGTAAATAAGTAATGTGATTCATTGAACCCAAACATGGATGTCCTTCAGACTGGCTCCATGCATTTTGAGGGCTGAATATTCATATATTTACTCCTTTAGTGTTCCTTTTCTTTGATAGAAAATTCCCCCGATAAACTTTTTAATTTGGAGTTGCAAGTAACAATATAAATATGGTAAATTGGCAGATAGTTTTTGTCCAGCAACGATTAAGTTTAATTTGTTTTTATCTTAATGCTAGCATTTCTTAAGGATCACGACACAACGAAAATCGAGAGAATAATCTTTCGTTTGATCACTTAGTTTTCAAATGTTTTATATGACCATCCCCAACGCAGAAAGCAACAAAAAACATTGCTAACATACCTTTTTTTTTCATTTTGTGACTAATCAGACCGGTTATCATTGATTTTTATTAGTATTATTTGCCATCTAGGTAATTATTTTACTTGCTTTTAATTGGGGTTTCCACTCAGTTGGCTTTCACTTTGGCAGTGAGTAAAATATCACGATGAAAATAAAATGTTGTCATATAAATTGTTAAGAATGATTCACAACACAGTTAATGCAGCTGGGAAATACGGGAAAGGTGAGTTTATGATGTAAATGAGAGGAAACCTTAGACTGAGTGATGAGGACTCCAGCTGCCAAATCGCTTCTCATTCTGTTGATGTGATGCAGAAGAATGCTAGAAACTCACTCATGTATTCAAAGGAAATTTTCTTGTTTTCATTCATTAGCAAGAAAGTGATAGTGTTGGGTACCTGATAAAAGGTGGAGAGTATGACGATCAATTTCATACTGTACACCCAGGTAACTAGATGAAAATTCATATTGCAAACACTTGGATACTCGAAAAGCAAAAACGTGTGTGTGTATATCTATACGTACAATTATATATATATATATATATATATATATATATATATATATATATATATATATATATATATATATATATATATATATATATATATAGCTGTGGGCATGTAAACATGAATAGAAACGACACTGAAGCTGACACATATCTTACATTATACTTACTGATCTCTCATCGTTATAAAAACAGCCTTAAAAAAAACAACAAAAACAAATCATTTTGTATGAAAAAATATCAATATACAAAATGCAAATAATTCTATATAAAGTGGTAAATCTCAAATCACATGTATGGCAAGAACAACGTGATAAAAGGATGTGGTGCTTGATCAAAACAATTGTGTACTCATTTTATTATAAATGTTTTCTTTTGGAAATCCTCGAAGGAATTACGTGGTAAAAGAAAACAACTGATGATTCAAACAAGATACCGTAGCTTGGATTTTCTACATAATGTACTTTATGCTCTTGCCCTTTTTGGACATCTTCTGTTTTGCTTGGAGTGGCCCAAAGAGGGCAGAAACAAAAACTTGTTTGTTAGGCAAATCCACTTTTTATTATATTTCCCGTCCTATTCTGAAAGAACTCAAATTCGGTGTATAAAGTTCAATTTATCAAGCATTATATATATATATATATATATATATTATATATATATATATATATATATATATATATATATATATATATATAAATATATATATATACACATACATACATACATATATATATATATATATATGTATATATATCTCACTATATTTGTTTTATTACAAACCTGATTATGCATGCATGATCGAGTACCTATATCAGCATCCAATACACACACACAAACTTTTACAACCATCTCGAACACACACAGACAAACACATATATGTGTGGGTGTGTGTGTTTGTGTATCGGACGCATGTATTGTTATTTCCTCATGCATGTATGCAAACGCATGGTAACTTAAAAGATGTTTGAAGTACATAACCAATATCATCGAGTACCAGGAATGTTATTGATGGTATCTGTCTTTCCCAGTTTGTCTTCTTTTCATTCTCTTAGCAATGATGATATTTTTTGACTTCTGATTGAGATTTGGAAAGAGAGAGAGATTAAGATGATCGATAATGAAAGGAGGGAAAAGTGAGGGACGGATTTTAGTCCTGTGTAATCATTCAATGAACGGAAGGAATAGTAAGAGAAAGTTGGGAGAAATCAAGGGAATGCAAGAAGAGACGAAATTTCGGTTCGTAAATTGCATTAAAATAGATTTAAAATTATTTTAGATTCTCATGCTATTCATGGAAAAAATATGCATAGGTACCAATTTATCGAGTCAACAATCGTGGCTGGATTAAATCATATTTTTTCAATTCAGAGAGTAATGACTTTACCGAAATCGGCATTTTTTTGAAGCTTATAAGTTCCACCCTTAAGCAGACGATCTTGCTTTTAGAAATCCATTCCCCTCATTTCACAGCATACTTTTAATCGAAGAACTCACACACTCTGACACTCACATACATATGTAAAATATATGTATGCACTATCATGGTCACCCATAATTAGGAAAACTGCCAGCACCTTTCATAGATGGTTCATTTTCCTTTTGAAAAAAACATTAATTCATTATTTGATCATACGTAATGAACAGGTTTGATTGTATAATGACACAATAGAAAAGTAAACCGCTGAAAAAAATTTTTTCAAAAAAAACAAACTTTTAAAAGATTTGCTGGTGTATAGTTAATAATTGACTGTAATATAAAAGTATTGCATGTGTAAAATACCCACAGATAAAATAAATCATTCCATATTCCTGGAGTTATGGTAGATTTCTCATTAAAAAAAATACCATAGAATGAAAGTCTTATGAAAAAGTGATGACGGATAGAAATGGGCTTATACTATTGTCAGTGATTTCCTATTTGTTAGAAAGTCATAATTGGAATGTAACAAAATCTTTATGTGCAGAACCGCAGTTTCAGCTGATAGAGAGCTATTTGTACTCAATCACGTCCATCTTTCACCTTTCCCTTCTTTCCTTTCTTTGTCTGTCTTCGCAGGGTACACAATGTATTTCAATGGCATTTTTGAAATGTTAGCGATAGGGAAAGAAGATTTTTTTATTTTGTATTAAGAGATATTTTTCCAGTTTTCTCATACATTTATTTTCATGCTAATGACTGCCACGAGATATCACCTAATGGTCTCAATTATATTCAAAATAGTTAAGTGGAAGAGTGGGAAATACACTTCGAAATATTTGATTAGATTAGGTTGGTGTACAGCTTAGGTGCAAATATGCTCTTCCTATGTGCTTCGTTGTTCTCAGAACATTTCCTAAATACCAGCTATATTCTATGTTTTGCTTAGTAGAGAACATTTGAGAAGAAGACTCTCCTTGAAAGTTGATAAGGACTTTAGCAAGAATTACCTCTTTCAGTTGGGATATTTTCAAATTACTCCAATACTGGTAGAGAAAAAATTATCATATGGAAGTGATTTGAAAAATTTGAAGAATTCGAAAGTAAAAAAGTTGTAGACATTTTCAACATAAGAATGACAGGAATACAAAGAAAAAAAATAATACCCGTGTGAGCATCAGTACCCGTCATTCAGATATTTTTTCTCAATTCCTCTTTTTTTTTTTCGTCCCCATGAGACATTTTGATGGCTGGATCTCGTGTTATTATTCTTCAGATACTTCTAATTAAAGGATTTTTTAATATGATTTTTATTAATTAGTTCTCGTACATGTGTAGTTTACAATATTGTGTACATTGGTTCATCTATGCTTAGTACAGACAAGTTACATGTTTTTTTTCTATGTATTCATGTCATTTTCATGCTGGAAATGTTTGTTTACGTGCTTTCTTTTATTATCACTCTGTTAGAATATATTGACATACACAGCTTATGCAATCAACGAACATGGTTGAAGTA